>JACBWW010000007.1:22437992-22507271 GCA_020086605.1 Lanius collurio | reverse complement strand
TTGTAGGAGTTTGGCACTGAACACAATAATAACACTCCTGAGTGGTTAGTCACGAGGGTATCCAGCTGTTAAAAAAAATAGTTCTGATTTGGCTTTAAGTCAGGAACTACAGCTCTTCAGCAGGACTGGAGAAGTACAAAGCATAAAATATATTTTTGATAGTGCTAGAAATGGTTTAATTTACCTGGAACTCAGCACTACAGGTATGATACTCCACCCCCACCCCCCAAGTTTTGAGAGGAGATGCAGTTGGGCAGACTAATGGTCTCAACTTCTACAAAAGGTAAAAATAATAATCAGCTTCAGTGACCAATAGGAATACTCCTATTCATATTTTACATTATTAATTTACCGTGAAATGAGATTATGCTCAAATAAAGCATATTGGAAGCAGTATTTTCTCTGTGAATGAGGTTTTTATTGTTTAGTAGGAAAAATTTTCCCTGAAGCAGGAAATAAATCCACACTTTTTCATGCTTTTTTCACGTGTTTCTCCTTTTTCATTATGAATCCTCCTAACAATGCATATTGGTTTGCTATCAGCTTTATTTCTCATTGTTTCAAAACTAATAATAACCACCCAGTGATAAAAATTTTTGTTTTTCTAGACTAGTTTATTGGATGGGTGTAAGAGAAATTCCTAGGTATCTTTCCAAGAGACAGTAGAAGTTTTATTATTCTTGTCGCTACTTCTGTTTTTAAGTGGACAGATATATTTCTATAAGAATTTATCCAACTTTAGAGATATATTTGATTAAGAAAGAAAGCTACTAAATAGAAGTGGGCATGAAGAGCTCACATGTTCAGGTATGAACTTTTACACCCCACTGACATGTATCATCTTTCTCTCTCTTTAGTCAGCTTTCTCTCGAGGTTTCCAGTAGTCCACTCCTAGTTGGCCACCTCATTTCTATTTTATAACTTGGTCTCTTTACTTCTTAATAATTACTTTTCCTCCTTTTTCAGATCAGTTTGCTGCTACTTCTGTCCCAGTAATGCTCATCACAGCTACTCTTGTGCGAATCAATAGTGGGATATGAAGTCTCTTACCTCTCCTCTTAATATTTTCTAAGTTTACTATCTGCTTTGGTAGTGCTCGTTCAAAAACTATATCTTATTTCTGGTTTATACTTTTAATGGCAGTGTTTATATATAACTGTCTTAGAATGGCATGGGTTGGATGGGACCTTAAAAATCATCTAGTTCCAAGCCTCATGCCATAGGCAGGGGCACCTTCCCGTAGACCAGGTTACTCAAAGCTGCATCCAACCTGGCCATGAACATTGCCAGAGATGAGGCATCCACAACTTCTCTGCCAACCTGTTCCAGTGTCTCACCACCCTCACAATAAAGAATTTCTTCCTACATACTCTTTCAGTTTATAGCCCTTATCTCTTGTCCTTACATGATTTTGTAAAAAGTCCCTCTCCGGCCTCTTTTTAGGCTGCCTTTAGGTATGGGAAGGTTTCTGAAAGGTCTCTACAGAGCCTTGTCTTCTCTGGGCTGAACAATCCCAATTCCCAGAGTGTTTTCTCATGGGAGAGGTGCTCCCTATCTCTAATCATCTTGGTGGCCTTCCTCTGGGGGATCCACCCCAACAGGTCCAACAGCACTTCCTGTGGTGGGGTCCCCACAGCTGGATGCAGTGCTCCAGATGGAAAGCAGTATTACAGGTGGGAATATTACATAATTGATAATTATAGAGAATCTAATATAACTGGTATTTCCATAAAATGTTTCTGTCTTTTCATGAAAACTTGTTTTACTTTGACCTCTCTTGCGAGAAGGAACTGACAACACATGTACAAGGCATTTGAATGTTTTTATGTGAGAGCTTATTCTGCAAATATTCTGCAAATGTTCTTTGTGTGATAGAAACCCAGATGTCTGACCTTTAAAGAGGAACAAATTCTTTAGGAAATTATGCTTTCAGAAGGACACTGTAAAAGGAGGGAAAGCTGATGAGAGAGAGATTGGACTGAAAACTGGCTGTATTTCAGATATACAGAATCCTTTTTTTTGTCTCTGCATTAGTCTTTGTTTCTTTGTGCTTTATCTCTTTCTAACATCTAGCTTAGGAAAAGAAAAAAAGGATGCCAACATAGCTTATATGCTGTCACAACATAAAAAACCCCAGACATTAAATGTGATCGTAAGTTTCCACGGCCCGCTGCAATTTTACTCGTTCTGCTCATGTACTCTTAATGTCTGCTTTTGATATCTGAGTCTGCTTGAGAGCCACTTACATTTTCCACTCTGATACATGAATTCCCACAATCTCTAAATGTCATGTGCCTGGCTGGAGCAAGAGAAGCACTCAGGTGAGGCAGGAATTCAGTGAGGCAGCAGCAGCTTACGACACATAGGGCAGTCGAGATTTTTAACAGGGTTGGGAACAACTGTACAGCCCTGGGGCTCTGGTAGATAAAGTAATGCCATGTCACAGTCCCCAGACCTTGCTGGGATGGCTTGAAGCTCAGTTCAGACTTGCTGCCAGAGCTCTTACCTGGTTTTTCAGTCAGGTTTGGCTGCATAATGAGCTATGTTCTGTCACAGCTGTATACTTGCAGCATCCATCACTCTTATTTTAGAGTTAGAGTAAATTGTGCCAGGTAATGACAACTTTTCAGCTGCCTGAGTTTGAAAATAGAAGAGCAACAGTTTTGAATAAGATGATTTTTTTTTTTTTTTTTTGGGGCCCCGTGTGTATAGGATATGAGCCTGAAAATGCATACCCCCAAACTGAGGGTCTCTTACCCAAAACTGGAAAAATTAAGCACTAGATTGTGAGACTGACACAGAGAAAATGTACTGCTCTATAAGAAAATCTTAAAAAAAAAGTTCCCTTAAGATATTTCCCATGACACCTCTACTTGTCCAGACTGGGACAATGGATCTCTGTTTCTACAACTCACAGCATAATGAAATCTAAGCTCCCTTCTTCTAGGTGCAACACTAGGTACCTAGACCTGCTCAGAAAATCTGAGATAAGAGATGAATTGTTACCAGACATCTAGTGATATCTTTTCTTGCACTGATTTCCTTTGCAACTGAGACCAGTACCTGAGGAGTCAAGGTTATAACTTGAACATAACTTAAATGTGGCAATTAAAAAAACCCAAAAACCAAAAACCAGCTGCCTTGATATATTCACCTCTTAAAAATAAAAAAAATTGCCCTAAACCACTGTTCAACGTTAGTATTTCCTGTCTTCTCACACTAATAATACATTCAAAAAGTTGCTACACTGCAACTTGTCCCATTCCTGTTCCTCAAGAGTAAGGAGATGTATTTATGCATTTCACAAGAGATGTTTTGGTGTTCTTTAACCTGTAACAGGAGCTATCCTAAAGATAGAAGTGGTAGAAGAATGTGGCTGTTGATCTTAGATGTGAATTTGCACTTTGGATTATGCTGGACTATCTTAAAAACATGGCAATGAAAATTTAAGATTTCTCTCCTCTGTTTATCTAATGATGATGTGCTACATTTATCCTGGCATACTCAGAATATGTGCTTTTCAGAACAGGTAGAAACTATCTCTTTCTCCCAGCTGATGACACCACATTACAAAGCATATTGTGTGAAAATGCGAGTTTTTTAGAAGTCATTTGATGAGTGCACCTGAAAAATGAATGGTAGAAAGGATTTATGTATGAAAGTACTTAAACAATGGTTTTAATAGTAATGATTGAGCACAAAGACACTGAGTGGTACAAAGAGGGACTAGGTAAATACAATGGAGGGAAATGAGTAATCAGAAAATATTATTTGGTTATATATAATGAATTTCCTTATGAATTCCTATTACTAATAATCTTATGTGTTTGCCTCCAAAGACATATACTAAAAGTTCTGTTGAAAAATTAAAGGAAAAGAATAAAAAGATTTGAGATATGTGATAGGGACATGCCAAAGTGTCATGGGCTCAGCCAAATTTTTGTTGCCATCATTCATAGTCCATATTGAAAAACATGGACTTGTGTTTAGCTCTTTCTTTTTCACCATGACAACCACTGTTATTTATTTTCTGCCATACATTTCTTGCTGATTATTTTTCTCTCCAGTTACTACCTCCAGTGAAACATCTTTTAGGCTTCTCTTTCTCTTTCTCTTTTATCTATTTTCCTTCTGTGGACAAAGGTATAATATCTGGTTTTGCACCAACTTTATGATTTTTTCTCAATAGCAGCTTTTGTGAGGCAGGAAACCATACAAGAATTTATGATTTTTGAAGCACTTTTCACTAGAAAGTTGTGGTGTCTTAAACAAGTAAGAAAAATCTTTCTCCATGATATGGAGGTATGCACTGCACATTATAGGAAAGTCATTTCTAATGTCTTTGTCTAGTTTCATCTCTCTAGGCAGCAGAACTATATTTTTCTCCTTTCTACACCTGTTTTCACTCCTTTTCTCTGTTTGCTCTCCCCACGTCTTTTTTCCACTCGTTTCTTGCCTTCTGCAAATCTTCTCAGCAAAGTTCAGTGCAATGCATCATTTAGCCAGAAACCAGTTTAAGATGAAAGTGATAATTTAAGTCAAGCTTTATGCTTGTTGCTGTTGCAAGGGAGAATATGTGATAACACCCATACTCATGGAACATTTTATTTTCCCTCTGCAGCCCACACAATGAGCCACCATGGGAGGAGGGTCAGCAGGAAGGCTGGAAGACCTCTTTGAACTTCTTTACCAGGGAGTTGCTACTATACTCCTGTGAAAAACTTCTTCTTAACTCCTTATCTCTTTGAGCACTGCCTATGATTTCTTTTCAGCTAGCTTTCTGACTGTCTTCCTTGCTTGGTCCTTTTTCACTCTGCTGAAACTTTAGATCACGTAAATTGATTCCACCAATGAAATATGTCATGTTTTCCTGCTTCTCAGCTTCTTGCCCCAGACTTGTACTTCAAATTAAATCAATCTGATTTACAGTGCCTGTTACTTACTTTTTATTTTCCCCTTTTCTTCTCACCTGAAAAATTTAATTAAGAGTGGATTGCTGACGAAAAAACTTTAATATGCTCTGAAGATCATGTACATCTGAAATTACTGATGGCACACTAAAATCTCAAAACAGATTTAAAATCTCCCCCTGAAGACTTGACTCTCTACTGGCAAAGAAGGAGATGTTCAAGTGATTTTTGTGCATGTATTTTTAGGACTATATAAACAAAATAAATTAATTCTTGATTTATTAAAACATTAGGAAAAGAGAAAAATAAATCTAAGAAAAATCACACCGTCTTTGGTAAGTGAAATAGACTTACTTTTCTTTACTAACTGTGACTACATATCATTTTAATCTGATGTTATTCTGGCTGGTAGAATGTGGGCAAAACATAAAAGTGTTTCAGACAGATTTTAGGTTGTACTCTGACTTAACATTAACCTGCTTAGAGTCTGAATACTTCAAAGGCTCCAAGAAAAAACAAGTATCCTGTAACATTGCCAGAGAATAACTCATTGAATCCTTTCAAAGCTCAGAACACCTAAAGTTTCTCAATTCTTTGTGTTTATTACTGTAGCATACATTTCTGAAAAGAGCAAGTGTTGTTATTGGACCCTGGCTTAGTAGTTACAGCTTTTGATTTCCTGTAATAAGAAAAAAACCACATTTTTTGTACAAAGAGACACTTTCAAAAACACTAAAATATGATGTTGGGAAACAATTCCTCCTCAGAATCTTATTACTGAGTTTTCATGACCTTACATGTCATAAAGAAGATACAAACTTCACTGTTTTCTTTGATGTTAGAACCCAGAGGAATCAATGGCATTTCTGGGGATGTAGTGTTAAATAGAAGGTAATACTTGGCAATTTTAAGGCAGTTTTGAGTAGTGACCCTTTCTAGAATACTGAAAGAGGTGCCAGATTCCTACAGAATTATCATCATCCTAAATTTGACACAAATTTTTACCAAACCCAGAAGTGATTTATGGCTGCAAAGGTAGGGATGCATTAGGTTTCTTTTGCAAGATGAATCCATGCAACTGTGCTTGTATTCCTTCTTTTAACATCCCAGAGTAATGTCTTTCTGAAGGACACACTCTTTGGGTAGATGAACTCTACAAAAAAGAAAAATCTTCTTACATGAGTTTTGTTTAATTTGGTTTAGCATCTTATTGTGATAACCTAAATCAGAAGACAGATAGGTAGGTATACAAAATGATTCTTTAATGAACTGTCACTATATAGTGCAGTCAAGACCTCAGTGTTACTGACATATAAATCCCCTTTATACTGTCTGAACAATTACACTGGATTTGTGATTGACAACTGTGGAATAATATCTTAATTTGTAAAGTGGCCAGACTCAGGTTTTATGGCTGAGAAGTCCATTAAATGTCACCATGCCAATTCCTCTTTTCCATGCATTTTTTTAACATTCAAGGGAAAGAAGATTGACATTTTTGGGTACCAAAATGTCCATGTGTATGTGGTCTATTATTTTGAAAAAAAAAAAAAAAATTAAAAAAAAATTTGAGCTTTCTCTAGCTAGGTAATTTGCCTTTAGCCCATTTGTTTTAACAAGTGGATTACTGCAATTTAAGGTGGGAAAGGTAAATTCCCTGTCTTTTTCTTACTGACTGGAACTTGAAAGTTTTTCTTGTTGAAATGAAAGGATATCTTCCCTACTACATCTGCAGATATCTCAAGTCACATAGCACAGTGTTGTTTGGAAAGCTTAGTTTTATATGTAGTGTTTAATCTGATAAATGTATTGCTATTATTCAAGTACTCCTGATTGTTATGATTTCTAAATCACACCTTCTACACCACCGAGTCTGTACATTGAATTATAGAATTGTTTAGGTTGGAAAAGACAAGAAGATTTTTGAGTCCAGCCATTAACCTAACATAATTAAGGTATGGGATTCTCCATGGGCTGCAGGTGGGTCTCTGCTCCAATGTGGGCTCCAGTGGCACATCTGGATCACCATGGGCTGTCTGCGCCACGGGCTGCAGAGGAATTTCTGTCCTAACATCTGGCGCACCTCCTCTGCCTCCTTCTCCTTGGTGTCTGCAGGGCTCTTTCACTCATATATTCTCACTTCTGTCTCCTTTGTCTCCAGTTGTTTCTCTGCAGTAACTTCCTTCCCCTTTTTAAATGTGTTATCTCAGAGACACCATCACTGATGGGCTCCTCTGTCTTGGGGCTGGCTGGCATTGGCTCTGTCAGACATGGGGGAAGCTTCTGGCAGCTTCTCACAGAAGTCACTCCTCCAGCCCCTCACTTCAAAAACCTTGCCACAAAAACCTAATACATTCAGACAAGGAATTTCATTTTACTGGCATTTTGAAAGAATACATGATAAATATTTGCCTCCTAGGTTTGGATTTTTTAGTATTGCTTAACTTCTCTTCTGAGGACCACATATTTAAACAGAAAAGAGAGCTTTGGGAAAAAAAGGTGAAGCTATTTCACTTGGATCATCTAGTTTTCTTTTCAGTGGTACAAACATTGATGTGCACCTGAAAAAAAATCTTTAGTGAAAAGGAAGAACTCAAGCCCAAAATTTAAACTCCAGATCATATTATTGATTTTAACTCTTAGTCTAAGTTTAAGCATGCACATGTGAATCCTGAAGGCTCAAAGCTGACATATCTGCCTAAACTGAGGCACATATTTTGAACTGTAATTCCTCGGGTTTGGGATGAAGTACCCAGGTTCATAAAGGAACATTAGTTCTGAAAGTTGTTTAAATATCTCTGTCCTGTCTGTTGATAGAATTCCAGAAAACCTTAATTGTACTTAAAAAAGAGAAAAGTACAAAAAATCTACCTAAATATTCCAGTCTCTTGACCAGGGAACTTTGTGTCTGACAACAAAGGTGTGAACCCATGACTTCTGGAGCTTTGTTTGTGTCATGATCACCCCCCTACTTAGCTCTCCTTGACCTGCCTTCACAGAATCACTGAATCACCAGGTTGGAAGAGACCTCTAAGATCACTGTGTCCAACCCAAGATCATTGAGTCCAACCCTTGTAGGGTAAATTTTTCAGTAGAATGACAAGTAATTGCCATTGCTCATGAGGAAATGTGGTAGGTGACTTGTGTTGCAGCATAACCAGATGCCTATTTCACATTTTTTAATCCAGAGTATAATGAGTTTTCATTGGTGGATAAATAAAATCTGTGGGCTTCTGGAACATGACTTAGAAGAGAGCAGTAGAATTTCTGGTCTTAGTGTCAAACTAGCAACAACTTCTTCAGGTGGCATTATTACAAAATAAGAAATATCTTGACTTGAGGTTTTTATGAGTACATACTCAAAGATGCTGTGCTAGGTTCAGACAACTTTAATGTTTGTTTTCACTTTCAGAGAAAACTCAACTGTTTAACTTCTATTGTTGAAGAATGACAAGTTCTCAATTATTCTTTCTTTATAAAAATCCATTTCCAGAGATGAAAACTACATTCTGAGAGAAATATGGCTTCAATTTATCCCTTGGATGGAGTGGTTTTATCATCACACTGAGTTTCTTGTAAAATATATCCTGAAGAGAATATAAAAAATAAAATTTTAATGTTTTTCTAAATGCTCCATCTGATTGGTATATTCCCAAGAGTGTTTTAACTGCTTCATTGCTGTGACTTTTATGCTAATTTTGACAGTAGAAGTTTTACATTTTTGCAAAGCAAAATAGGAAAGTTTAGAACAAAGTAGCTGATACTTGATACTGAAAACCAAAGGAAAAAATTCAGTCCCCTCTGGTGCCATTACCAATTGGATGTTGGACAGGAAACCAATGAGTAATTCTACATTTTATTTTACTCTTTATTAGAGTTCATTGTGTTCATTTTGTTCCTGCAGTGTTTGACCATTAATTTATCTTTTTATCAATATGAAACTGTTTATAACTAATTTGTCTGGAGATTTGTACTTTGAGTTGATTATATCTATTCATTGCACACTTCAGGGACTTAATTCAGTCCCCAGATTTCTGTAATAGCTCCTTATGGACTTTTGGGAATCCTCAAATAAATTAAGTTGTCCTAACCCTACTGACTTAAATGGAAATATGATAATTTGTAGTTAAATATTTCTACCCCAACAATTTTTAACTTTAACATATGAAGATCAAAATTGCTAAGAAAATAGACACTGTTGTTCCAACTCAATCTGAAAAACAAAGCAAGCTGACATCTGCAGTTGTTTAAGGTTGTTCATTTCATATGAGTTTATTTAACAGTTTGGAGAGAACAGATTTGGGGAACACACATACATGCCATAAAGCCTGAGAAGGTTATACTTAAGAGCTTAAAATAATCAGTTAGCTACAGGGATTCTTTCATGATGTATTCCTGCTTTGTATGTCCTCTTTTCCATTAATGATGTAGTTTTAGTTGGTAATTTCTTAATTAGGGACCTTAATTTTATTCTGTGTAGCATCGATGTTTCTCATTTTCTTAAAACAAAAAAAAATGAAATTTAAATATGTGTTTCTAGTGTGCAGAACACTAGACCAAGTGAGATGAAGCTGATCAAGTCTTCAAAGGTATTCCAGCTTCAAATAAAATAGAACTTGATTTCATGGCATGTAGGTTGAATGTTGTTCCATCAAAATAAGTATTTAACGTTTTCTCTCCATACTTATCACACCAAACCACAGTACTCCTGGAGAGACAGACAGAAAATTAAACCAGATTCTTGAGCATATGATTAAAAAAGGGCTGGATTTCTTAGCAATGAAAACCTAATTTGTTAATTCATATGCATGCAATCTGAAGCAGCAAAGAAAAATCATATTGTAACATTTTGGTTTGATATCAAATGGGAAATATGGTATTTGTTGCTTTGTTACAAACTTACTAGAAAAATCACAGAATAATATAACGGAATTAAAATAAATGGAGGAGAATCTCTTGGAATATATAATTTAAATCATCTGAACACACAGAGCTAAAATAAGTCAGATAAATAATGCCTTACAAATAAGGACTTCTCTCAGTTGGCTTTCAAGAAATCGGGATTTAAAGCTTGAGCCTAGGCAACCATATTGCAGATGTCTAGAACAAGGTTGGAGGAATCCTACTATACCAGAGAAATTTATCAGAAGCTTTTCTTCTATAGCAGCAGATTATTTTTTCTGGTTTTATCCTGGCCTATTACTACTATTTCAAGTAGCACATAAAAATTGATTTCCAGAGAAAGTGCTAAAAGTTCATTTCTGTTTGCAAGGGACCACCTCAAAGAGCACAAATTGATCATCAGCCCATGGATTTGTCAACTGGTCAGGTCTCCCTGCATTCTGAGCAGAGGACAAGTTTCAACACAATGCAAATTTACCAGGATTTAAAAACATGAAGACATTTCACACATATAAAATATATTTTAAATGTAAGCATGATCTATGGGACAACAGCTTGAAAATTACAGTATTTGTAATAATGTACACACAAAGAGGCAGGCCATACTGTTTCAGAACTGAATATTTTTATCTGTGACCATTTTATTCTGATATGGAAGTCCTATCTTTTACTGTCATACTGCTACTACCAGTAAGTTTTGTATTGTTCTGATCTCATGGACATTTATTCTTTGTGATATGATTGACTTCACAATTGTTTGATCTTTTCAGTAAACTACTTTCAAAGATGAATTTTAATGATTTCCTTATCAGCACATTTAAAAGTAAAACTGATCATAGTTAATTTACCAGTTTTTCAGCATGTGTGTTGCAATCAGATGCTTGAATTATATAACTAATGAAATAATCCTACTGACTATTTACTGTAGGTAAAGAAATTTGCCAGAGTGCTTTTCAAGTCTTGGGACATTTCAGGTATTTATGATTATATTTTAAGTCATAATAAGAATGCCATTTGCAGTCTCCTGAGCTGTAAAATACTGGATGCTTGTTGCACAGCTTGATGGATTTGGATTTTTAAAGTTTTTTTGCATAAAACCATGTTCATTAGCACAGATTATAGCTCATTAAAATACGTGTTTCTGAATGTCTTCCAGAAGTATCTCCTCCAAAAATTTGAGATTAAATAGAATGTGTAATCAAAACAAACTCCCCCATAGAAATTACAGTTTGGAAAGTCCCTCTATGATTTTCTCCTCCCACACAGTGGATTTAAGAGAAAAACAAAAAAATCCTTGTCATTTTCTGGTCTCTCCTTGTAATTTTTGGCAGATCCATAACTGTCATTCACATTGTATGTCCAGAATTTGTCAATTTTTTTTCACTGTTAATTAGTGCATTGTTAGTTAAATATTATTGTACTCTATACAATCTTGGAAGTCATACTGTTAGTACAATCTTTAACAGTTTATATTAAACCACACACACACAAAAGGGTAGTTTTCTGGTATTTTTGATTAATTTCAGAGGTGTTTCAGCAACAAACTTAAAATCACTATAGTTGCTAATACAATTGAAATTAATTGTTGTGTCACAATATAAAACCAGTCAAAAATGTCAACTAACTAAACTGCTTTGCATGGATATCTTTTGATTTTACAAACCATGGCCTTTTCCTTAGTGTGGCATTTGATTGTAGTTCCACCTGCAAGAAACTGCAGTTCCACCTCCCAGGACATTGAATTCCTTTTGCTTGTGGTGCAGAAGACAGAATCACTCTCAGGTGTGTTCATAAGTTCAGCTGGAAGCTTCAGTGAAGGTCAGGTAGTGCCTTCCTCCTTGCCCTCAGGTGCAAATCCCTCTGGAAAGAGAGGTTCCTGCAGCAGATGGTCTGTGTGGAGGTGCTTCTGAGTGCATTTTCCCTGACACACCAATTATCTATGAGCATACAGGATCTGTGTAAGAATTGAACTGAACTGTATGGTCAATCGTATTTAAATATTCTGCTATTCAATACTCAGCATTCTCTGTCCATTGCATCCTCTAACAGATAGATGCCTCTAAACATTATGACAGTTTTGTAACTTTTAGGTGGGTTTGCATTAACTAGTTCTATAGGCTTTGTTATCTATGCAAGTTAATTTATTTATATGTTAATTTAGGGTGGCCTTGTTCACATTTTGATGGACTGCGGACGTGACTTTCATAGGGCTCATGTCGAGTTCTTATGTTGAGTTTAGAGGAACAAAGTATTACTCCAGTTTGAGTTTGGCTTGGTTTGGGGGTTTTGGCATTTTTAATTTGTTTATTTTTTTGAATAACTGGTTCTTATTCATATAACACACATTTAGGGTTTGCGGTGGGACAGGAGACTCATATTGCAATTTAGCTTTGAAGAATCTCAGACATAATAGGTGGACTGATTGTTTTATCTGTAGCTGGGTTTTTTTGTCTGCTTGTTTGTAAAACAAACAAGTGGGGTTTATATATTTCTGCAGAGCTATATAATCTAAGACTGAAAATTATGATTGGAGTGTATAAAACTGTCTACTTTCTTTCTCTGTGTCAATTCCTGAAGCAACAAATATTTCCTGACAGGAAGAGAAAGGATCCTGCACCAATTTGTCTGTCAAAAGATTGGTCCTATATTTTCTTCACTGAAGTGTGTGTATATTTATGATCTTTATAGATTACTTAATAAAATTTCTTGAATTAATGTGCTTATGGCTTACAGCAGGAATAATTTCTACTCAACTGTTGCAGAAAAGCTTTAGCTGCTCTTAAAACAAATCAGAATCTGGATATTTTACTAGAAACTACTTTCAAATTACCTCCTAATGCTAACAATCTCCAGGTCTACTAGATGCCAAATGTCTAGATTGCTTGTAGCCCAAACTATGGACAACAATGGAGATGCTGAAAAATAACTTTCTCCTGACCAAAGAAAAGACAATATTTTATACTATGAATATTTTCTTTCCCAAATTTTCTCTTTAATATGTAAATAAATATTAGGAAGAAATTGATTAAAAAACCCCTAGCCCTTTCTGTGTAGTCTTAGAGAACAGGTAAAGATTACAAAAAGAGAATAGCAAATAACATTACTTCACCTAGAAAGCCAAATATATACCTATATTGTCAGGTCTGTTCACAGTCTAAGTGATCCTTTGAACTTTTTACTCCCCCAGAATTTTTCATCTTGAGAATGAGATTAATTAAAGAGCCAAACCACATAAGCCAGATGGTTTTTTTTCTCTGGTGATCCAAATTCCTGTCTGGACTTCTGTAATTCCTTATAGCTTGTGTCTGAGCTCACAATCCCTGAAAATATTTCACTAAGTACAGAAACCATCAGTAGTGTGGTTTTAATAGAATTATAGAATCACAGAATGGTTTGGATTGGAAGGGACCCTAAAGATCACCTCCTTCCAACGCCCCTGCCATGGGCAGGGACACCTTTCAGCAGATCAGGTTGCTCAAAGCCCCATCCAACCTGGCCTTGAACACTTCCAGGGATGGGACACACATGGCTTCTCTTGGCAATATGTGCCAGTGCCTCACCGCCCCCACAATAATGATTTTCTTCATAATATTTAGCCTAAATCTGCCCTCTTTCAGTTGAAAGTTATTCCACCTGGTCCTATCATTACATTTCCTTGTTTTTCATATAATGATGTACATATTCTCAGATCCTTTCATTATTCTTTGGACCTTCCACAGAATTGGCTCTCTCATGAAGAAGATATTCTGAGTTTTGCAATGTAAACAGCTTTTCTTAAAATTGTGTTCCACAGGAGCCAGGTGAAATTTATAAAGTCATACACTTTAATGGTGAAATTTTGGATTTGTGGGACAGGGCTACCTGAAAAACCAATCCTGGAGCATTAAAAGAGGAAAATATCTGGATATTTTCAGACTCTGAAGCCTCAAAATGCATGTAATATTCACTGGTTTGGTTCATCACTTTTGTAGCTGCAGCTGTGAATGTGAAAGAAGAAAGCACATTAAAAAAAAGGATTTAAACAAAGGCAAGAGTAAATGGAGAAAACAGTAAAAGTGTGAAGGGAAAAATGGAGACAGTAAAGAGAAAATAATGATAAAACTCAGAGCAATTGTACTGAATATTTGTGCAAAGGAAAATGAGACATCCTGGCCTACTATTGTTGTGAAAGCGTACAGATGTGTGAAGATATTAGCACATTAAAAGATGAAGAAGGAGAGTGAAAAAATCTTCTTAGTGGTGCAATGATTACCATGATCCATCCTGCACACAGGCTTTTAATTAATTCTGGTATTTAAACTGTCCTCCCTGTGACAAAGAGAGAGTATTGATTCAAAATACTTTGAGCTTGCAGTAAGATGGGTAACAGTCTCTTCTTCAAATAATCAAGATGCAAAATATTGAAGGATTATACAGAAACAACAAAAAATGTGCAATTTCCACATTGTTGAGATAAGAAACGTAAAGTTCACAGCTTGCCTCATCTTTATTCAAATATGAAATAAACAGATTTGTTGTGTTGATTCATATGGGACTTTTCCCCACAGCATCTCTTCTGCCAGAAAATCCCATTCATGCTATCATTTCTATCAGTGAGGCAGAACTTCAGTAATTTTAGCTCACTGACATCACACTCACAAAATCCTGTAGATTTATAAACAAGTCTCTTACAAATCCAGGCATGTTAGCGAGTAATGAGAACGCTCTTTCACTATCATAGTTCTTTGTGAAGAAAATAATTACCATTGCCCACACTTCAGGGGGATTACATTAAAAAAATGTTCAACAGTTAAGTGACTTTCTCAAGGGTGAAGGTGGAGTAAATTTTACCTGATCAATCCATAAAATTCAAGAATTCTTGACTTCCAATTCCGCTTTCTAATTCCAACATGAAGTAAATACAGTGTCTAATATTCCCTGTAGATAGCCAGATGAAGAGTTGTTGTGTATTTATTATTGAGGGACATTTTAAAGTTCAATACCCTCTTTCCAGCAAAAAACAGCAGAATATCATCAGTTTCCTTAACCTTTTCATTACATCCTAAAAAGATAAGGTTTGGTCTTCAAAGGTGAAAATAAACTTATTGTAGCCTGAATAGCCCAAGGGATGGGATAGATTCATAAAAAAATAAACTGTGATTTAAAAAGCATGTCTGATCTTGTGTGAAAAAGTTGCAGTATTTGGATATGTCTGGGCAAGATTCTGTCTTTTAATTATGCACGAGAAACACACATAATTCAGCTTAATTCATGCAGCACTAATACCTCCTTTTACACTGCTCATGTTTTTCACTGTATTAAGGTGTTAATTACTAGAAATAAAACAGAGAAATATAAATGAATTTTTATCATAGACAAAGTAATGGTATGTGCTTAGTTCCAGTTGTAAGTCATGAGGATTCTCTGAATCAAAGGTAAAGAGGTAAATAAGGGCTTAGAAGTACAAGAACACAGCAGAAACCTAAACTGTACAATCCTGTAACATGCAGGTCTTGTAGCATTTGAAAAACTGGTCACTTTCAGGAACGAAATAAATTTGCTTTTTTTCCCCACTTCAAAACTTTGTAGTGCTTGCAGATGGTAAGATAAAAAATGGAAATCTAATCATGTTCTGTAATTTTGCTGGGACATATTTTATCATGGCAAGGTAAAATGTTTATGGCCACTCATATTGGAGTTACACTGATTAGTGATTCAAAGGTCTCCAAGAGTTAGGAACAGCAGTCTCTTATCATACAAGATAAGTGACCCATCATCATGTGGGGTGATGATGAAGCATCATGAGAAATGGTGTCAGAGACTGTGAGATATCCTTAGCTGTACAAAGATTATACCATGATAACTAAATATCCAACCTACTAAAGCAAGATCTGCAGTCCTGCTAATACTTGCTAGAGGATCACATTACATCTGCAAGGGGGAGATATTCACAAGATAAGAGGTTCAAATTGCATTTCACAGATCCTTACAACACAAAAGGAAGGAGCCACAATTTAATTTATGAACTCCTGTCTCAGGATGTTTATTCACAGAGATAAAAAAAATATATCAACTATTATAATTCTAATACCACTGAGTTAGCCTGTGCTAGCAAGGTAGAAGTGTGTGCATGCTCATGGAGCTATACACCTGTGCTCAAACCCTTTCATTAATCTTTGGATCAACAAATAAAAGAAGGATAAGACAAACGAGCAAAAGTCAAGGGCTTTCACACCGAAGACAAATTGCAGACCACGAAGTATATACAGGTATTACACCTCATATCTACTTCCATTCTCTGATAAGTCCATGGAAACTTGATTTAAATATCAGAACTTTAAAATGAAAGCCCTTTCACCTGTGCTATAGGAGGTGAAAGATAGATTATTACAATGATCCACTCCATCTATAAACCATGATATCGACCATGCCTGTAGAAGAAGTTTGAAAATGTATTTTTAATGATATTGTGTAAACTGGAAAAGAACTTTAAGAGAAAGTAGATGTAAGTTGAGAGGTATTTGGTTCCTAGTGTCATTATGTTTCAGAAACAAGAGCCTTTATAGGAAAAGCTCTTATTTGATGTTTTGTTTTGCTCAGTAACAATTGTGCTCACTTTAAGGATATTTTTGCTTTTTATCCTGTACTAATCTTTCTCTATACAGCTGTCTCAGATTGTCAGATTTCCCCTTTCTTTTCTCTCAGTGCTAAAGCTATTACTAATGTCAGCTTCATAATTTGCATACTTTTTTGTTACTATAGTATAATCAAAATGTTAGATTACACAACTATGGAATTCAGATTCAGATATTGATTCATACTCACTGTTGGTACTGCTACATTAGATATTTATTGACACATTGAGACATCTGTCTATAATATAGCAAGAATAAAAATACCATATAGCCTTCAAAATCAATTAAGAAAAGAACTATTGTTGAAATCAAGTGGAAAAAATGTACCAGCATAAAGAATGATAGAAACCTAAATGAAAATATAAACACCTTACTAGAGTATGAAATTTTATTCTTGTTCAAGGGAATAATTCCTGTGCTTTTCTTATTATTTAATATGGAATGTAGAATATAGAATTAAAAAATGCAATGTTTACTGAAATGCTGTGTAATTGCAATGAGGAGAACTAATTTCAAATTTTCTGCCGTGCCTGAGCCTTTGAAGCTTAGAAGAGAACCCAAAGCTACTTTCACCTGCAGCAGTCAGACTTCAGTCCCAGCTGCAGCCAAAGTAGCTCCAGCCTTAGAAAACTGTGAAAAAGTAAATAGTCAACCCTAAGTAAAATGTAACAAGATGTAAAGCAGTCAGATCTCCAATAAACAAACATTTAAGAGGAGAGTTTAAATCTCCATGCTGTCTGAAAATGTCTACCCAGCAGCAAAGCTGTTATCAGTGACAACTGGGATCATCCTGAAAGACCTTTTTCAGTGTAGGAACTTACTGATTTACTGAAAATGTGGGGGTTTTTATCCTATTATTGACATAGCTGGATCATATATTCAAGATCTAGCCCATGACAACTTGAGTTATGACTTGTTAAGCTTCTAATTTACCTATCAAATTGCAAGCATCTCAGAAATGGAACTTTCCCCTTAAAAACACCCACTAAATTCTAGCAGTGAGCTGCATTTGAGCAGAGCTGAAATGACAAGGCACAAGCTGATTAATCAGTTAATTCAAGAGAAACGAAGTAGTGTCCTACAGGATGAAACAAGTGTTTAATTGTCATCTTGGAAGCTCTGAAGAGGTATGCTACAATAATATTTCATCTTTAAGTTGGACAATCTACTATTTAATGCATAAACTATATATGTTATGCATAACCCTAGAGTAAACCGAGGCACCATATTCCATTGATTTAATAGTTTATCTATATTTGGCATATATCTTCCATTAAGTATCTTCAAGCTTCCAAGTTAACATATTCCAATCTATACTCAAATAATCTATAATTATAGTATGCTACATTAATAAAAACCTAAATATTCTTCATGTTAAAGGTAAATTATTCTCCCTTATTTGTGATAGAATATTCTGGTGGATTGGTTCTTTAACCTGTTATCTCCAAACCTTTCTCTTATTTATATAAAGAAAACTACTAAAAAGACAACATACAGGTGTTCTGGTTCCAGACAGAAAAGGGTTAATTTTTGCAGTAGCTGGGAGGGGCATGGCTAGGACACAAAGGTTATTCATGGTTACATAATCTGTGAAATGTTTGATATAATTAAATTCAGTTGCTATAACTATAAAAATTAGAGTTTGTCCAGTATTTGATGCAAACATATATAAGTTATGCTTATACACCTTGTCTGAAAAATCATTGCTCCATTTGTGTGACCTACTGAACATTTAGTTACTCCATTCATGTGTTAGAATTTTTTTGAATTATATTTTCTAGTGCATGACATTTCTCTATCATTACTCATGTAATGTCAAGATCTAAATTTCATCTATTGAGATAGAAAATCTGAAAAACAAAGAAACAATTTCAGTCTAACAGGCATAAACAGGTAAATTATTAAATGGCCCATTTAATTTCATATTTGAAAAGATGGAATCAGAAATAAAAGTTTGATTTGAGATCTAAAGTAGATAAGATCCAAAGTAGATCTTATTCCAGTGTAAACCATCTGGGAAGTTCAAACTGCAGGAAAAAAAAGAAAACAAAATGTGTTAAATTGACTTTATTTGACCTCGGAGACATAAATACATACCACATTAATGCACTACAGATTATGTGTTGTTTGTTGATAAAGTGGGCTTTTATTTGGTATTGTGGCATACAGCTGAGTTGGGCTGATATACGAATATGATTCCCTAAAACAAATTTTAATACTCATGTGCAGTAGAGAAAAATTATATGTATAGGTAAAATAGGGTTTAGAATAATTATGTTGATTCACTGGGATGGTGTATTTGCACTGTATCCCTACTTCAAAGATTTTTCTTTATAGTCATAACATTGAAATAACATTAAAGTAATTCAGTCTGGTGACTCTCAGATAAACAGAAAAACTGGATAATTTTAATTCTTTCTTTAAGAAAAAAATCCGAAACACAACACTAAACATAGATTCATAAAATCATAGAAGGGTTTGTTTAATTAAAAAGTTTTGCTTTGTGTATTTTTCTTTCTAAGTGTTAAGATAAATGAATTAGTCAAATTAAATAAATTATTTCACAATGATTTAAATTGACTTTGGATCAGGTTCAGCATAACTTCATTTAGGATACTAGGAGGCAACTGAGGCTACAGATTGATAGATATAGAAAATGATAAAACTGGGATATCTATAAATTCACCATTAAGTGAAGTATCAATTTTAAATCAGAAAATGTGAACTAAAATTAATCCTTTATGACTAGATTTTTACATTAACCAAGTGGATGCGAAGAAAGAAAAACATTACATAGATAATGTCATTTAGTAACTATTTTTTTAACAAGTGGCATCACTATGGAAAGTAACATTACATATTAATATAACTTGGAATTAAATGCATGGATATTAAATATGCAATCATATTAAACCCAAAATACTTTTCAGATTAACTGTCACTTATAATCCTTCTGTACTTTAATCTCTGGAGTCAGAGGTCTTACAGCAAAGGTACACTGGACATTTAAAATGGAATCTCGGGATAAACCACAACCTGATTCAAAGAAGCTTTGAATATGCTGAGATACATCAGTCAGATTAGTGAGGTAATTAATCTACAATGGCAGAAAGTACTTGATACTGACCAAAAATTGTACGGTGCTCAAAAAAGAAAAAGAAGTAAATTATTTTAGAACAATTAAGATATTAGAGACATTGAAAAAATCGTCTGCATGTGCTGTTTTCATAAGATTTCTACTTTTAATGATTGATAAAAGAAGCTTCAATTAAAAACTTAGAAACTGACATTTTAGCTATTTCCAATTTCTAATGCTCTCTACCGAACTCCACGTGAGAACAGATTTTTTTGAAGAAAAGCCATCACAAGTAGTTCAGCTTATATTGGTCCCTACTGTGGCTATTCTTAGACATCCTATTTCTCCACTGCAATCATATGCAAATCTACAATGGGAGAAGAATTGTATAAAATAAAATGTGATTTGATTTTTTTTTTCACTAATAATATTATTTATTATCCATGTGCAGTGTATTATGTGGTAAAAGCAAATGTCATTGCTACTGTTGTGCTGATGAACATACCATGCCTCATTTTAATTTCAAATTTCTATTTAAAGGTTTGTATGAAATATCAATTTTATACATATTGCTCAACTGAGCAATATGATAATGAAAGAACTTTAAGTAAGAACAGAACTTGATTGCTTGAACGTGGGTGGAGATTCTGGAGAAGTTTATCTATAAGATTATTATTGTTACTATTACTAGTATTAGTAATAAAATCATTCACTAGATATTTATCTAATCTAAGATGATTTTTTCTTTATAGCCACTTTAAGCTGTAAAAGATGAAGACAAAATGACATCAACATTTCTTTTTTTTCTAATGCAATGAAAATGTATCAAGCCTACATTAATTTTTTGGTAATATAAATGCCTAGATATCCTGGGGTGTCCCAATGAGTCAGGGTCCAATTTTCAACCTTACATAAAAATATAAACATGAGCAATAAGCCATGATCTAGTTTCCTAAGGAATTTTATAAACATAGGAATGATGCCAGCAACAATGTAAGTGGGAACTATTCAAAAAAAAAAAAAAAAAAGCTGAAGTAGTTTGGAGAATCTTATATAAAAGTCTACTAAAGTAATAGGATGGTGACAACTGCAAGCAACTGAACAAAAACCTGTTGACCACCTGAATCATTCAATAAAGATTAAATTGTACTTTTCTCTTGCCATAGAAAGTTCTACATGGAGAACTGAAAACTGAATGAAAAGTAGAATCTCAAATATTAGAAGTGTATATGGACAGAAAGAAAAAAAAAACATGAATGTTAAGAGGAAATATTTTATTGAGTGGAAAGGGGAAATATTTTACTGAGTGGAAAGGGGAAGATGTCAAGAATGAGGGGGAAAATGTTTGACTTACAGTAACTTTCAAATGGGATTTAATAAAACAGAGAGTTAAAATACAGTGATTCATGTCTTCCTAAGTGCTTTGTAGCTTTTTCTAGTGCACAAATGCTAAGCAGCCTTTTGGGAAATACCTTAGTCACAAGCCAGTCTGGCAGACTCTGCTCTATGAAAACAGACTTTAAAAAAAATACAGTTGCCTGAAATTAAGTTTTGAATTGCAAATAAATCTTAAGTTGCAGGAATCCAGAATATTATTAAAGTCTCTATGAGCTCTGTGTATCAGCAGATTTTTGCTAACGAGTGGATTTAAGACTTCAGGGACAAGCTTGAAATATTTGGCTGAAGTATTTTCACTCCTCAGCTGTACTACAAAATGGGAGAAGATGAGATTTTATGAGTTTGTATTAAACTTATCTTTCTGAGAGTGTTGTATGCATTGTCAACATCAAATTTCCAATTGCAGTACTTACCACAGCACTGTTGAAAGAATTACTGGCATCTGGTGCCTCCAAAGATTAACAGTCACGTTGCCTAATCAGTTTGACTAGGAAAGAACAGTTAAAGTATGAAAGGTAATCTGGTGTGCGGATATGTTCAAAGGGACAGGAAGGAGAATGTATAACCTCAGAGTAGCTTTATTTAATTTAGGGAAATATTCTGTTGCTGATCCACCCAGACATAGGTAACAATGAGGTGATTACAAGGGAAACACTGCAGCAAATAAATACATTACTTTGAATACATTTCTTTATTTATATAATTCATAAAGCAGTGGAGCAAAATGAATTTCACAATTTTTCTCTTCCTCCAGTGACTATATTAATTCTGTAATTCTGGGAGTGCAAGGAAGAACAAAAGATTAATTTACTGATAGTCAGGTTGATTTATAACTGATGAAGAAAGCACTCATAAGAATTATGGATAAATATTAGAAGACAGATCTCCACTCACACACACACACAAAAGGAATGAACCTTCCTTTTCTATAGATGTTGACAGCTTTGAACATAGACATTACATATTTAACTCAACAGCAGAAAGGAATAACTAGTGACAGTATGTCAGTAGATCAGGCAGAGGCAACATAAACAAGCTGTTGACTTGCATTTTCAACCTGAATAGGACAGGGTGAAACCCATATTATTTGCCCTGTAAAATATGGGATTCATCCTGTCTCTTCAACAACAGACCAAGGGGCCTCTGAGTTTTGTCATGTCTTCCTGGAGTTTTTCCCTGAATCCTCACAGAGGTCTTTACTACAGGAGCTGTGCGACTGCTTTTCTTTTTATTCTAGAATAAACTTCCAAAACAGATAAAATGAGGCCCAACAGTGCTGTATCTGCTCCTCTCCACTGACTGCAATCCAGTCACTTGTAGCATGGATTAAAGCCATCCAACAATCCTTGACTTTGGAAATAACAGAACAAGTAATTTCTTGCACTTCATTGCTTACACATAATATGAACAAATGCTCTTAAAGGATAAAATTATCCTCTGTGAATCACAAACCAGTACAGAGGAGTAAGAATATGTCCTATGAGTCATGGAACACGTCCTTAGGACAGGGCTCCAAGCTGAGAGCTTCATACCATCCTTGAGGCTACAATGTTCTTCATATTATTCCTTAGCTAGTGTTAAAAGATTCTAGTGTTAAATTAGCTTGTCCACTGCTTAATCTTGTGGTGAGCTTGCCTCTTTATGTCTTGGAATATCTTTAGACCATTCACAAACAGCCTAAATATCCCTCGACTGTGCAGCTCCCCTTAAGCCAGTGTTTGTTGACAGCTACCACCAGAAGCAGAAGTTGAGAAGAGAAATACAGCTCAAACCTCCTTATGATGTTAAGTCATTTATTCCCTCTGTCCTGGGGGGGACAGAGCACCGACCTGGGCAGAGCCGGCGAGGTGAGAGGGTGGGGCTTTGTGTCCTGCTGGTTTTGTCACAGACAGGGGGAAAGGGGATACCAGGGGCAGAGATGGGACAAACACCCAACCAGATCAGAGCCCGGGCTGCTGGAACATCAGACAGACCCAACTCAGTCACATGGCAGGGACCCGGCCGGGTCCACCGCAACAAAAGATCTTTTTGCTTCCTCTGGTAGATGTTGCAGAGGCTGATGATGTAGGTCCATAAATTGGGAAACATTTTTATTTCTTTTCAACACATGCTTGTGACAGTCCCAGCTCAATTTGAGCCTGCAGAGTTCTCAAATTTCAACACGAAGTTCAGAAAATCTCACTGTTGACTCTGGACACTGACATTTTGGGAGAGAAAGACCCTTCTTTCAAGGAAATTACAGTGCTATTTTCAGCTACAAATATCAACCCATCCTCCATACAGGCCTGCTTTAACAAAACTACAATTGGCAGTACGTCTAGCCAAAGGTAACATTTTAAAGAGCAGGGTTGTAACAAATTGATTAATTATCAATTACTCCTGGGGAGATTCTGACTGAAAACAAGAGGAGAATTTTTCATAGTCAGCAATTGGAATATCCTCCCCAGGAAAACCATGCATTACCCAACATTAGACTCTTCTAATATATGGCTAAACCATCTTGTCTGGACCAGGTGTTTGACAGAAAGGATTGGATTCGATGATCATTGAGGTGTCTTTCAACTTGATATTCTATGATCCTATGTTTCTATGAATATACAATGTTAACTTTATTGGGCTTTCCAAATTTCAATGAAATAATTTTAGAAAGCTGTTTTTATTGTTTCATATTTTAATCAGTACTTTCTGATTCATCAAAATTTGATATTGTTAAAAAATGACATAAATTTTAGAGGATTTTATTTTGAAACAGACTGATGAACTCCCAATTATTTGTTTTAACTGTTTTGCTTTTGCTGTTGAACATTAGCAAATTTATGACAGATCAAGTAAAGAGCAAAATTTTAATGTGAAATACTAAGTGAAATTATTTAATTATACATAGATATGTAAAGAAAAATTTATAAATGCCTACACATACAAGATACAGTTTTATCCCTTTTATATGCATACATTATATATGGCATAAAAGACATGAATTTTCTGCCATTATTACTGTCCATTAAGAGTTAAGAATTAGAAAGTTTGGAGGGTTTCATAGTTATGCACCAGAACTTATATAATATATTTAAATATGAACTGTGATGAGATGAGAAATGAGATCCTAACTCTATTTTTAATCCGGTTTTTTTTTGTTTGTTTGTTATATTCTTTTCTCTCATGGTCTGTTAATAATATTTATCAAGCAAGCAGATTTTTTATTTTGGTTCTGAAACAATGATTGTGTTTCAGAACAGACTGACATTTACCATGAATTTATCACTGTATTTCTAAAGATGGAGATAAAAAAACATTCTCATTTCCCTGTTAAATCAATGTTTAATGGAAGCTTGAGGCTTTCTCCTGTGTGAGGTAAAAGAGAAAAAACCAAATAAGCAGCAAATTAATACCAGGCTAGGATTTTTATTATTTTGGAGAAAAGTTCTTAAACAAGACCAAGGAGACTATAACCAGAATGAAAAATTAATAAGACATTCTAAATAGAATCCATTTAAATGGCTTATATTCAAGAAAATATATCATTGTATTTTAAGAACTCTGTATAGTTAAAACCATATGGGAACTTTTACAGTTCCTTTGGCATTGGCATGAAGCATAATTTTTTCCTACAGGAGAAACATAGAAAGGTGATATGTTATCATCAATAAAGCCTTCCAAGGTTGTACCTATTTACACAGAAAGAAGGATATTCCTGTGTTGGAAGTGGGGCCAAACACCATAACTCAGTCCAAATGCGGTTCTGCAAAGTGTGATAATACAAAAATTGATATAAACTTTCACATGTCCTTTTTCTTAGAATAACTCTGAAGAAGAGCAATGTAAAACCAAAATTGTTTTCGCTAAATTCTTAGTCATTCTCACTAGATTAATACAGCCCATTGATCTAGAGAAAACAGTTGGACAGCTAGGACTAAGAACAAATATACAAATAACAGTAATTGACCATTCCAATATATATTTTGTTTCTATTTGATTGCATTTTTTCTAATGAGAAAATTATATTAGCACTCTGTGTGGATTTTTCACCATAAAATGATGATATATAATTGTCAGATGCGTAGCAACACTATAAAATTATGAATTAAGGTTAGTAATCTCAATGTAGCATCAATTGCTGACTAGGGAGGGAAGATTATTTTTGTTAAATTTTACTATTTAAATTATATTGAAGGAAATAACATCTTTTTTTTTTCTAAAAATATTATTTTACCTGGCTTGAAGTAGGAACATGATACTGGCTTTCACTGGCCTGCTGATTTTGTTACTTTCAACCCAATAAGTGTCGCCTAGAACTCTTATTCAGAAACGGTTTAATGATCTTCAGTGAGGTGACATTGATTTCATTGTGTCTGAGTGAATCTAAAACTGTATTGTTAGGCAAGATAACATTGATTGCATACTCATAATTTATACTTCAAAAAGAAGATGTATATTTCTGGTTTTAGGCTTTTGGCTTAGCTGAATATTGTGGCATGAATGTTTTTCATTAGTCCAGAATTTGAACAGCTAGTTAATCTGCTTCTGCTATGTCAGAGAACTTTACAGCAGCTATTTCTTGTGCAAAACACTTCTATTTAGAGAGAATTGCTTGGAGATCACAGATGTTCAAAAACAGTGCTTCAATCTTTAAAGACTTTAGAACATTTTGACTTAACNAGCAAATAAAAATGTCAATATAAGCTTATCTGGGTGGAAAAAAAATCATTATTCTTATTTATACTTATGTCAACTTGACATCCTTATGGTCATTGAATTTTCTGTAAACTTGTTCTGTGAGCTGATTTGACTGCCATGGCTCGTGCCCCTTATGCCAAAGTTGGGGTGGCTTATCAGCTGCCTTCTACATGGTGGCTTGTTTCTGATTGTCACATGAGTGTGGATGGGATGGACATCCTTACTACCAAGCCCTATTTCTCCTACCTAGTATAGGGTGGAAGAGGGTACTGAGTTTACTGGGAAGCTAAAGGAGGAAGAGAGAGGAAGTTCTTAAGCTCTTGTACTGATGGTGGAGACCAATATGGTGCTCTGCATTGGTGCACTGACTGCATTTAATTATATTGCAGTCTATAGATTAATGCATCTAACCACTAGAAGAGAAGGAGACATGGTAGTAAATAAAAGATATTGCTTACTTGGAGGGTTAGGGGAATTAGTAATGTCTATAGATTTCATAGAAAAAAATATAAATCAGAGAGACTAACACAACTAGCATTTGTCTTGTACACTGTACATTAGATTACCTGAGAGAAGCTAAAAATTGGGTAGATAAGAACTCAAAAATGTTGTCATTGTGAGTTTTCTAAATTAGACAGCTAAAGTCCATTTAATCAACTCTGTTTTCATCCTGTTCCTCTTATCTAGTGAACAATATTCCCAGGGAATACAGTCATGCACAATATCTGTTTAGTTTTCCATGGACAGCTGGGTGGCCTTAGGCATGCAAGATGCTCACTAATGCTTGCTCGCTGCAGGTCTCCCCCGTGTTCAACCAGGAACACCTTTTTCTCTTGCTCATGAGCAAAATGTTGTGTTTGTATTGAAATTCTCAAAACTCAGTCTTGCAGAAGTGCTCTGAGTGTACAGCTGCTCTCTGCTTCCAACAACTTCTGTGCAGCATGATGCCCACAAGACATTGTTCTGGGAAGCACTGAGGACAGACAGCAATTAGAGATTCCTTGTAGCCTGTGGTGAGTGCCAGATGTACGTTTACCTTTAGGTACTATCAGCCACATGTAGCTTGAAGTCCTGCTTGCCAAGGGAAAATCATACAGATTTTCAGGTTCATGAGGAAGCTTGTAAACAATTTTCCATAGTAGTGTAAAGCATTTGCGCATTTCTTTGGAATTCAAAGTTTGTTAAATAGCTAAATGTGATGAGGAATGCAGGCAGAAGGAATCTAGTGACGTTTCAGGCCATTTTGATGAGGACATTCACAGATGCTTCAGGGAAGCTATTTACCCTGGGAATATCTTTTGGGATCAAGTTCTTCCAAAAAAGTTTTTAAATCTTCATGGTAAGTGCTAGAAAACTGACTCACAAGTTGAAATATTTGATATTTTATAGCCTTTTTGACCTCGTACTTTCCAGGAACTGGTTGGTCTATATATAAAAATTTAATAATTAAATCTCTCTGCTGACTTTCCCCACGTGTTCCCTGAGCCCTTCAATTCCCCTTTGCTAATAACCTGGCTTTACTGAACCAAGGTATCTACCTTGTTTTTAGCAACCAATCTTGTTTGTTCCCTGTTTAGCCTCTCTCTCCCTGTCTACTTTCATAAATGCTTTAATTTAATTTATTAAATATTAATTAAAAAAGCCTTCAAACTTGTCTTATCTCCATCACTCTTGTGTGTTTGTCTGTGCTGTCCTTTACCTTCAAGGCTTCGATAAGTGTTATAGACATTTAGGCAGACCTAAAATGATGGCAGAGAAAAATGTCAACAGGATTTGGACAGAGTTTACAAAGTTGTTTTGTCTGAAGTGATCAAGGGAGATGGTGTGTGAGTATAAAGTAAACCATTCAGACACCTGGGAATTTTGCACATCTAAACCTGGAAAAGTCACAGATTAAGACATTTAGTGGCTTCTGAGATCATGGGGAGGTTGGAAAGATAAACTGCAAAGCCAGATTTAGTGGTGTAGTTCCACCTCTACAACTGATTTAGTGAAGACAACTCTAAATGTAAATAAGTATCTAGTGGTGTTGCAATAGTTCTGAAACAAGCCCTAAAAGTAAATTTGCTTTAATAAATCAAGATTTTTCTAGTAAATTGTCTTAAATTGTGAAAATTCATAATAAAAATGAAAATAAATACTTGTGTATGTAGTAATGATGATAAAACTCACTATTTAAATTTAAGCTAATATGACAGTACATCTGTTAAATATCATGGCAGTTTTCTCTTAGTCTGAGAGAGGATTTTTCCAAATCAGTTTTCCATTAAATCTTATTCATTAGTTTCTACTGTTATTGACTCAAGATTTTTTCTTTTCTTTTCTTTTTTTTTCTTTTTTCTTTTTTGTTGTTGTCGTTGTTGATGTGACTGTTGCTCATTTAGAAATGGTAAAAAGTGTACTAGCCCAAAGCTAGAAGTTATTTTCCTTCTAGCTGATGATAGGGATTCCTACCACTATGCTGAACATCACTAGAAAGGATTTAATTGTTCAAAATGTAAAATGTCTGTGCATATGGCTTCTCCAATAATGTAATGATAATTCTGTGATTCTGTCTGTAATTAAAAATGTTTGGAGGAACTTCCTTATATGATGGTATCTCATCTGTAGGTGTATGGATAAATAGCCTCCCAAAAGCTGTAAGATTAGACATGGAAATATTTTTTCCTCAAAACAGATTTGTTCTTCACAATATTTGGAATATCAGTGAAACATTTTATCAGCATGCACAGTGGGAACAGCTTCAATAAGGTCACTGGCTGATTTTGTACAGATTTCAAAATATGTTGGTTATACTTTTAAAATACTTTGGGAGTGAATGGGAAGAAGGTAAGCAAATACTCTCAGGAAAAATCTGTTCTTTGCTTCTAAAATATTCATAAAGTTGTCACATTTTCATTCAAAATAAATTTTGAAAAAATATGGAAAACTGATTTTATTACATAAAAATTGATGGAAATCTTGGTTTTTTAGAAAGTAATCACAGTCTCCTTAAACTAATAATGTTGTCTCCTTAAACTAATATTGTTGTAATAGTTAAAAAGAGGCATAACTTAGAACACGTTAGACAAAAGGATAAAACACAAAATCAACACCATTTTGTTTGGTGTAGAAGACAGTCTCTTTTCTCATAAACCATCTCTGATGAAAAATCAAGCTCAAAGTACTTTGCAATCTTTTCATCTTCCTACTTTGGGCTTGGGGGTTGGGCACAGAACTCAGGACATCTGAGTGATCCAAGCTGCCATAAAGTATGGAAGAGGCCCATGGAAATAGACACAGTAAGGTCATAACAAAAATGACTGACTTCCCCACTGCCGTCACTTTGGGACACGCAATTGAAACCAGATTCATGGCTGCTTACCAAAATTTTAAAACCAAAAATAGTTGACTAAATCAATCAGAAAGTTGGGAACAAATGTTTCTATACAGAAGAAATCTCAATTAGTTCTAACTCTTTTAGTGTCAATAAATGGGAAAAGTATATCATCAGTCTTAAAAAGTAGCTAGAAAACAGATTTTCTCCCCCTCTTAAAAGAGTCTCCTGTTGTTTGTTTTGTGAAGTAGTAGCTATGATCAGAGCTTTGTAGGTAAGTTTTAAGGTAAAGTGAAAATTAGTGTCATGGGTTCATGGAAACCATCTACAAGGGATTTGTCTGATACTTTATGTAATTTGTTGACAGGAATATTGTGGAAGTCCTAGAAGAAAGTGGTCCAACAGCAGGTGAGGAAAGTTTTTTCATTCTGGATTGCAGACCAGTATGGGGGAGGATGTAGGGGGAGTGCTTCAAAGCAGTAATTCTTAGAAGGTTGGTTGAAGCTTAAAATGAAAAATATGCTCCCCTGCTTCTTGTGTGCTGGTGGGAAAAAAAAAAAAGAGAAAAGTTTCAGTAGTACCATATATTCTTAAAATAAAAATTTGTTCTCTTGACAATTCCAAGCATAATTTATAACTAATTCTTTCTGACTGCACTGAGGGTGTTTGTCGGATAAGAATATTCTAGAAATTAAAAATATATATACTTAGGCACACACAATAATTTAACATTTTCCTACTGACATAATAAAGTTAAAAAAAAAATATTCCTGGAAAGGTCAAACCCAGTAAAAAATACTGGTAACTATTGTAACTGTCATCTTGCCCACATGGAAAGAATGTATTTCTAGGAAAATAAAACAAGTTTAAAAAATAACATAATGAATGGACTCATTTACTATTAGCGTGAAGACTAAATGCTAAGTTGGCTTGTAAAACAGAAAGGGTGTCTTAATGCAAAGAATAAATATTTGAATATATTAATATATTTTAAAATAGATTTTGTCATTAAAAAAAGGCAATGGAAGCATCAATTTATAATTGATAGTTGGAAAAGAAGTTTTATGTCTAAGTAAGTTATTTCTGCTTATATATTACACCATGACACTATTTCTGTAAGGCATTTTGTGTTTCATTTTATCTTTCGTTCTTCGTGTTGAACTCACTGAGGACTCACAGAAACCATTACACATTTTGAAAACTGAACTTCAACCTGGGATATATTTATTCCTCATTAAAGGTGAAGGAATCCTTAATGCATCAGCTGTCTTTTGATTTCATATGGTATTGTAGTTTAGCTATGTAACTCTTGTATATGCTTACTTGAAAAAAAAAATTCAGGAATTCACTCTTGAGAAATGGGATTAACTGATGAAATAAAATATGTCAATCACCACAGCAGGGTAGTATGTGGCAGGAGGAGGTTAAAATTTATATAATAATCAAACATTTACTGAAGTTTCTTTTCCATAATTGTGTTGTGAGGATTTACATCTGTGGGTTATCACAACATGAGTCCCTGCATGTACAAGTATGGAGATGGCACTTACTGAAATAAAAGGATACTTGTGTTTTATAAACTTGTGAAGATACTATAACTATTTCACTTTGACCATGTTTTCTAAGCTACATAAGCAATCATAATAATGAGCTGATTTTCAAAAATCTTGCAGAGAATCTATGGTGATCAGTATATTATCTTGCAACACGCTCCTTTAAAAAATTATGAGGAGCATTTCACTCAACAGTGCCCAGACCTGCAACTATAAATCCAAACTACCATGTGAATAGAGAATTCAAGAAATCACCATGTTCCATCTGATCTCTCTCAAAAAGGTAAGAAACTTAAAATTACCAAAGAAATATCTAACATAATTAGATTAATGTAATCTAAACATTAATTCTTCTGAATATATCAGAAATTTCTTATCAAACAAGAAAATGTTGAACTGAATTCTATACTTTCCTCTAATCTGTGGCTGTGTCAGTCAGGAATTTTGGACTGAATTCTCTCCTATTAACTCCACTGCTAACTGGGGATGATTAGGAGATCAGTTGTAAACCTAAAAATTAATATTAAAAAAAGTCATTATCTTTCTTCAGGCATAAACTAACATCCATTTAAGTAAAACTATTTTTTTTTTCCAGGTCCAAAAAATGTTCTGGATAGTTAGGCTTTGGAGTTACTTGCAGATATACTTGGCAGTATCCTTAGAAATTACTTAGAATCCCTAAAGAGAGAAAGATCCACATATGTATCAAATGCCAGCATAATGAATCTGTGAAAAACATGCATACTTGAGTGACGGGTTCTTACATGGGGATATACTGGTCTGGGAGAAATATCTACGGATAAAACTATAAATTGGATTAAAATTAACCTTTAATTTTATTTTTAATTATTATTATATTAGAGTATTCTTACCTTTTTCCTGAAGTAGAACAAAGAAGTTTTTTGTGTATTTTTTGTTTGAAAAGGAACACGCAGCCTTTGATAAAAGGAGCTGTTTGAAACTCAAACTTCTTTTGCTGCTGACCCTTTTGTTCCCTTAGAAGAAGAAAAATCCCAAGTTTTCAACTTACTTCTGTATCACTGCTTTGTTAGCACTAAGTCTCTATGTACTAAACCAAAATTATCTCAAAGTTTTTGAAATGATTTAATTTTGGGACAATAATGATAATATATAAATGTTGGAGAAGCATTCAGGATCTATGTGCCTTTTGTTATGGGTGGTTTCTGTCATCTGGAATGGATACACGTATAGAAGCTACAAAAATCACTAAGAAGAATAAAGTGAAATAAGGATATTTTATTTGGGGGGTACTTGGCACAGGGAAAAATTCGGAAGGATGTTTCTGGAGCTCCTATGTGAGTTCCTAATCCCACCCACTCCACTCAAACAAGTTTACTTCTGTTTGCTTTCTGTCTGGCACCCACACTAGCCCTCATTGAATATCTTTCCATTGGAGGGAAAAGATGAAAAAAAAAGGCTCTTTCTTGGGAGACCATGTGGGTTTGTGGTCCTTGGAAGAGACAGAAATCTAACCCTCCTGAGTGGGACAGCATCTAGAGCTATGCCTCTCCCACCTCCTGAGGGACTGTTGGTCATTGGGCTCTTACTGGAAAACCACTGGTGCCATACCTTGTTTTTCATCTTTCTCTGAGAAGAGCCACAACACTATGCTTATCAGACTTTAAAAATTATGAGAAGAGTTATTTATATAGTTATTGTAGGAAAACAGATGTGATGGACCACTGTCTAAATTTCAGGAGGTTTTTCAGCTTCTAAATCCTGTCTCAGGTAGGCTCTCAGTGTGCTGGCTGCCATTTCCCATGTCCTCTACACCTAGGAATAACAATTCCTACAACAATATGTCTGAAACTATTTGGATCTGAAATTTTCCAGAACTGGGTTCTGGGAAACAGAAACTTTTGTCTAACATTTTGAGTAAAGACAGTTCAGCTGAACAGTGAGCAAAAATATAAGCTTGATTAATTATGGAAGTGTTCCTGTAACTTGAAATTATGTGAGAGCAAGGAAAGTGTTTTCAGTGAGATAAGTTCAAATTATGGTTTTATATCAAAATTTGAGCATGGTTAGTGTTTGCCTTACTGGATTTTAGCCTAGCAGCAGAGGTGTTTCAATGAACAAGGCTGTACCCAGCACTCATGGCTAATATAGATGATGAATAAAAAAAATTGCCAGTGGTATACAGGAGTTACCTGCAACACCCTGCTCTCATTCCTCATAGATGTTCTTAGATGCTCACAGTTGTGAAGTCACACAGTTTTACAGTCATAAGAGGCAGTTTCCTGCTTCTGCAGATGGTCCTGATCTAAAGAAGACCATAACCTGTGACTCTGAGATGGGGATACATCTGGTCTAATTCCAGATGCCTGCAATGATATGAGTCATTGGGAGGAAGTAAATCCCACCCTGCAAATGCTTCTTTCAGTCTATTGACTATAAAAGCTGTCTAATATAAATTAGTTCAGTGATGAATGTTTATTTTTCATTGCTACTGAGTTCAGAATATTTTTAGCAAGGGCAACTGTCTGCTACAAATATCATATTTGTTTTCTGCAAAGTAATGGAAAATATCACATACAATGGAAGTTAGTTTGATGTGGCTGTCTTATAAACTACGACCTCACAGAATGGAATGGTTTCATCAGAATGATAGCCTTCTTGTAGGGGTAAATTCTTTTTTTTCTTAATAGTGTAAAGTGGAAGTAATCTAGCAAAGGTCAATAGAGAGAAACTGCTGACATTAATTCTATGGTGCTAAAAATCTATGATTTCTCAAATATTCTGCTTTTGACAAACTATTACTACGGTTGTGTACATTTACAGTATAAGGGGATTTTGAATTTTTGTTATACATATATTAGCCTAATTCAAAGTTGCATGATTTATACCATTTTTCCCTAGGTATTCAAACGATTTAGAGCCTAATTCCTATTGTTCTTAATGCCTTTCAGGGTCTAGAATTTGACGAATATATTTAATTTTGACCATAATTTCCTTCAACCATCAAATTCACTAGTCATTTAATAGATGTCACCATGTGTATATTTTATGTTTATACAGATATGCAAATTTCTCCTTTTCTCAGATTCATGAAAAACAAAGGGAGTTGCATTCTAGTGTTTTAAAACCCAACTAAGGGAAAGGAAAATTAAAACCATGTTGTTTCCTTTTTTACATTCCTCCCAACTTATTGCCTCTGGTTTGATTGTTACAACCACATTAAAAATATCATTAAAATGGAGCATAAACCAAAACCTCTCTATTTATCATTCACTTTAAGGAAGTAGGATTTTGAGAAAATAGAAACAGTTCAAGTAAGAGAATCAGAAAAATTCTGTCTTAGTTTTAAGAAATATCAGAAAATCTAATAATAGTAGGAAACTGGTAAAATTTGGAAGTTACAAGGGTGGTTCAGAATCTGAAATTGTTTAGAATAAACAACAATTAATACTACTGCATGTAAGTGTTACATTATGAAAATAAAGCCCATGTTTCAGAATTATTTCAAGACTAAAAACCCTTAGCTATACAGACATCTTCCAAGAGAAGAAGACAATACAGGGTGTGTCAACAAAGAGTGATGGAGAAGAATATACATCTGCAAACCACAGACGCCACAGTACAACCCAGCCATGAATGAATTTACCCAGCTGGCGGAAAGCAAAGTTCAAATCAAGACCAAAAGTGGCAAACAAAATTATTTTGTTTCAAATACATAGTTCCAGACCTGAAACTGTCCCCAAACTCTTCCCAGATGTCCTAACCTTAGTCAAATATTTTATTGTGGAGTCATGTTGTGAGTCCTCTCTGGCTTGTTTATTCAAGGCTCCAGGAAGAAAGATGAGTTCCAGCAGCCTGGAAGAGGCTGCAGAGGGAGATGAGGCACTGAGCTCCTCCAGGACTTTCCAGCTTAGATTTCACTGTTTTAAGGAAAGCTAATAATATTTAAGGATACATTTGCACTGAACATATTTCCAAAAGCATTTAAAATACATTACTCCTGTCCATTTAAATTACATTATTCTTGTAAGGAGATGGCTAATGGGTGAGTTATTAAATACTTAATTATCTGGTATATATATATGATCCAAATAGCACAAAATAACACAAAAATTTGTGCTAAAATACATTCCATCTGTACTTTTATCACATCTGATCCAAAGAACAACAGATCTTTCCCAGGGAGGACTAGTCATTAAACCAATGCAGCATATCCTTCACATAAATAAGCACACTTTATTTCAGGTAGTCTTCCTGCAACTCCTTCATGATGATCATATTGAAGTAAGATTAAAATATTTCTAGTGGAAATCCATTTTGTCTAAAATTCTCCTCAGTTCACAAACTCATAATAAAACAATGCTTTCAAACGTATCTAAACTCTTCGTAAAGAGGAAAAAGGAAAGGATCTCAAATTTAATATGTTGTTTTTAATTAATATGTTTATATATGTGTTTATAAATGTGTCTCAGAAATAGTCTGTATTAAGTATTTTTACAACATCTATCCCAGTTGCTGTTTTGAGTGGCTATGCAGAACAATGTTTGTTGTTACTGGAAATTATGTCCTGAACATGCTCCTTTTCACCACTGTGCAAGGAATATGCACAAAAACAATGTGATGACTAATATATAGAAATATATGCAGGTTTTCAGTGAGATTCAAACTTATGGGTCCTCAAAAGTGTTTGGACTGAATTGCAGTTATTAATTTTGGGGTTGTTTCTTTTCCACAGTGAACTGTCCAAATAAAGGGAGATTTTTTTTCATGTAGAAGCAGATCTCAAGGTTTTTAGAAAGCATTGGAAAGACAAGCTAAGAAAGACTGAGTATCTTGTTATTTGGCTAATCCAAAGGACTTCAGAAGCTTCATCAGAAAGCCTTTATTATTTGTTTAATGAAACAGCTCCATTCAATCTCATTTTGTAAAATATATTCCAAAACATAGGGTGATCAATTTTTAAGACTATTGTCAAGTATGACATATTGTCTTGGATTTTCAAGACTAAGATACATAGATAGATTAACCTGAATCAGAATGTCTATCCATACACATAGGTGTTGCTACTCTAAGTTTGGGGAAAAAAAGTACAATTCCTGATATTTAATGTAGTGGGAAAATTCGTTCTTTTTCAAAATAAATACATTTTCTTCTACTGTAGACAAAGAAACCTAATGAAATTATTACAAGTAGTGATGGTTTGAAGTTTTAAGAGCAGCCACTACCATTAAGGCAGGGAATGACAACCAATCACTACATGCATGTCAAATGGCATCTGGTCTTACATGGCAGTGAGGTTTGCCAAACACCAATGTTTTGGTATTAAGCTAAAGAGGGAAAATGGTACAGAGATGGTGAATGCATTGTTGAGAACTAGTAACTTTAAAAGACATTTTCTAAGATTTCATCAAGGCTTTTGTCACTGTCTCTCATAACGTCCTCATAAGCAAACTCAGAATGTATGGACTGGATGAGTGGATAATGAGGTGGATTGAGAATTGACTGAGTAACAGATCCCAGAGGGCTGTAATCAGTGGCACAGGGTCTGATTGGGATCTGTCACTTGTGGTGTCCCCCAGGGTTCAATACTGGGCCCAGTATGGTTTGACTTATTCATTGGTGACTTAGATGAAGGGCAGATGCCTCCTCAGCACGTTCACTGACAACACAAAGCTGTGAGGAGTGACCAATACCCCTGAGTGCTGTGCAGCCCTTCTGAAGGACCTCGACAGGGTGGAGAGATGGGCAGAGAAGAACTGCCTGAAATACAGCAAAGGCAAATGCAGGGTCCTACACCTGGGGAAGAACAACCCTCTGCACCAGCACAGGGTGGGGGCTGACCTGGAAAGCAGCTCTGTGGAGAAGGATTTAGAGGTCCTGGTGGATAGCAAGCTGTCCATGACCATCAGTGTGTCCCTGTGGCCAAGAAGGCAGATGGGATCCTGCAGGGCATTAGGAAGGGCATTGCCAGCAGTGAGGTGATCCTGCCCCTCTGCTCAGCCCTGGTGAGGCCACATCTGGAGTGTTCTGTCCAGTTTTGGGCTCCCCAGGACAAAGGAGACACAGAGCCCTTGGAGTGGGTCCAGTGGAAGGCAACAAAAATAACTAAGGGACAGGAACATCTCTCTTATAAAGAAAACCTGGGGGAGCTGGGCCTCTTCAACCTTGAGAACAGATGGCTGAGATGGAACCTCAGCAGTGTCTATAGGTATCTGAAGGAAGAGTGTCAAGGTGATGGAGCCAAGCTCTGCTTGGTGATGCCAATATTGGTGCCAATCTTGTCCAAGCAATAGGACAAGAGGCAATGGCAGAAATTTATGCACCTGAACACAAGGAAGAACTTCGTTCTTGTGTGAGCAGCTGAGCACTGGAACAGGTTGCCCAGAAAAGCTGTGGATTATCCCCACGGGAGATGTTGAAGAACCACCTGGGTCGTCCCCATGCCATGTGCTCTGGGATAACCCTGCTTGATCAGGGACGTTGGACCAGATGACCCACTGTGGTCCCTTCCAACATGTCTCATTCTGTGATTCTGTGAATTCCCAGGAGATTCAAGCAGGTACAACATTCATTCTTTGCTGTGTAAACATGTGGGGCAGGGTGGAGAGTGTTATCAGGAGGATTTCTAAACTGGGGTTAATAGGAGTGTTTCCAGAGTTCGAGGTCTCAATGGACATATAAGTTTGCATTTTGACTCTCTACCAGGATGAGGCCATGGTGTGTCTTACTTCCCTTGGTACTCTTTTGCAAGGTGATCTGAGGGTGAAGGCTTGTGGGTCATGGGGTGGCACTGTGTTAGATCCTAGTCTGAACAGCCTTGTGCCAAGATAATAAAAAAAACAGTGACTAGGAACTGACTTTGTGTCGTTGAGGCTGAGTTATCAAGGCTAACCTTTGTTTAAAGGAATTAAGGACTATTTAAAGGCCCCTGCTGGGCTCAGAGCCTGATGTAACGATGTAGCCATATATGCAGCTGCCATCAGGTTCCAGGTTCTGATCTGGACTTTGATGCTCATGGCCTCTGCAGTGTTGGGCAAATTGTTTCTGTGCTCTGTGCTTCCAGAAGTGAACAATGATACTCCTCCTTCTCCTCCTCCTCCTCCTCTTCACAGAAAGGTTATGCAAATTCATTAGTGACTGTTTGCGAAGGGCTTTGAAGTAGAAAATCACTCCATAATTGTTAAGTATTATTTAATAGCTCGTTTATAGTAGGCATTTCCTTCTGAATTGCCCTGCTTGATGTTTCATTAAAATGACATCATGCTCATTTGCAAATTACAGTGGTCGGTCATGTACTTGCCAGTATAATGAAGCATGAAGAATTATAGACATGTCTCCCCCTAAATAAATTAATTTGCAAAACATTATCACTACTGAGGCCAGATTATAGGTCTCTCTCACATCCATGACACCAACCATAAACTAGTTCTCCTTTATTTTATTGATTATTGTAACATTAATTTGAAACTGCTCTTTCCATCACACCAGCTGGGAATTTTTTCTGTCTCAGAGGAAATATTGGTCTATTTGTGATCTATAAGTTAAATACCAGAGGTTAAAACAGGGCTATCATTTGCAGTAACTGTAGTCTTTGCAAGACCAACAAACAAAGAAGGAGAAAACCACAAGAAAATAAAAATAAAGTTGTGCTACTCGGCTTTGTTTTAGACAAAGAACAACCCTTTGGCCCTTATGCTGTAGTTTTATGATGATGAGCATGAGAGTGTTGGGCAGGGACCACCTCAAACATCTGCTCCATGTTTTGGATCCTAGGGCTGTGTCTGAACTTCTGGATGAGAGTGCTTTGGGCTCTTACTCCCCAAATACATCCTGTCCAGGAAGCTGTTAGTCCCTCCATGCATATTCAGGCCTTCACCTATATTGATAGGCAGGACTAAGGACTGGGCTTGATATGAAGTTATTTGGTGCCAGGGTGAGCATCTGGGAGCTGGGACTTTGGAAAACACCATTTATACCACAGCTAGAAACAGAACTCCAGTGGCACTGGGACATAGACAGACCATTTTGGATTTTAGAGAGAAGTAAGACTTTTTTCTAAACTACCATCACATTATATCAATTCATTAATTATTTCAGGATATCCAACCTCACTTAGCAGTTTAGAAAAGTTGATATAATTTTTATTTCGTATCTCTGTAAAATGTCACATCATAGCATAATAACAGAATTGGCTATTATAAAGTGAAAACCATTTATTTGACTCATAAAAATAGTCATTTGGCATGTTACTTTATTACTCTTTGGAATGATTTTTGGCTTATGAGTAGGAAGCCTCTTCAAGTTATTTCTTTACAAGCATGGATTTCTATCAATAGCTACAAAACTAGGATATCTTTCAGGAGAAATATAAAGATACAGAAATAAAATATGGGATTTTCCATACTTTTCCTAGATTTTTTATACTATTTCAATGTCAGGATTACATGTAGTGGGGCGAAGAATAACCATCAATATCCATATTCTCAACTAAAAGGAACAAAACAGGAAAATAATTTTTCTTTGGATGAAAAGACACATACTAGGGACCTGCATTCCCCAAATGGAAACTGATATTCAGGAGAGATAAAAAACTTAATGTTCTGGAGAGCAGAACATGCTGTTAAGTGTCTATGGCACCAGTGCAGTGGGAAAATGTCTGGATATGCTATTTGCCAAATAACTGTTATTTGTGAAGGAGTAGCTCCAAAGTCATATCCTACTGCTTTGGCACACTGAGTGATCCAATAAATGGAGACAGACGCTGAACCTGGCCCTGATGTACCATATGTAATTAAAGAAAAGATCTTAAAGTACATTTTCCTAGTAAATAAAAAAAAGAATGTATTTTTTTTTAATTTTCAATGTCACAGTGTATCATTCCTGGTATCCCCAGACAGTCTAGTTTTTTGTGATGTTGTTTTTTTGTGGTTTTTAAATGGAATCGCACTGAAAACCGTAGAAAAATGGATGAAACAGAGAAGCTGAAAAACTTGAAAATAAAATTTCTATTTTATTTCCTGAGTTGTGAAAAAGAAAGGCAGATGAGCATAAAAACAATAAACATATTAACACATTCAGATAATCTTTCACATTTGGTTGCTACAATTAACTTTTGCTCCCTCAAATCACAAAGGTGAGTTAAATATTACCCTCTTAGCAGGGGAGAAAACAACAGCACAGTGAAAGAGAAAGAAGCAGCTCTGAGTGTTCAAATTAAAACCTTGCATCCTTAGATGCTCCAGCTTGGCTGACCACTTTCTTAGAGAAAGAGAGTCTTTCACATATGATTCCTATTTGGAAATGAGTTTCCTTCCTATAACTCATCTCCTCTACAGCCAAAGAGGACACCCTCTCTCTGCAGGCTGCTGGCAGTGCTGTCATCCAGATCCCTCACAAGCCTAAGGCTTCATTTGTCAGTCAGAAACAGGAATTCACCAGACAAATCAGTCTACAGCCCTAGTTTTCCTGTGTTGCTAAACTCATGATAGATGTGAAATCTTTTAATTTAGAAAAGGTAAATGGAAAGTTCATGTGTACCCTGTTTAGAGTTGCCAATTTTTTGTTTGGCACATGTTTCTTCCTACATAAAATAAAGGGAAAAGCTCTATTTGCACATTAATATTCCTTACCTAGTCTTCACATAGCAGGAGAGATTATGTCTATTTATTTCTTTGTAAATTTACTACATGTTTTCCTTCTGAATAGCTGTTGCAGAATAATTCTTGAGAATATTGGCATTCACTCTTTTAAAGTTTGTTTGTTATAGATATTAGAATACAAAGTCTGTTTTTTTTCTTAATGAAATGCCCATGTTCCACACAGCCCCCAACTCATCAGTTATTTGAAATTATATTTCAGGTCACGCTCAGTTTAAAAATTAATTGAAAAGAAATTAGTCCCACAAGGATATAGCTGTGAATTGTAATTTTGACTGACAATGGGATAAGCGACTGTGGATTTGATCATGCCATTTCTAAAAGTGTTTTATATATGTAAAATTTTTAAGCTTGACTTGAACATATATGGTTTTAAATTGATCTTGGCAGACATCTATTAATCTATGTAACTCAGGAGCACTATAGGAAAAGAAAATAATACAGGAATTACTTTGAGATACCTGTCACTAACTTTTATTTCATCAAAAAAGCACCTATCATTCTGAAAAAAGCAAAACTATCCCAAACTCCAACCCTATAAAAAAAAAAAAAACAACAAACACCAAATGCTCTCCTGTTTTATAACTGAATCGATTTGCTAGACTTACAGTCTTTCAAAGGACTGAGAAATCATGGCAGTAGATCTGTGATGCAAGATATACCTACAGTATTCCTAATGATGCAGGAGGCTGAACAACCAGAAAGACATCAATACTCGGCAACACTGCATGAAGAGAACAAAAAATTTCCAGTGTGCAGTTTGGGGTTCATCAAAATAATTCAAATGTTGATTGTGACAAACAGTTGGAATGAGCAAAATCTGAAGGAAATCTGAAGGAATCTGCAGTGTTGAATTGGGCCTTGCTGAACCATCAGAGTCCCTTTGGCACTCTGGACACCTGTGTTTAAAACATGGGAAAAAGTGTAAGGATGTGATTTCAGGTGTGGGTTAACACTTTGAAGTAAGTACTTTCTTTCCAAAAATTTTTAAAAGGTTTGAATCCATTCCAATCTATTTCTCATGTATAACTGTTTTGAAACATCAATAGCTTGAAAAATTACAAAAAAATGTAGAAACACATTATTACTTATCCAGAAGTAATCTGGAATTAAAATACAAACCCTTCTCCCCACTCATAGCCTGGTAATGATACTTTGTTCTGCATTACTGATTCACTTCTGCTGGTGATGATACATCCAGGTGATACTTTGACCTTCTAAATTTATCATTTGAGAAAAGAGGAAGGGAACTAAATGTGTTCTTTCAAGGTTTCCTTTTCTGTCTTTCAAAGGTGAGGTCACTAAGGTGAAGAACAGAAAAATCAGTAACTCCTTAGAAGAGTTACAAACACGGAAGTTGGACTCTCTTTTAAGATTTTGTCCTATTGCTTTTCTTTGTCATCCATCTTCTTCTGCAACAGAATCTGCATTAAAATATCTCCAGTCTAGGCCTGAGGATGTCTCAAGGATGCTCCAGCTGCCAGACAATTTAGGGAGGGAAATCTTCTTTAACTAAACAACTGCAGTGAAGAGTCAGTCAGGGTGATGCATTCAAAAGTCAGTTTTGATGTTGACCTTTAATTACAATCCAGCCTTTTTTTTAGGGATACTGGCTGGACTGATGAAGGAAAAGTGTTTTTCATTTCAACTTTAAAAACCTACAGTATGAGCACATAGAAATATGAGCTTAAATGAAGCTGATAGTGAAGAAGCACATAGGTGAGTACATTACACTAGGACATTAGTATTTTTTCTAGGAGACATCAGCCAATGGCTAGAGAGAGTTTTACAGAAAAAGTTAACAAACACGTAGCACAATTAATCATCTTTCCACATTCTGTTTTGCCTAAGACCAACAGTTGTATTAAGCAATAGATGTAGATGTAAAAATGTGTTAAGCTGAATTTCGTAAATAGGGTGTTAAAATGAGTAAATGTTAGAAACATTTAAATGTAATTTGGCTTTCTGGGGTAATAAGCTTCCTTAAAAAAATTTAGAGGGACTCATTAGGACTGATGAGTCCCGCTCCTGGCCCTGCACATGACAAGAACTTGTGGCCCTTGCCCATGACAAGAATCACACCATGTACCTGAAAGCATTGTACAAACTCTTCTTGAACTCTGTCAGGATTGGTTCTGTGACAATTTCTCTGGGGAGCCTGTTCCAGCACTCAATCACATGCTGTTTAAAAACCTTTTTCTTGATATTCAGCCTAAACCTCCCCTGTCTCAGCTTTGTGTCACTTCCTCAAGTGCTGTCACTGGTCACAGGGGTGGTGAGATTGGTACCTGTCCCTTTGCTTCCCCTTGAAGATGTTGAAACTACAATGAGCTCTTCTGTCAGTCTCCTCTTCTCCTGGCTGAACAGACAAAGTGACATCTGCAGCTCCTCAGGAAACAAAGATCAGAAAATTAAATCAGGAAAAAATAAATGAATATGAGGCTGTCAAAACCTCATAGATAAAAAGTGGATAGAAAATGGATGACTGAATTACACATTGGTTTTCTGTTATGAAAAGTTTTGGAAAAGAAAACAAAGGGTCATATGCAGACAAATCACAGAATGTGCCATTTCCACAACCATCTGCTGTAAGGATACGACTGTCTAGCTCTGCTATATTGTAAGAAGTGAGAAAAATGACCACTCAGACAGGATGTGCAAAGAGGCAAAATCCTTTGACAAGCCTGAAATCTTTTTTCACACCTCCCTTACCACAGGGGTTTTCTGTTCCACTATACTAATTATTAAATTTGTAACCCAGGACAAACCTAATGTAAAGTGTGGTGATTTGTGGAAAGCAAACCTAACCTGCAGTTATCATAAGACACAAGGGAAAATAGATTAAGTAATGGACTACAAGCAAAGAGATTTTCCTAATTCTAAAATTTATCGCAGATTCTGGAATTGTGCCCAGCACTTAAAAATATATTTGCTCATTTTCAAATCAATAAACATGACAATGTCAAAATTTCATCATAGCAGTTGATCAAAAATGTGCTTAGGCAGAACACCAGTAATTCTTATCTTGCAATTGCTTAAGGTTACTCTTTTTAACCTCATCTGAAGCTCCAGTGTTTGTTAACAAAGTGAGCAAAAGAGTCTCTGACAGAGACTCCAGCATCTCAGGTAGTTACCTCAGAAATCAGACTTGTTTAGAGTTGTTCACCAAAATCAGAAAGACAAAACTTCTCAGGCTTGTTATTACTAAAGAGCAGAATATGTGAATAAATCATACCTTTCCAAGAGCCTTGAAAAAGGAAGATAAATAATATTAAAGATAAACCATCAGAAAAAAAGAGAACAGCATAATTAATTTTAAACTGAAAAGTATTCAAATACTAAAAAGTCACCTTTATAGAAAATCACTATCATTAAACATGTAACCTGTGAGGATAAAGAACAATTCCTTTTTTTCATATGTCTATCACATCAAGAAAGGAAATTGCTGGAAGTAGCTGAATCAAACTACTGTTGGTACCTCCCAGGCTTTCTGTTAAAACTTTGTTTTTCCTGTCAGATTCAAATCAAAAAAAATGGAAAAAAATCCCAAATCAAACCAAACAAACACAAACAAAACTCTTCAACTGTTGAGATTAAACTTTGAGTTATGTTACCTAGAGAGGAGAGATTATTTCAGTGGACTTGGGAGACCTGCAAGTCAAGTCCCACAGGACTTCTAGTTAACTAAGCATCTTCCAAAGAGTGAACACAGAAAGAAAATGAGAGAAGCAGAAATAAATCATAAGCAGAAAAGAGAAGAGGGTCACCAAAGAGTTAATCTCACAAGCAGGAAAACTTTATGTCATTTATAGCGCTGGAACTTTTCATTTTATTATGCTGCTTTGGAAACAGTGTGATTATTTGCTCTAAGGTTATGTGCAAAGGCAGTATTAGATATAAGTAGTAGGTTGAAACATTCTGAGAGAGCTGTATGTCACCATACAGCTAAGCATTCTGTTAATAGATATGGGGGATCCATGCTTGCTGAATAGGAACAATGTAATTATGGCAGTCATCCAAGAGCAAATGAAAGGGTTGGGATATGGTTTTTAAGGGCTTACATTTGAAATAGTTTCCAGCTCTCTGTTAGACAAAAGGGAAAGAGAACTGGAGAAGGCCACCCTGGAGAAGACCTATGGCTGGTCCAATTCTTCTAATATTCCTAAATCTTGACATTTCAATGAAAAAGGTGTGGGGTGATTTACAGTGCACACATACTTTCCCAGTGGCTGTAATAGCTATATCTCATCAGATTTTGTAGCTTCAATGAATGTGTCTCAGTTCACAGTTGAGAAGAAAAGCTAAATGCACACACATTGTCTGATACAATGGCTCAGTTGAGAAGCAGTCACTTGCCACATTTCAGTGACTTGGTTTCTTTAGACCACATGCCTGTGTCCTTAGAGCAGTAATTAATACCTCGCAGGTAAAAGCATTTGCGTGTTTTACTTCAAAGCATTCATTTTAACCTTAGATATGAATGAATGTCATTTAGTATTGAATTCACAGAGAATATGTGGGTTTAGGCACTCAGATTTCTAAACAGAAAAAAAGATGTGACTACCGTCCTTTTGCCTGCATCCTTCTCTAAGTACTCTGGGAACCTGATCCCACAGATGATGACTTGTTTGGTTTCCCTTTGGCTGCAGAAATCACATTTCTTTTCAGTCTAAAACCGGACATGAACAGGGAAGGTTGGTGCATGCCCAGGTCGTGCCCCATACAGAAACAGCAGGTAATTGGGGCATATTCCAGCTCAGAGCCAGGAATTCAGAAGTGCCTCTATCCCTGATAGGCGTAGTCTCTGAGAATGAAAAGCACCATTGTTTCTTCTCAGACTTTTGGCATAGTGTGGTGAATGTGGCTGAATACTCTTCCTCCACTGCATAAAAGCAAGACAAAATTCCTAAGAAGTGGTATTGGACAAATTATGGGAAGTGAGTGACTGACTACAGCAAAACCAGGCAAACTCATAGTTCAGTAAACTTGTAAAAACCAGAAAACTGACAATGGGCCACTCCTTTCACTTCAGTTGAAGTACTAAGCATGTGGAAACTTAGAACTGTTAGTCATGCCAAAAAAGAGGCATCACTGCATTGTAAAATCGTTATTTAAATTAATAATTACATTCTAGTTTGGGTGTTGTATATCAGAGATTTGGCTTCTTCAAAAATCAATGAAAAGTCAAAAAAAGATATTTATATAATACATATTTTAAAAAGAAAATGAAGATCCATGATATCATGTTTTCATATTTTTTAAAATTATGTCTTTGCTTTCATTGATCAGTTTACAAGATTTTTCATGAAAATCTGAAGGCAAGAGGCAAGTGATATTGAGAAAACACCTAATAGATAGCTGTGTTTTGTGCTGTAGAAAAACATGAGCCAGTGTGAATGTAAAAGCTGCATCATTATTATTATTATTATGGTATTATTTTGAGGTGAATCCCAGGGCTTTCACTCTATGTAGTCTTCTTTTAAATAAGATTTTCTTCCCTTGCCATATGCTCACTGTTAATATATTTTCTTTCACTTGCCATGATTTTGAATCTGATCTAAAGTCTGTCAGAAGCAATAAGAATCTTTTGACTGAAATCAGATCTTGGAGATATAATTGTGGCAATTTTATATAAAGAAAATTGACAAGTACCACTGCTGCCAGAGAAAACTGCCCTCTCTCTTCCTCGCCATACAGAGACAAACAGCAATTTCTACTGCAAAATTAATTATAGAAAGGGGGAGAGAAGAGGACCTCTAGGGGTTGTTCTGCTCCAACCTCTGATGGAAATCGGGACAGCTATAGTAGGGCAGATGGCGTTTTGTCTGTATAACTTATCTATGAAAACCTCCCAGGGAGGAGATTCCACAGCCTGCTGGGGCTCAGGGCCAAGAACAGCTCAGCCTTGGGGTTACCTGCTGGGCTCATCAATCCAGCTCCTTTACCTGTAACAGAGAGCCTTGTTCTCTGGAGGCTACACAGATGCAGTGTCCTCTGAAAATGCTGGTGATGAAGCCCATTACAGAGAACATTTACATTTTGTTTAGTATGAAGTACCCTGTGGTAAATCCTGACATAATTTCATCCCGCTGAAAGGATTTTGAAGAAACTTGCGTGCAATATCAGCTCATTCCTCAGCTGTAGGGAATATTGAACATAAATAATTTATCCTGATAGTGCAGAAGTGACTTTCAGTCAGATTACATGCATTTGTCCATTTGATAGATGTTCACAGTGTTCTCAGTAGGTAGATGCTTGATTCACTGCCAGAGCAGAGAGCAATCTAGTGGGCAAGTTTTTGTATTCTTTCCTCAGTCATGCACTAGGCATGCATCTTTGGGATTAAATATTCCCTAGTGTTGATATTAACTTCCTGAGGGGACAGATGTTCTAAGTGTAAGGTTTTGTTTACTTGCAAGGGCAACATTCAACAGGCACAGCACATGAAAATTCCCTGAATCATCATGTCTCAGCCAGAAACAAAGAATTCTGTTCTTGAGTTAGGGTTTCAAGAATTCTTTGCTCCTGCCTAAAATTAAATTGCAAGTGCAGACTGTGTAAGTCCAATTTGTAGAGGAGTGAGGGGAGGATAGAATGAACATCATTATTTCAGTATAATCCTTGTCTTATTTACATGTTTAAAAAAGCTAAATTAAATTGTAAATAGGAATAAATATCCATGAAGAGAAAGTAAAGGAAAACAAGCTGGCAAGTAACCATCCTACTGCATGAAACAACATAAATTGCTTCATTCCACTTTATGTTTTGTCCACAAAGACAATAACTTTACCATTCCCTTAAGTTTCCCATATACTTGTCCCATATTGAAATTTCTCATCCCAGTCGAAAGAACTGTCATTGTTTGGCAATAGCAGACCATGTTAAGAGACAGGATAGCATTTGTAACATTTTGCTTGGTGTGCTGAAGGGTTCTGTTGCACTGTATTACAGTTCAGAAGTGACAGAAAAGCCTCCCATTCCTGTGAAACAAAACTATCAATATTTTCCAAGCAGAATAGAAATGCAACCAATAAACAGCATACTGTGGAATTTGATTTGTTTACTAACTTTGTGAGGATGCAGCAGCACAGTTTTGAAAGTCCAAATGGAAGCCCGCAGCCATATATAATGGCTCTGGTTTATGCTTCCTAAGTCTTTGCTCTTTGTCTATCCAGCTCTCATTCAGATGTTGTATTTCCAGGCTCTAAGGCAACTCTGAGTAAAAAGTCAGTGTTGTGAATTCTAGACTCATTTTCTGACAGACAATGAATTGCCAGCAATGAAGTTGCAAAGCATATGCTGAAGCCATTTGGGGGCAAGAAGCAGCAGCTCTCAAAAATCTCTCTCTTGTGGCCTCAATGGTCACATTGTGTTTGAAGGATTTCTTTCTCTCCCTCAAGTGTACCAGATGGACTTTTTGCACATAACTTCTTAAGTTCTGCAAAGCATTCCTGTTCAACTGCAGCCATATGTTATTCCACTGGCAATAGTGATCTGGACATTAGCTAGCTGTATTGTCTTTGGCAGGAATTAGTCTCAAACACTATCCTGCTGAATGACTGACCTCTGCTCCCCCATAGTATCTCAGGATGCTGTAGCCAGACACATTGTATCCTTGAAACACATAATAAATGTGTTATGTTGCAGGCCTTGTGTCATAGACACACTTTCCCTCTCTGTCTATTACATGAATTTCCAGATATCTGAAAAGCAAGTGGTTACTTTTATTTTTTTACCCAGGGCTTTGCAGTCAGTGATCTCTGAACTTTTCTAATAAAATCAACAGAGGAATCAGGTACATTTCCTTCTTGGGGAGGCTTAAGATGTGTGGATTGGGGAAGGGATGGTCATATTTTTCTGTCAATTAGCAATTGTCCTGTGTATAGTCTGGCTAACATAATTCCATTCTGCATTTAGTTTGTCTCCTGAGCTCTATAACAATGCTCTGACTTTATTTGGATTCAGGTATTTTTCTTGACAGTTCATACTTTCTTTGTGCTGTTTAGTTACTTATGTCATGTTCTCCACACTTGGATATGGGCTTCTTCATCAGTTCAGTGAGTATACTGAGATTTCAGTAGAGCTGCTCAGGGCTGTCTCAGAATCTCTAACCCTCTTATGCCCAAGTCATTTCCTGAAGATAGAATTTTCTGAGTACTGAAATACGGTATTGTTTGATTTCAATCAGTGAAACGTTCTGGCCAAAACACATTTTCATCCCAGAAAAGGAAAAGCTGATCCAATGATACTGTGTGCAAACAACAAAGGTAACTGCTATCCCACTGCACACTAACTTCTTCAAGGTAGTCTTTTGCACCAGTCTGACTGATTTGATTTCCCTGGGTGCTTCTTTCTTGCATCAGCTCACACTAGCCTTTCTCCATAACTGTGAGCATTCTTGACTAACTCCATTACTTCCGCAGGTACAGGACTGTTTCTTAACAGTTTGGGAAGCAAACATGTAACTACTTGATAAACTGTGTATTTGCTACACATTCAAGAGAAAATGTGAAGAGAACTTTTTTTCTGTATTTTCCCATTTCTCTATTGTAATGAAAAGGCCATACCAGTTTCTTTCAGCTGAAGAAGTACACTTCAGATTGGCAGCAGTTATTATGAAGTACAAATTGAAAACTATAACAGATTATGGTAGTGCAGCAGAAGCCTGATATTTTCTGGACCTGAGAAAAAAAACTGTAAGAGATGACACTTTAAAAAAAATCCAACTTATTTGTTCCTATAATATGGAAAAAATGTGCCTATGGCAAAAGGTGAAATGCAAAACATGACCTCATTAAAAAAAATCTACAAAGTATTAATCATAACTATCACTCATTTACCCCAGCAGTGAATGTTACTGCTCATTTCAGTGACCCACACTGGCAGTGAGAGAAATTTTGTCTTCCCTCTTTGTATCTGGCAGCATGACAAGCCTACCTAATTTAATTTTATTTTCATCTCGAAGCACTAAGCCTTGGAAGTTGGCCCTGCATGAATTATATTATGTGGAAATATACTGAGTAAGGCACTGGCATTTCCACGGCTGTTTTGTGCTGTGCCTCACTGTTCCCCTAGGATACTGCTTTATCTCTCCTTAATGACATCTGACTGCAGATGTGCTACCAAAATGTAGCTGTTTCTTCCAGTGTTAAGCACCCAAAAGTCCAAGCTTTGTATTTAGCTCAAAATATTCAACAGCACATTGTAAGATGACATGCACAGTAGTTGACATTTGGAGCCCGTGGATCACACTTAGAGAAGTGCCAGACTTGCTGCTTTGGGAAACATCTGATGCTTGGGGAAATATGATATCTTGCAACTGGGTTTGCAGCAGGATGAAATGGAATTCCTATATAGTGTGTCTATGCCTGGAATTGTGCAAATTTCTGTTCTTTTTTTGATCCACCCATATAAAAGGAAGGAGTGGTGCTTCAAAATTGACGTTTCGTTCTCTCTCTTCTTACTGAGATCAACTGCAAAACTGTCTTTGTCTTCAACTGATGCAGAGTTATGTGCAGCCTGTGATTATCTGAGGATTCTCTTTTTATGCTCATGTGCCAGAGAGAACACCTGAATTCATCTCCCAGTTTAAAAGAGCAGAAGATATTTCTTCCAAACAGGCACACAAGACACCATAATTGCATATTTCTTCATCTAGAAGCAAAAAGTCTGAATCCCAATGCTGATGTGAAGACTTCTTACACCAAACAGAGAATTGCTGCACTTCAAGTAACTGGCTCCTCCCATCCTACCCCCCTATTTTGCAAGTCCACCCGAGGCTCACTCAGCACTGTAGTGCCTGGAGTGGCATTACAGCAGCCTTCTGTTAAAGTGGTGAGCTCTACAAGGGAATATTTCCTTCTAGGGTAGCTGTATTGTGCAAGAAATCTAATGTCAACACAAGATAGCTTAAATATATATTATATTCCCACAGACATATGTGTATTTCTTTAGACTTCAGAAATATTTCCCCATTAAAAGTTCATTCACCCAGGAAGCTGTTTGGTCTTATCTAGAAATAAAGAATCACACACTTTCTCCTTCTATTATCAATGGAGGTCAACTGCAGCGAAATCTGAACTAAGTGGGATCCGTACCCTTTCACTCATGAAAAAATAACAGTGAAAGTCATTAAGAAGTAGTAGGTGAAGGAGGCCTCTCTAGGGAAATGTGTTTGACTGGATATTCCTAAAAGCATTTCAAAATGGCAGGATCAGAAAGGGTTAGGCAAGCTATTAATCTCAGTTCAAAGAACATGCAAGTAAATTCCCTGGTGTGCATAGAACTAGATTGAATCCTTATGAACATTCTGACCTGTTGGATCTGAACATTATAGTGCAAGCAGAAACAATAAAAAATAGAAGAAAAATAAGCAGAATTAGTATATTATTTTTCTATATAGCATGAGCTTCTTTCCAGGTGGACAAACTATAACTTTCTTTTTCTTTTTTTCCCCCTCTAAAATAAAAAGAATATGAGGGGTTTAGTTTTCCCTTTTTAGTTTTCTCTTGGTAGTAATCTTTATCCATTTTGTTGAAAAACTTTACTCTCTGTCTGCAGGAACAAGCAATATATCTCAGGAAACTTTGCTAGTTATTTTTTCCAGACAATTATTCTTCTTATACAGAAGTCATCTGCAATCTGGGTGGTCAGATTAATATCTCACCATAAGTGCAAGTAGACTGGAAAGAGTATAAGGAAAAAACAGTGCCAACCAAGAGAACTTAGACAGTTTTTTTAAAAATTAACTCATTATACAGCTAATAGAGATATATTTATCAAATATAGATATATTTATTTATCACCCAGACCCCCCAAAGGTGTCAGACATGAACACCTTTCCTGAGTATTTTAGGTACAGACAGAACAGAGTCTTCCAGAGGCAGAATTTTGTAATCCTTGGTCATGTCAACAATTCTGCAGATATAGTCAAGAATAATATTTTGTAAAACAATGTGAAATAATGTCAGTTTAATATAGCAAAAGGTAAGTAAAAGTGTATGCAACAGAAAATGTGAGAAACTTTTATGTAGGACAAAATAAATATATATTATGACTTAAATGCTAATTTTCATTAGTTGAAATTAAAGGCAATATTACAATACCTTAAACTTCAAAAATTACAGTTAAAAATATTGGATATTCTATATTGACTCTAACACAAAATTAATTTCTACCATAAGGCAGGAATCACAGGAACAGAGACTTAGAAGGAAGCCACAAGGATTGCCAGAGACCATCCCCTAGAATCACAACATGTGCCTGAGAGCATTGCCCAAACCTTTCTTGAACTCTGTCAGGCTGGTGCTGTGACCACTTCCTTGGGTGAAGTGCCCAACCACCCTCTGGGTGAAGAAAATTTTCCTAATATCCAGCCTAAACCTCCCCTGATACAACTTCAGGCCATTCTCTCAGGTTCTATCTCTGGTCACTACAGAGAAGAGATCAGTGCCTGCCCCTCCTGAGGAAGTTTAACTGCAGTGAGGTGTCCCTCAGTCTCTTCATCTCCATGCTGAACACAACAAGCACCCTCAGCCACTCCTCACAGTTTTGTCTCAAGATCCTTCACACCTTCGTAGTCCTCCTTTGGATGCTCGCTAAGAGCTTCATATCTTCCTTATATTGTGGCACCCAAAACTGCCCCCAGCACTCGAGGTGAGGCTGCCCCAGTGCAGAGCAGAGCAGGACAATCCCCTCCCTTGCCAGGCTGGTGATGCTGTGCCTGATGCCCCCCAGGACAGGGCTGGCCCTCCTGGCTGCCAGGGCACTGCTGGCTCATGTTCAACTTGCAATCAACCAGGACCCCCAGGTCCCTTCTGCTTTCCTGCCTCATTCCCCAGTCTGTACGTTCAGGATCGCCCCATTCCAGCTGCAGAATCAACACTTTCTCTTGTTTAACTTCATATAATTGGTAAAAGGTGAGTCTATAAGAGAAATAGAATCAAGATACCTAACTTAAAAAAATTCAACTTTTCAACTGATGCTTCCAGGATCAAAGTTGAATTAATTACAACTACAGTTATAGCTCCAGAATGGCAACAAGTCCAACCATCCATGCCACAGTATGCAGTGAGGCAATTAAATGCATAGTTTACCTTAGTCTGGAGTTTCTAATTTTTGTTTTGTCATATGAGGAGAGATTAAAAGCCTTTGGAATTGTTCAGCCTGGACAAGAGAAGGCCCTGTGGGAATCGTATTCCTTCTTTAATCTGACTAGATAGCCTGCAGTGGTCATTTAACTTATCTATAATTAAAATCTAAGATCTAATTTTTGTTTGGTTTGATGATTTTTGAGCATCCTGAAGGGCATATAGGCATAAGTAGTTGTCTAAAATTCAAGGTTTCCCTTTTTCACTCTTCCTCTGAACTGCAGACTAATTAATAATTTCTTTACAGTGAGAGTTGACAAATCACTCATTTAAAGCTGTGTAAAGGATAACTCATACTAGCTTAAAACCACAGCAAACTAATTTTAATAAACTGGTTCAAATAAATAATTTTAGTAAACTTGAGGTGATTCTTCCCCTCTACTAAGCCCTAGTGAGGCCATATCTGGAGTACTGTGTCCAGAAGCCTTGCTTTGTTGTTAAACAAAGCTAATGGTCCTGAGGTTTGTGAGGAAGGAGAGTAGGAAAGGCACAGACTCTGCATTACACAAAACCAGATTTTGGCTTTTTCACAAAACTGAGAGGTGGTACTTAGATAGACATCATCTCTCAAAGGCTAAGGTTCTTGAGAAAGATGTAGGGTCTCTAAGGACAACATTGTCCTGCTGCAAAGATGGTCTATCTTTGTGGTTGGGAAGAAAAGTGTGATATTTATAGCTTGCCCTAGTTATCTGTCCTACTTTGTGCTCTTTATTGACAGTGCATCCTCATTTGTGCCCCAGATATATTAATTTGGGGCAACACAGACCTAATTTTATTTATAGCAATGTGGACATGGGTAATGTTATATTGAGATGACCAAGGATCTCACTGAGGTTCTAAAATTAAACCATGCAGAAGCATAGGTTAATTTATGAGATCCGAATCCCATGAAAGCAGGGAATTCTGTGACCAACAAAGTAGTTTGTGTCGGCATTAAATAGGAAACAAGACCATTTCAGTCAGTAAGGACATTCATTCTCCACTTATTTTTTGCTTATCATTTGTTTTGGGTTTGTGTATGTGTGTATTTTCTTGTATTTTTTTTCTTTCCTCTGCTATGAAAAACCTATTCTCTATAAATACTATAAGGAAATTAATCCTCTCTTCTCAACTCATACCAGCAGACTAGCTTGACTGGGGTAGCTAGAGCCTTCATGAAGAAAAGCAGCACATGGGCTGGAAGCAGGAGCAGGCTGCACAGAAGGGATCTATAAATATTTCCCAGGCATCTAGAAGTGGTGTCAGGAAAGCTGAAGATCCATTGGGGTTGAGCAGAAAGGCTCAAACAGACTAAGCTCTGAGCAGCCTGCTCTGACCCCAGAACTGCCCCTGCTTTCAACAAGGGGTCAGACCAAAGATATTCTGAGGTCCCTTCCAGCCTCGGAGATTCCCGTCTGTAGTGAAAGGGGCGCTAACTTGCATTATTCTGACCAGCTTGATATTTTTTACCTGCCTTTGGCATCTGTTACATCTCTCTCCATTATTTGGCACTATCGAGTCAGAGCAGGGTTTACCTAAATCTCTGTAGAGTCAACAGAAAATATTGGAGGTAATCATGTAATGCAGAAAATAATAATTTTTTCCATACTGTGTACAAGAGGACACTTAAGAGACTCAAAGACATTTCAAGTAAACAATATAAAACTAAATTTATCTATTATTCTGTTGTCTTTTCACTTTATGTTGCATTCTTGAAATGACTATCATGTTTTCTTTGAGCAAATCTAATTTTGAAATGCACAGCCAGCATAGCAGTGCAAACTAATATACAGTAAAGTGTATTTATATCCCCTCTGAATAAAAAAAGGCCCCATTGGATTTTTGTTTCATTTATAACTAGATCAAGCCAACTTCAGCTTATCACAGGGTCATAAGTCTGAGATATCTTAATAGAGAAAGGTAAAATTTTTAGCAGATTTTATTTTTCCACAGTGATTTTAAACGCTTTCTTAGAACAATTATTTCCACTCCTCTCATCTGTAACTTATTATGCCTCATTTGTGAAGAGAAGACAGAAAGACTGTTTTTCTTCTTTTTTCTCTTCATTGCTTTTTCTCTTTTCTTCTGCTTCCTTCTGTTAGTTCTAGTCCACAAGCTTTTCTTTCCCCCCAATTCCTTGTCTTTGCCTCTTTATCCTTTAAATAGAAAAAAAAATATCATCCTTCTATATATATCCACTCCTTACTCTTCCCTCCTTTGCAGTGTCAGTATCATGGCTGTCTGAGGAGCACAAACACAGTAACTGTGCATGAACAGTACTTGGTAAAGCTGTGAAATGGTAAAGCAGAGATGGTATGTTTAATGTGTCACCTGGACTGAGACCCAGTTATCATTTTTATTTACAACTATTGCAAATGAAGTAGTTCCATTAGATGATTTTAGATACATCCAGACAAAACTAAAGTGTAACTAATCTAATATCTTCCACCACAGAATTATGGATGTTTCAAAAGAAACTGGAAGAACATGCATAAAGGATAAAAAGAATGAAAGAGATGTGAAATACTGTGTCATAGACAAGATAATTTTAATTTCACAGTTGAATTCACGATTTAAAACTTCTCCAGTAAGCAATGAAGCAGGCTTAGACTAGACAACTATATGTCAACACAGGCACAGACACTTAGGATGTGTACTAAGTATGCAGTGCTGCATTCTCTTGGAAATATCAGTTGTGAGTATTGCATCAGGGAGCCCCAGGGGGAGCCTTTATTGTTGAGTCCTTTGAAAGCTCACAGAAGTATCAACCACACAAGGGTCGAGTATTTCATTATGTCCAGCTGGAGCTTTTTTCCATCTTTTCTACACTCATGTCTATTGTTGAAAAGGTAATGGGTCTGTAACATTTAGTTTTATTTCTGCATTACTTTCTTTGAACTGCACATTTACAAATGGATTCATTAACACCAGGCTTGCATCTGCAACAAGATTTCCCTATCACCTCACAAATAACTTCTTTCAATGTTAAGAAATGCTTTCTATTAATTTATTTAATTCCTTCTGGACAGATAAGTGTTGTGTGGTGGCTTTGAGGGGAATGCCACTCACTTTCCCATAGGTTAATATGTACCTATTTTTTCTGAAAGATAAATTCATATCTTGCCAAGATTGAAAGCATCTTTTGTTTTCCTGAAATGTGAGAATGTCAAAAAAACAGGGAAAAAAAATGTGTTGGGATCCACTTTTCTATCTGCCATGGAGAAAACAAAGTCCTTACACAGACAGTAAAATTCTAGAGACTAAATCATATTCTTTTGAGTCTTAGTCTGAGCTTTGATTTGTGTAAATTATATTAAATGTGGAAGTTTGAAACTACTGAAGCTGCTACAGGACCCAATCAAAATACATTCAGACTCCACTGCAAATGTCTCCCGGACTCTACATTTGAGAGGACAAACTTTTACAGATTCTGTTTTAACATTTTGAAAGAAGTTCCTCAATCTTTAGCAAACAAAACTTAAGTAAATGATATGACTTGAAGCATTACTGAAATTTAGAAATTCCCAAGTTGGCTCTAGATTCCTATTACTAAGCATACAAAAAAATATATATATCTCTTTGTAGGTAGATAAAAAAATATTACTCCACCAGGTCTATAGAGACACAAAGTCATGAGTGTTGTAAGGTTCTATGGATAAACCATACTCCCATACAATTCATGTCTGGTTGAAATTTTTATCCTGGGGGCTTCACTAAACTGTTTCTGAATGGGTAAAAAACCAAACATTTCAAGCAGCACCGTTGATCAAGAAATGGTGCACTGTACCATCATATTTAAACATTCCAATGACAAGAGGCATTAGATAGTCCAGGACCTTTTCAGCTTAAAGTAACTTCTGAATTCATGCAACAACATAAAGTTATCAGTAACTGACAGCTGTTTAAAAGCCCAGGTAAGCCTAAATACCACAAATATATTCCTGTCAATGGAATCAGAAATGAAAATGATTTTGTGGTCATTTTGTAAGTAATGAAATCATAGGGATTTATGATTTTGACCAGTTATGTTCCTATGCATGTGTCATGTTGAGCAGCAGTAGAAATGATCCATTAATTCATGCATGAATTAAAATACAACTTCATTCTGTAGATTTCTTTTTCTTCTGTTAGGTATTTTACAGGTATTTTTATCACTCTAGAAATGCTGTAATCCATTGACTTGCAGGCTAAGAAACATATCAGAGACTTCAAAATACATAATAGTAAAGTAAGATAGTTTTTAGCCCTTGAGTAGCCATATTAGTACTTTCTTCGTGATTTGCAGACAATCGAAGAAATATGATCTTAGCAGAACTCACGTTGAACTTAGAGGTGTAGAAAAGTACAATTAAGAGTTTTCTCTACCAGCTTCAACTAAGAAACAAACTGACATATGGTATATTTTGGCTTGGAGTTTATAAAACAATAAGAAAATGAAAATTATGTGGTATTAAACAGAAAGTGGATTTGAGAAAGAAAACTAGGCCATCAGAATAAGAAATGAAAATTCTGAGTAATTCTGCCTCATTTAATTCTCAGACCAATCCCAGGACAATTTGGATTAGCTGTCACTTATGAGAAGAGGGATTTAAATCCTTTAAAGCACCAAGGAGAGGAGAATTTTAAGAACATTTTATCAAAAAGTTCTGAGATATAATTTTCTTTATTTTAGTAGTGTGATTGCATAGATGCTGAAAGAACCAGCAGTTTCTGGGTTTGAGATCCCTTACACTGGTATACAAACTGTTCTTTCTACCTGTGATATTGCAAATAAATTTTATGATTTTCATTCTTCTCAGAAAACTATAACAATATCTACAGCCACTCCTGAAAAGGAGCTGTCCCTGTTTCTCAGCACTGTTGGAAAAATCACGTCTCCAATTGAGAATGTTTTTTTGTCATTTATTATTTTTTCAATGTGATGTAAAGACAGTAACAAGTGACCTACCATTCAAATCCACTTCTTCCTAGCAGAAAAACTTTATCATAATTTGTTTAAACATTTTTATTTTTTTTTTTAAGTTGCTGTAGTTGCATTTTAGAACAGGACTTTTGGGGAAGAAAGACATGAAAAACAAGTGGACACTGAACTACAGATCTATATAAGGTATCACTGACAACATTATTCATTTTGCACTATGTTAAGAATTCTTAGCTTAATTAATAAAATGATGTCACATATTTTACCTATGGAATAGAAGATTCCCATGTATGACACATTACAAACACAAGGTGAAATGCTGCTCGGTCATCTTTCTGTAAACTCTAATTTCCCTAAGACCAAACAAGAGCAGAGCTATTCTGTTGGTTTTTATTTTTTCCTTTGGTTCACATATTTTTTCAATTTGTTTAAAGCAATTTGTAACAATTTTCTACTTTCCTCCACCCTACATTAAACTTATGCTATGTAATAAGCTTGTTTTTGGATAATCACCCCTTGCCCTCAAAATGAATTCTTTTGAGCAGTCCAGGGATTAGCAAAGCAGTCATACATCATATTTTGGATAGAAGACATTTCATCACAACTCTTTCTCAGCATCACTTAATGACAAGCAGTCTTATCCTGAAGTTATTATGGCTCCATGTATGCTCAAGTGTGAAATTTGAAAGAAAATTCTAGTTTTATGCTGGAACTCAGAACTTCTGCACACCGAATCATTATGGTTACACAGAAGCTTTAAAATACTCTAAAATATGCATCACCTCTGAGCATCATGGGGGAACTCATTGGAATCTTCCAATTCTTACTTAATAACTATTTATCAGCTCTTTTGTGTATTTAGCTTACTTATATATTCTACCAATTTATACATACTGATGCATAACCTACACAGTCTACTTACTTAGCTTACAATTTATGCACCTTGTTCACTATCTTAGGCTGCTTATACATGTTACTCTACTTATACACTTCACTCTATATTTACCTAACACAGTACATACACATTTTACTTACTTATGCTTACTTAACCCAGCAGTTCTACCTAATAGAGTACTTACACATTTTACCTTACTTATATGTTTTACCAACTTATCCATAGAACAGTATATACACATTTTGTGACTGCTGTGCATGAGATTACACATTACTTGATTGGTCCCTCTACTTCATCCAAGAGCTCCACGTACACGTTTCAGATAAGATTGGTTCTTAATTCAGTGCAGCACAGTCCTCTTTATCTATTCCTTGCTGTCTTGGTACTTAGCCTCTCAGCTTCTCCTTTCCCAATTCCAATTTAACACAGTTTGTCTTTCAGTACCTTTCAGTCCTTGATGCTCCAGATCCAGGCTAGCAGAGTTAAGATGATGGCAGCAACAAAACTCATCCAGTGATGAGCAGCCAAGTCAGTCCAGGAAATCCAAACAACCAGCCAGAGCGCAGATACAAACCTATCCCACCCCTCCCCTCTTCTACTCTCTCCTGACCGAACCTTCTGTCTGGGCTTAGAAACCCTCCAGGAGCTGATCTGCTACACCTGAAGGTGGATGGCCAGGTGAAGCTGGTGAGGATAATTCCAGCCTGGTTTCACTCTGAGGGCTCCAACAGGCATAACTACAGATGGTTTGGCTGGGGCACACTACCATGGTTCAAAATACCTTACAGCAGTTTTGACTGAGGTTCCTGGCTGATTTATAACTTTTCCTTTATGCTATGAAAACAAAACAAAGCAAAGCAATTGTTTTGTATCTACATGATATTGATCACAAATATCTCTTCTGGTCACCATGTGGACATTTTTTATCTTTTGCATTTACTAGTTTATGGCTAAAGATGATCTGATTAGGAGCAGGCACTGGGGGATAAATAGAACAGAGAAGCCCTGGCTGGCACTAGCACCTTTGACCAGGTGACCTTCTGATCTCCCTTCCCACCTATATTGTCCTTCGAAGAAAATTCTTCCATTTTCTATAGTCTTGGGGAATCTACCCAGTCCTGACTTTAGCCCTAAAGCTCAAAGCAGCTTTCCTAAGCATTGGAATTAACTACATGGAGTCTGCTTGGGATGGAGTTAATTTTTTTTATATGATGAGGTGTTTTAGATTTTTCCTCTTAAATTGCCTTTATTTTGACCCGTAATGGGTCTTTTTGTCACTTTAGCCCTTCAGATTCTGTCCACCATAGCACTGCTGGGGAGGGAGAGAGTTGCTGGGTAAGGACTAGGCTAATCTAGAGGGAGATCTGGAGTAGTTGCCAACAGAGAATGAATGTCACAAGAGGGGAAAAACAATAGAATCTGCCACCACAGAGACTCCTGGCCTTCAATGGACTGTTAGTAGCTGCCGAATTTTCTATTGAAATCCCAACTTTCTTTGCAGAGGATCACAATTATATTCTTCAAGAGTAAACACTGAAAAGGAACTACTTTTAGGGACAAGGCAAATAAGTTGTCCCTCTGTGACACTACACAACATCAAATCTGAGTTAGGAATCTCTGCTTTGCCAAGCATACAAGAAACACGACAGTGAGAAAGGATCAACCAAGAGTGCACAACAGAAAAAAGTTGTGAGTTATCTCCTTAAATCTCTGTTTATCTGTCAAAGAGCAGCACTGCCTTGCTTCTCAGTGGCTGAAGTTTCAGGCAGTCTTGCTAGTAAGTAGTTGTGTCACATTTGGGAAATATTTTACTTCTTCCATATGTAAGTCCTAAAATACTACATATGAGTAATACACAATTCTAATTATATTTAATTGTATGGCTCCCAGAGGGTTTCTCAAGCTACACAGTGTCTATCTAGACCAATACAGTCCTCATCTGACTTAGACTTCCTAGGAATTCTTAGGAATCCTTGATGTGCCGTCAAGGTGTTTTGAAAACCTTAGGTGATTATGCAGTAGGCTGTATTTTTTCCCTCGGTTACAACTGAGCCAACATCCTCTTGTGGGGTTTCTACATCTTCTGCAAAAGGTAGCATTTGAAAAGTTGATTGGATAAATGAAATTCCATACCAGAAACCCATCCAACAATGTTAGCTATTATATATCCAATACTTTAACTATTAGAAATTAGACTTTCAAAGAGAAAATATATCAAATAATAATAAAGATCTTAAAAGAATCTTTCAGTATATGCCGTCTTTCAAGACAAAGACAAATCTGTTTCATTCAAATAAAAGCAAATTTATTTCTCACCTCCACTTTCTATTCCCTCCTGTACTTTGACTTCCATTTACAGAATTAGCAGCTGACATGAACAGTGAAGCACATATAAGTTAATCTACAAATGGAACACCTTAAACTATTGTTTCCAATTTGTATTAATGTCTTCCAGCTGAATTTATGTTTTTCTATGAAAAGTGAAGAGGAACTTTGTCAGTCTTTCATTTGTTCCTATCAAAATCCCCCAAATCACTCTAGCAAGTTAAAATATATCAAAACAAACTATTGAAAAGATAGTTCTAACTTTTTCCTCAGATTGCTTGGAATTTGATATACCCTTAAGGCACTAAAAGCAACTGGTTGTGAACAATTTATGAAGTAAATGTACATTCTTCTTGAGAATAGATCTATAATTCTAAACAATGGATAAATTTTTTACCCTCTCTGTGACACTTGTCATCCTATAGCTATAGTAACTTAATACTTTTTCATCCTCCATGCTCTCAAGAGTGAGATCAGGATGGACATGTTTGTTGTCATGGCAGCAAAACACTACATGTGTTTTAACCAAAACAGATGCAGAAAGTGCAAATCCCTGGATTCTTTTGTTTTGGAGAGCTTTGAGGTGGCTCACTTAACTATAAATTCCTGCATAAAAAATAAAGTGAAACATTTCCCTGCTTTTGAATGTTAAAGAAACCTGCATATGCTGAACCTCAGCTTATAGTTGCCCTGAGTGCTGGCATACAGCTTGTCACTGTATTTTTTCCTTTTAGTGCAAGCAATGAAACTTGTTGCATTAAATTTGTTGTTTAGAAGATGAGACAATTTTTTATAGGAAGCTTTGCCACAATACAAAGACTTTCAGTCTGTAATAATATCATAGTAGTTCACAAAATAACTAATTTAAACGGAAGGAAGTTGGTGTGATTTATGGTAACATGGGAAGTAAGACTGAATACCTAATAGCAGTTATCTTAAAAGGGCTGCCCAGATGGTGGGTAAAAACTGTCAGGCAACAGGAAGACTGAAGAGTGGTCTTTTTAAAAACATTGCCTCTTCATGTCACAGAAAATATGTGTCTCAGGTGGCACACACCTCCTTTCGTGGTCCTGTGCACTGCAGTAGATCCACCTGCTGGGTTGATCAGCTTGTCAGGAAAACATGAGCTTAACCCATGACAATACACAGCAGAGGTGCCTTTCAATTAGACGAAATCATCGAAATTTGATGAGAATTTGGTACAACCTGCTGAAACCACTAAGCCAGTTTTTGTCCTACTTAGTCATTCCACAAGTTATTACACTGTTTCTGCAGAGCACAAAGTGAATTTCAAGCTTTGCACTTGCCTAAACTGTATTAGACCCCTTTTCAATTTTTATGATCCTATTTCAGTTGTTCTGGCGTTGTGATTTGCACAACACTATTTTGTCTTCAAGAACTATAATTAGGCTATACCCTGTAGAGAGGGCACTATCAAGAACTGAATCCACTGGAATGGACAAGGACAGGATTCACCCCACTTCTTGTTCAGCAAAATAAGAGTTATGTCCTGTATGAGAGACTGTAACTCCTGAAAAAGCCTGCAGGCAATTTTTACAAAATTTCTCTGTAGCTTTCTCTGTAGAGAAACAATGATGCTCTGAACTGGCCCAGGATGAAAATATTGAGAAGACACAGTCTAGATGATTACACATTTCTTTGCCAAAGAGCTCTGATTAACATTCCTCTAGCTTTCTCCCTCTCCTTCCTCCACCCCAAATATTACAGGAAATAAAAGGATCTCATAAAGTTGAGAGCAGTTTGTGCACTGAGTTTAGTAGTGATGAAGTAAGCACTTCACTCCTAACCACTTTAAGACAGCCTCAACTGCAAACAATTAGAAGTGCTATAGATGGAGAACATAAAGAGATTCAGTCTTGCAAAAACAGCTTAAAATTTGTGTTGAAGGGGGAAATTCAATGTAAGACTGACATTTTCTGTGGTTTCTACTTTATTGTTAGTATTTGCTGTTATGGCAAATCGAGAACTATTTTTTTTTTATTAGCTATTACCTAGTACTGGGTATATTACAAGTAACACTTGTTTACAAATATTATTGTTTGTGGCATAGTATTATAGCAGTGAATAGTATTTTCTAACATCATATTAAAAAAAAATATGTAATAAAAAAATCCTGGAAAATAGCACCAAAAATCCAGGCATTTCTGCTCATCCTATGTGTTTATTTTGCCTGCTGACAATATCAGCTAATTAGAACTGTTAAAACAGAACAATCCTGCCCCGAGCTGAGATGAGGTCTGGTGCTGTGCCTAAGGTAGGGGAGCCCTGGCAGACTTTGCAGGGGCAGATAACCTTGGTGCTACCCTCAAGGCCCTACCAACAAACTCTGCTGCCAGCAAGGTGTGTCCTCACAGCTCACAGGTGCTGGATTTGGATGTTACTCCCCATGTGCACCTTCCAATTTCTGCCTGTGAAGAAGGTGCTGCTGTCTGTGAGGCCCTAGCAGCAGGAGTCATGGGGCTGGACAAGGTACGGAGTGTGTGGAGCCAGGAGTACTTCCTGAGAGGGACGAGCTTTCTTAGAAAACAGGTGCACAGCCACTAGGTCATCGTATTTCCCTACAAGGCTGTCTCCTCAGCAATGAAATCAGTAAGTGCTAGAAGGTGGATAGAGACCAAGTAGTTCACCAGGATTCATATAGTGTCCATGTCTGGATCAGAAAGCAGATTTTTGCTCATTCCCTTGCCAGATTTGAAGCAAATTGTAATGTCTTCACAGCTTCAGCTTGGTTAATTTGGCCAACACCCTGAAGACATTCAGAGAGCTCTGAGAAGAAAGGTAAGGGTTACCGGTTCCTCACTGGCATTTCTGCAATCTTCTCCAAGGCCAAGATCCCCACACTTCTTTTTGATAAAATATATGGGACCCAGCAGGAGAGGTAGAGATCAGCCTCAGCACTAGAATGTTGTTGAGGTACTTCTCAAGAACACTGATTTAAGATGTGTCAAGGCACAGAGATGTGTCTGAAGGAAACCTTATTTCCTGGGGTCAGGGCAGTGCTCAGATGTGCAGATACAGGGCAGGAGGGTTTCTTCCTCTTTCCTAAATCAGCCATGTAGCTGTGCTCCTATAGGTGCACTGGTTAAAGCAAGGCTTGTTTTGCTGGGGCAGGGGCAAGGGCAAGGGCATGGGCACAACTGTGGGGCCTGGGCAGGTCAGGGCTGCATCCTTTGGGGCTGGACTCAGCTGAAGGATCTCAGGGCTGTGATGGTTGGGCAAGGACATGGTGCAGCTGGGGATCATCACATTTGATGTGCATTGTGTAGTTACATTCCTGGGTTACAATTGTCAGGTGGAGGAGAGATGCCACGTTCAGGACATGCTTGGCAGCGGGCATGGCTAGGGTGGTGGCACATCTACCCCACTGATCATACAAGGCAGCACTGGTGCTGGAGGACTGTGGTGGGGAAAACTGCCCCAAGAGGATCCTGAGGTTATCCTTAGTCTCTGGGTAACCCCTTTCTACAGGGAAGCATGAGGATCCAAATATTGTCCTTGGTCTCTGTGTAACCCTTTTCCACAGGAGGAACAAGGATCCCACATGGCAGTGAAGAAGAACAGTGTACCTCCCCAGCCAGGGCAGCCCAGGACAAGGGCAAAGGAGCAAGTGAGTGTATAGAGGGGGGCCTCAGTGCTGGGGTTTGTCCAACAGGAACAATTGCATGATGGTATTCCCTGGATATCACCATGCATTCTCCAGAAGTGACAGTGATGGGATGGGTCAGGCTGGGGAGGTCTCTGGGCCCATCAGCTGGGGTGAAGGCCCCAGGAGGGGTTGATCAAAAGACCTGTTGGTGTCATCAGGGTCAAACTGGCCAAAAGGTGACAATGTAATGAAAATTATACTGGTAGAGAGCTGGAACCCTGCTTTCAGGAGCTGGATCCAGGGAGAGAAATACCTGTACGTTTTATGATTGCAGACATCACTGGGCAAAGAAGCAGAAAGCAATCCACATGAGGACAAAGGCTATAATGGTTTTGATTTTGCCCCACTATGAATATTTCACATTCATCAGTTCTGAGAAAATTCCCTCATGTATCTTAAGTGCAAACTGACTGAGCATTCAGGGGAGCCACTTAAATTGAAACCATTCTTTATCTCATAAGGTAACTAGATGATACATCAAACATTTTTGCTTATTGATAGAGAATTTTGAACATGAAGGTTTGTTCCATCTTCACCAATTATCAATCTGTCAATTCAGCCTGAACATCCACAAAGGATAATGTTATATTCTGCCTTAAATTTTTATGACACCACAGTAGAGGAAAGTGCTGAAAAACTTCTGTTCTCAATCAGAAAACTTTGATGTACTTCAAAGATACGAACACTTCATTATGTTCGCAAAAAGTAAAAGTGTCCTACTATGATGTGAACTTTTTAAATATGATTAAGTGAAGCTTTACATTAGTTTCAAATGAATAAAAACACTTGCTGATGTCAGGTCATTTTTCATATTTAACCCTCTTCAAGTCCCCAGTTCTCACCAAAAATGCTTACATCTTTAAAAAAAATTACGTTTTGTTTCATAGCATGTCACAGAATTATCCTGAGTTGTACATTTTGCAAAAAAATGAAACATTTAACTCATTAAGTTGAAATTAGAAAGAAAAGATTTTCATTTTACTGTTCATAAGGCCACCCTCTCTTCTGAGTAGAGGAGATAACTTAATGAATCTCCTTAAACTTGCATTTTTAGACTCTCTGGAACAGCTTTGCAGTGACACAGAATATGTCTGGCACTATCCTGCGCATTTATACTAAGGAGTTAAGTGAATCTTTCTTAGAAAGGAAGCAAATTTCACTGTGCAGGAGAAAAGGATGCCTAACACAAGTCTTTAACCCAACTAGATTGAGCACATATATTTTGTCACTTTTTTGTCAGTAATTTTCATACTCTAATGGGAGGAAGTGAGAGAACATTTCTGGACTTAAACTAAACTGCCTATTTGTACTCTGCCTATTTATAGAATCCATGACAGATTGTTACTCCATTTGCTAGATACCAATCCAAACAGAAATTAACTAAGATATAAGAAAGCCATATCCCTTTCTGTGGGGAGAGATGTCTGTAAAGACACAGACGTCTCTTTTCTTGGTTCTACTTCTTTCCTTTTAACAGTTTTCTCCCCTACTGTTCAAACCCCTGACATTCAAGGCTCCTGCTGCTGCAGAGTCCCTTGCCAACAAGAATATGTTATAGCTGCATCTCCTAAAATGTTTCCATTTTCCTTATGCCCATTCTTTAGTGGACTGTTTTACCAAGAGGTACTTATGTCATATAAACATACCTGTTATGGTCATGTCTAAAAATTAACTGAAAGGGAGTTTAATGGTACCAAAGTTAAAACTGTATGCAGTGCAAATATTTAGGAATTATGTGAGTAAAACTTATCTGCTGCTTAAACATATAAATTTGATAGCTGTCTATATTTCTTTTATGTACTATGAAAAAAATTGAGGATTTAATCCCATTCCGAGAAAGACATCCAAAGTAGGTGATTCAGAGGCTGTGGTGCCTGTATCTTTCTGGTGAGCAGAATAGCAGTCTAAGGAGACTAACTCAGTTGTATTTAACATCCAGAGGCAAGATGCCTGTGGTTAGGTGAGATGAATTTCTCCCCTGCTGGCTTGGATCAGGTCCACTCGAGCAATGAAACTGAAACCTCTTATGTGGCATCTCACAAATTTCAGGCTGTAGTATCTAGCAGTCTAGTTTCAACAAATTATGTAGGTTTTATTTTGTTTTGACCTTGTCAGAGCAGTTCTGTACTTATAATCAGAGACACAATGTTTGCTGTTTAAATCAAATATTTTGATTGCATTGCTGCTCATGAGACCTACTTAGAAGCAAAAATACCATTACATCTCACTTGGGATGGGAGAAAACAATGTTGGCTGTGTCAATATCTTTCCATGTGAAGCTTTAAAAGCTGAGTTCTCAAATGCTCATGTGCATAGTAAGGGTAGAATCAAATACTTGAAGGTGTTTATGCTTGTAAAATAATTCGAATAAATAGGATTTCTGGAAATTTAATAATAAACTTAGTTCAAAGTCTGTGTTCTCTGGTTCACAGCAAATACTAAGTTTCATTGAGCTAATTCTCATGAAGCTGGAAAAATAAAAGCATGAAAACAAGTTAAACATGTGGAAGTATTCTGGATTTTTAATGTCATACTTTTTTGGAAATATATATTTTTTTTTCCTTCTTTCAGATTAAAATTTGCTTTTATTTTTTTTTTTGTTTAAAACAAGGCATTCAAGGTACTCTCTTGCTCTCTTGTATTTTAAACACTGTGGGCATCTCAGGCCCACCCAGCTGCTTGCTCTCATCCCCACAGGGGCATGAGGGAGAAAATCAGAAGTGTAGAAGAGGATTTTAACATTCTCATGGGTTGAGATAAAGCAAAAGCTGCAGGTACCATCAAAGCAAAATCAGGAATTTATTAGCTAATTCCCATTAGCAGGCTGTAATAGTTAGTTGTGAGGACAAACACCCTAACTCCAAAGTTGCCTCTTCCTCCTCCTCCTCCTGCTTTATATGCTGAGCATGACACCATATGGTGTGGGACATCCCTTAGGTTAGTTGGGGTCAGCTGTCCAGATTCTGTCCCCTCCCAATTCCTTGTGCATCCCCAGCCTGCTTGGTATGACAATGTGAGAAAGATAAAAGGCCAATGTTGTATAAGAACTACTCAGCAATTACTAAAACATCTCTGAATTATCCAAGATATAACTCCATGACATCTATCCCAGCTGAAACCTGTATGCCCCTACAGGCATGTGTTTCACACAGAGTTGCAGAATTTGACGTGGTCTCACCTGTTGATAGCAAAACAATAATGGAGGATAAATAATAGTCTCTTAAAGTTCAAGTGTGAGATTATTATCTGTCAGGTCACCATGGTTCAAAACACTACAAAATGGGACATGTCACCTCTGAAGATGACACTAAGAAAGTAGTCTGGGTTTTGTGCCACTCTATTTTGTTTACAACTACATATGAAATAACAGTACAGACAGTAAGATCTAATATTGCAGTGTGAAGCATATGTAGCATATGAAAACAAATGTATGATGCAATTGTAGGTACCAGATTGTCATCCCAAAACTTTGCTACATATTTGAATTTCCAGTGCTATGTTTAGTAAGTGCAACTTAAAGCTAGACTGTTCTGTGAAGAGATGAGTGTTGAAAGAGCAAAATAACAATGTTGTTGGAAGAGTTGTAAATAACCCCAGGTTTCTGTCCTAGGCTACAAAGCCATAATGCTGACAAAAGTAGAGATATTGCTCTCTATGTACATAGGTTTGTTTAAAATTGTTTGGTGAATACAAATCAGTATCATGCAGTTGTAGTTTAGATTACAAGTATTACAAAATACATTCATGATCATGAATTGTAAATGAAGCCATAACTTCTAACTGTGTAATTAATATGTGTCCTGTTGATTCAATTTGTACTGCTTAAACAGTTTGGTTCCTTCTTGTGCCAAAAACATTATCTTGTGTATGATAAAGTCCACAGCATTAGAAAGAGTGATAAAACCAACCATCATGCAGTGTACTCTACAGGGAAAATACAGTGACACTTTTTGAAAGGACAAAGGAAACTTTATCTGATTCAACGTAATTGGAAAGCTCTGTATTCTCCATTAGATGGGCTCAGAAGAATTTTGAATCAGACATACAAAGCTTTTTACAATCCTAAATCCCTCTGAAATCAAAAGAGCTGGAAATCTAAATGTGGTTCTTGCCAGTGGCCTCTCTTTTTTTGTAAACCCACAGACTGATTTCAGTTCTGCTTGAAGAGCTCTGTGCATAAAATTCTTACCTATTCTACTTTGAAATCCTTGATGGTAAAGTTAGACAAGCCATATGTTCAGTGAAGCGTGTCCTAGATATCTTTTGGTCTCTTACATACGAAAATGTTGATAGGAATAATTACTGGATGATATGTCCAGCCTCCAGTGGAAGGTCAAGAGAAACTAAAAGCAGTTTCACAGGGATAGCCTGCATTGGCCATAATCCACGGAAAAAGCCATATGTCAGCTATTATGTCAGTAAGTAAAACCTCTACATGGATTTCTCCAGGAATGAGAATGTGCTCAGGGACTTTGAGCAATGACAAACTTCCAGACTGATCTGTGTGCTTAATTAAAGCTATAAAATACAACAGAAGGTGTTTTTGTATTTGCTTTTAATTTGGGCAAGTTTAGAACTGCGCAAGTGATCACCTTGATTGTCTATATACTGTTAAAATCTCCTTTTGTCACTTCCAATCTCTGCTATTCATTGTGGTTACATATGGGAATAAATAATCTCTAGTTTCATTCATGATAACAGTCTGATAATGATCCCTCAAAGATTACAACAAAGTCTGACTGATGTAGCAATGATCTTCCAGAGCTGCTGCTGGGAGGGGTGGAGAGGAGGGAGGAGAAGGAGCTTTCTTCCCTGAATCACTGCAAACTGAGTACAAGGACTACCATCATGCCTTCAAATCTGGCAAATTAGTTTCAAACTTGGCAAGAAAGTGGCCTTTTTTACCCTATATATGACTCAGTTACAGTTCTTTGGCCTATCAAATATAATTATTTTCCTTAAGTGCTGCCCTAAAATTATGTTTGATTAACTTAATTAACTTAATCATTAATCTAGTTTCTTACTATATATATTATATTCTATTATATTCTACTATATATATTCTTATATATATATTATAATATATTTTAACTATGTTTATTTCAATATTTTTATAATGCCACAAAGTAGAAATGAGTATTTATGAAGATGGAATAGGTATCTATGCAGCATGGAATAAATGACTTAAAAGTCTGATGTAAAACCTGTAGAATACATGCAAGGTGGTGTTTCTTTTCTTATATCAAATTTTTGTCTTTTTTTTTT
>JACBWW010000007.1:22404955-22437785 GCA_020086605.1 Lanius collurio | reverse complement strand
TTTTTTTTTTATATATATTTGAAACTCTATTCTGCTAAAATTTAAACTTCTGTAGAAAATAAAATTAAACTGCCAGAATGATTATAGTATGTTCTGTGTAAGCCACATATGGTATAGCAGAGCTGCAGATAAAGCTATAACATACATGCACATAAATAAATGTGATGGAGTGGTGTAGAAGCACACTAAGTTGGCACTGGTGCAAGGTACAGTCAAGCCTTGAAAGTCAGAAAGGGCCAGTGTTGAACTGATAGTGATAAGGACAAATGTCAGATGCATTAGCAGTGCCTCTGGGCTCCTTAATAAGAGTCTAAATGTCCAATTTAAAAGTAATATACTGCTACCTACCAGAAAGAAATAATTCATGGAAACTTAATGGTTTGAATATTACAGATCTTGGGGCTAAGTCAAGATACTTGGGCTTAAGAGATCTAGTTTTTGCTTTTTAAAATACTTCCTTTGGGATTTTGAGGAAGCAAATTACTTTGAATTATCAAAGATCTCTTTCAGAATAAAGTTCAGCACAAGTCTCACATTTTTTTCTAAACACAAGTTTTAGGATTCTTCAGCCCGGCAATGAGTGCTTTGTGAGAACCGTGAGTTAGAGAAACATGCAGTGTTAGACTACCTAGTAAGTGATTTCCAGCTAGCTAATACTCTTCCAGTAGATGATATAAATTTACACAAAAAATTTGGTCACTACTATAGTAAATATGTTTTCATTATATAATGCAAAACATGTATTCCTGTATAAAAAAATAGGCACATAGTCATAAATTATTACACTTTAAATACTATTATAAACTATGCAATGTAATATTAAAACTCTCCCAAACTTTAGAAGCTATTGCTCAGACACTAAACTTTGTCTGCAATTCCCTTGTATACAAGGGTATGTATAACATATATACAGATAATAGAAGAGGGAAAACACTACATCTGGTGTGATGTGTCTTACATTTTTTGTGTATAATTTTTTTTTCCTAAACAGAATAGAAAAAAATAGGGAAGACAGAGTTGTAGCTCATATTGTAGCATTTTGATTTAACCTATAAGAAAGTTACTAACAGTAGCACCACACTCACTGCCCTCACAAACTCTAGTAAAAAAGGCAAAAGTTAAATAACATTCAAAAATCAGATAATTTTCATTGCTTTCCAACAAAAGGGTCTCATTTGTGATTTTTGTTGTAAAATCATACTGGTAACAAGCCATAAATGGAGAATTTTGATTTGAAATACAACATGTTTCTTTACAGATGCAATCATTTGTTCAGTCCTCAAGTAAGCATTTTTCCAGACCATTGTTCTGAGATATTAAGGTTTTTTTGGTTTTGTTTACTTGTTTAAATTAGCTTAATTTTTTTTGGATCCTTCTGCTTGTAGGTACTTGCCATCTGGTCAAAGATGATGAGTGTTTTTCTAAATGTCTTCCTCACATACATTCAATTTGTGAGATCTGAAGACCCTAAGACCTGAAGATGATTGTTCCAATACAGATAGCTGCTAGAGGACAAAAAGAAGCCCAAAATGGGATTAGGAGATCTTAAAATGAATTTTATGGGGAAAAAGTGAGAAACTATGTAGATAATCCAAAGACCATATTTAAATCACAAGAATAACATAAAAGAAATGTTATAAGTGGGGAGAACAGAGGAAGGGGCAGAAGAGGGTTTTGTGCTGCAGCTATAACACAGCTGTGACAATGGTGGTGTAGCTTCAATTAGGTTGCAGGAAGTATGAGTCACTGACATTTGAGGATGTTAGTATTGTGGATTTACATTAGTGTTGGATGTGAATCAAACACAGTTACCATAGTCTCCTAATAAAGTCTTGTTACCAGTTCAAGGAATCCTTCTTAAGCTTCGTAGAGTTCTTAGTTTGTCCACTCTTCCACCTTGTCCAGGCCTTTCTGTAAAATGGCTCACCCTTCTGGCATGTCCTCATGACCCAGCTTAGTGTCATCAGCAAACCTGATGAGGGTTCTTCAAACCCAGGACCAGAACATTTATGAAGATGTCCAAAATAATGTATGAAGATGTTGATTGTGTTTAGGGCTAGGTTTAAATCTATTCTTTTTGTGGGAAACTCACCTGCACATGGGGTTTGTTAAGAAAATGAAAAAAGTTCATTTGTAACATTTAACTCCCACTTCTAAGTAAGATCATGGATGCAGAATTGACATTCTCTGTTTACGACCCTTTCTAAATGCCTTGCTTCATCAAACATGGCCAAAGATTTCTGCCCCACTATGAAAGAAACACAGCAATGTGTAAGGTTTCCTTTTCCTTTGTTAGCAGTTAGTGTGTGGTTTAAATAAAATAAAGTTATTCAAAAGAACTCTAAATTTGTGTATGTGAGGACTATATGATATAAATTGTTCTGGTTTTGACTTCTTTTAATACATTTTTTTCTTTCTATTAAAACAAAAAATAATTATTCAAAATGAAAACCCCTTTCCCAGAAGACTCAGTTTCTCATAATCTTGTATTTTATTGTGAACCTTATGGTATCATTTGACATCTTTAAAGAAGAGTAATAGCCAAGTTGCAAACAGATGCCAGCTACAGAATACAAACCTATAGTATATTAATCTGTTGACCTTTGCACCTGGAAAATATCTAGTGCTCTTTATTTATAAAAGCCTGTAGCAGCACCCTGCTACAATGTTATATATAGTAAGTGCTGTATATATCAGTTGATTTCTGTGTTTAGTTTATGGCATCTAAGGTGTAATAAAAGGATACATCAGGGTTTATCATCTGTACCCTGCTGGTCACTTGACAGGCATTTCTGTTTAAGATATATATCAGAGAGTAAAAAAAAAGTGTATTGAAAGGAGAAAGGTATCTATTAAAACAGTACAACTGGCAACATCTGGGAAGTCCATCAATAGAATTTTATAGCTTGCATTTGCTTGAAGTAAAGGTTTATTACATGAAACGTGTGGTAAAAGAATCATGTCATTTCTCCCATAGTTCTTATAGCAGAACATGAGGAGTGTGTGTTGTATCCATTCCTACAATAAAAATCACTTCATTTTACACACATACATATATATACACAACACACCCACCAAATAGTTCATCTGGTTGCTGTGTGATAAGTAGCAAATAAAATCAGATATGAATCAAAGTTTTATGTTCATTTATACAAAATTATTTAAAAAAAAAAGCAAAAATGTTTTTGTACAAGATCAGTATACACCAATATTCTTGTGTGTAGATTAGTGCACAGTCCTTGTTAAAAACACTGTAAATCTGATACTATTGTGCATTTGTTTCAAATGCTAAATGAATAAACCATATTGAATATCATGGATAGAAAAAGAATTCTGGAGATACGTCTTGCACGCTAGGGGAAAAATATGAAGAGTTATAAAAGCTTGTTTAAAGGACTAACCCTCAGAAGCAAGAGCTCCTTAAAAAGACTCAGAACCCATCTATCCTCTCATTTAACATGTTAACTTCTTTACAGAAGCGACACTACAACACAGAAGTACACTTGAACTGCACTGAAAGGATATATTGATTTCCTTCATTTTCAGCAGTTGACAGTCCAGATGAAATTTTTTCCTGCCTTAAAAGATAAAATATGTAGAAATTTGCCTCCTTCCTTTTTATGTAGACTGACTGAGCCTTCCAAAAGATGAGGGAGCTTTTGCTAGTTCCAGGATGATTCCTTGCCCTTAAAGATCGGCCACTTTTCAGTTTATGAACGCATCATAACTTGAAGATCCGAGAAGAAAAGCAAAGAAACAAAACTAAACCCTGAACAAATGTATTAAAAAACCCCTCACCTTTTAATTTTTGATATTTTGGTAGAAATTATGAATAGACTCATTTCCACCCTCTCAAATAAGGAATCTGTTATGGAGGTCACATACATGGTGCATCTCCTAATCAGTTTAATGAATATGTAAAATGTTATTATAATGGGGTATATGTAGAAAAAGTAAGTCAAAATTACTTCACCATTAAAAAATTGCAGAAATGATTTCTTTCTCAGTAGATATGAGAGGTACTCAATCCTGTTTTATTCCAGTAGAAACTGTTCTCTATTCAGCATTTCATAGATAGAAAACCTGAAAATCAGAACACTTATTTAGACATCTAACTATGTACTTTTTTATCTCATTTAGAAAATTTTGGTGAAAAGCCCTCAGGCTCCCATCTAAAAGCAGTACTGCTAGTTATGTTGGAATGATTCAGACTTATTACTTATACTCTTTTCTAGGCAACTTTTCTTTTCTTTTGTTAGAGGTTTTTGACTGGTTTAGGATTAGTTTTATTTTTTACAGAGCTGGATTAAATTGCTGAAGTGTCCCATATGGTTAGAACATTAGTTCTTTTAAAAGAGGAATTATATGTGACTGTGGTCTATAAAAAAAATTTAAAAATTTTGTTTGCATAAGAACAGAATAATATTCAATTATACCATTGCTGTTCAGTGTATTTTTTTAATTATAATAGATATGAAGCTGTTCAGATTTTAAAAAATAGAATTGAAACATTCCAAATAATACAGACTGCTGCTAACAAGTCATGAATACAAAAGGAAAATAATAACTATAATGTTCATAGGAGTTTTTTCATTAGATAAAAATTGCCAAAGTTGTTATATTAAATTCTTTTAAAAAAAACCCCAAACATTTTCAATAGTTATGTAACATACAGAAGTCACTAGTTTAAGGTAAGAGTGAATTTAAGACCATAAATTCTAAAATAGCTAAAATCATTAAATGAATAAAAACCTATTTATGTTCAGAACCACAGTTGCTCTGTGAGTAAACATTTTCTATCATTATTTATTCTAAGTTGTTCTGTTTATCTAATACTACATAAAATACCTTATGGGTCTCGTACCATGCAGAGATGACTTCACACACAATTGAAAACAGAAGGAAACCAATGGCTACTCTCATCTTGTTAGGTATCTGTTTCATTTTCAGCATTAACTCTTCCACTTTCAAATTGAGATAGGCATCTCAAAAAAACCCCGATTTCTTACCTCCTTTTATTTTTTAAAAGTTTCTTTTTTAAAAGGACAAAATTTTTATTATTTGACTGTGATGATATGGCTGGTACTGAAGACAACAAAAGCTAAAAACATGTGTTCTAACCGTTGCAAAGAATTACATTTAAATAAGCCTAATTTCTATATTGTCGTATTAAATAGATATGGATTTAATTTTAAAAATGCACTTAAGAATTAAGTACAACATATTTTTTTCTGATTATTTTTTTTCCTAAAAGGAGAATGTAGTAGACTAAAACCAAACAAGCCCACTTCCCTCCCTCACTCCAATTTTTCCATGTGTCTTGCAGGTGGTAGCACTTACAATCCCCTACTTACTGGCAATTGTCTGACATGGTATTAATTCTTTTTTGATTAATTGCCATAGCACTTTTCACAGTATGAAGCAATTTTAACTTTATGAAGGGAAGGGAACAAAGATAACACATTTTAAGTAATAGCTTTCGTGCTATAGAATAGTTCATGAGCTGTCATTTTCTGTTTGAAAGTTTCCTGAAGTGATTTTTGATACCCATCAAATTATAGTACTTTCTATGTCATGTCTTATTCACCTAAGGCTTTATCTTTAGATTAATAGACAGGCTAGTTTGGACTGTTTTTAATGGAGAGGGAAATCTCATTATACAGTGAGAAGATGAGTATTTCTGAAATTAAAGATAATAAGCCAAAGGCATTAAGCTATCAGCTGTCTTAACAGCTAAGATACTGACTCTTCTCAACATCAAAGCTTGGTCTAAATTGCCCCTATTATTTCTAGATTAGGGGGAAAAAAAGAGGATCCAGTCTGAAAATTATCTTTGACAGAAAATTACCATATTTTCCACTTTTTGCATCTAGACACTATGGTTATGGATAGTGTTTTCTGAAATTGTTTGATTAAAAATAGAGTCACATTTTCCTGGGTCTCTTGATTTGTGTGGTAGTTTGTTTATTAGAAAGGATACTGTACCTTGGAATGAATAACCCTCTACTAAAATTTGAAACTTTGATTTCCATTTTTTGTAAGTAGAAATAGGCAATATTTAATATTTGAGTGATCAGGCAAAGAGGAATATTGAAGTGTGTATTTTGCTTGCTATCTATTCTCTAGGCCTGAAAAAATGCAGTTTGATTAATTGCAATGCATTACAGAGTGAGAAATCAGGTTTTGCAGAGTTTCAATCATCTGTTTTCAAAGACTTTATGAACTTTATGCATTTATATAAATACATGTAAAGAAGATCAACATTTATATTCATTAGAATGATTTTGGCAGACAATGCCTGATACTTTACAGAAAATACAAATAACCATGTCAAAATTGACTGAAACACACAAGAATAGAAATGATTCTTAGATTTAGAGTGAGACACCCATTTGTTCCTATCTACAAGTGAAAGGTATGTTTTCAATTCACTCATACATGAGAGCAAAACTTTTATAAGATTTAAAAATTATTATCTTTAGCTATTGGACATTTTCATACCTCAGAATTTAAGAGATCACTACATATACACATACTTAAAGAAGAATATACAATCCAAACTTTGAATGGTTACCCTCAGTGGCTACTATAATTTTTAAAGTTTGCCACTGGCATTATATAATTCAGTACCTTAGCAGGAGGTAATTTTCAGAAATTTTCAGATTTTCTATCATCTTTCTACTTAAGTTTGTCATGACTTTTAAGCAAAAAAACAAAAAACCAAAACTTTTTATTCCCCTATAGCATAGAATCATAGAACCATATCCAGAATATCCTGACTTGGAAAGACCCTCAAGGATCATTGAGTTCCAAAGGCTGGCCCTGCAAAGGACAGCCCCAAAGTCACACCATGTGTCCAAGAGCATTTTCCAAATGCTCCTCAAACTCTGTCAGGCTTGGTACTGTGCTCACTTCCCCGGGGAGCCTGTTCCAGTGTTTAACCACCCACTGGGTGAAGAACCTTTTCCTTATATCTGACCTAAATGTCGCCAGACTTGGCTTCATGTCATTCAGTTGGGCCCTGTCATGGTGTGTAATAAATCTTTTAGAAACAAAATAAAACAAGTTCAAAGATAAAATAGTAAAATTCTAAGCAAACAAACAAGACAACAATAAAAATGGAAACTACAATGATTAAAATGTATCTCAAGAAGGATGATGATAGCCACCTTTATGTTAGAATGAATATATATTAAGCTCCTTTTAATGAAATATTAAATGAATCCTTCTCCCTCTTTTTCTTTTCTTTCTTTTTTTTTTTTTTTTTTTTTAATGTAAGCCAACAGTATACCTAACAGTGATTTTAAAAACAACGGAAAAAGACAAATAGAAGTGCACTCCATTCTTTCTTTTACTTCATGGAAGGACTTTAAATGTGTTAAATTGTCACAAACATACGCAACATCTTTCAGTAATGAGATTTGATTTTAAATGCAAAAGGACTAGTTAAAATCATGAATTAAAAATGACACCAATAAAACTGGAGGAGAATGACACCTCTTTAAGACATTTTTCATCCCATGAAGTGTACTGGGAATGTAGGAAAAGGTATTTTGCCCTTACTGCAGAAGCTCACCTGCATCAAAAGGGTTGCTTACAGTGGAACTGGCTGTGAGAGGAGAAATAGATCCACCATGTCTTTATTTTGGAGACAGCAGATGCTGTGCAAAGACCATGGTGGAGCAGTCTTTCACAGTCATGTAGACTGTCATAGAAATTTATTCAAGATTGTTTTGTGAACTAACTACGTGGCTAGGAAAGGGGATAACCTGAAGAAGTCTGGTGTCCTCTGCTGTACCAGAGGAAAGAGCAGGCAATCCTGACAACCTCCTCTGCTCTTCAGCAAATTAAATCAAGTTACAACAGCAGTGACCAGAAGCTCAGCCCAAGGAGAGGTCTAAGCACAGAAAGGGTGAAAGATAAAAGAGGAAAAAAAGCTATGAATTTGCATTTCTAATACAGTCTGCCCAGCTGTCAGCTTCTCACAACTCCAAGCACTCCTTTAGAAGTTTCTGGCTGAATTTTTTTGGAAAGGGTTTCTTAAATGGATATGCTTGTCTAAATCCAGAAATTCTTTAACAGGTGCACAGCACGTTTCTGTCTCTCCAGTTCATCAGCATTATTAATTTTGTCCTTCAAATATTTTTAATAGACACTTTCTTTAATCTTTCAAAATTTATTCAGATTTTTGGCATATCCTAAAAGTATAAGCAAGTTGTCTCTCTTGAAACACATATTTAATAATGTTTCACCTTTATAAGACAATTTACAATGACAATGGCTTAGATTCTGTCAGGGTCAGTGTTACATCTCCAGTAATGTTAGGCATTTTGTATCTAAAGTTTGATGTTGGGATTCAGGAACTTTTGAAATTGTTTTGAATGAGAGAGCCCTAATGATGATATTCTAGTTTGGTTTTTTTTATTAAAAAAGGTCTTTTTCCAGTAATGGCATATCAGGCAGCTTAAGTACATAATTTCTCAGAAATACTATGTATGTTATTTCAGTTAGATGTGAATGGAATTGGAACTTGTATGGAAGATTATGGTAAGTGAACCATGTGACTGACAAGATATAATGGAGCAGTGCAGCAAGAACAGATTGCCAATAGCAGTTTGCTCTTTATGGAATTCCAGATGAGATGCAGAAGGATAATTATTCTCATCTGACTTGTTTCCACTCTCTTCTCCATAGGAATATACTACATAAAACCTAATCAAAGTAAAATGGGTTGCAAAAAAGGTCCATGTAAATAGTGAAGAATTTGATAAAAATAATGAGCTATCACATATTAAAAAAACCCTAAAATTAGTTCCAAATGGTGAAGACCATATATTTAGAGCTCTGTTTTGTATTTTTAATACTGAGAAGAATTCAAGGTGCGAGATTTACATGTCAGAGGTTAAAGTCAAGTAAGTGTTTCCAAAATTACCTAGAACCTACCATCCTCTTCTATGTTTACAAATGACTGTGTTCTGAGAGGAGATGGTCTCTTTGTCAGCACACCATTTCTGCCAGGAGACAGAGGGGATCAGCCTAATATTAACTTGAAACCCAACTTGCATCCTCTGGTGAGAAACTACAGTTTTGTTCATTATAAAATTCTCAAGCACTTGCCTGATTCATTGTGCATGGCAGCTTTGAAATAAGGCAAGGACATCTGAGAGAGGATGTTGTGATTCAACATTTTCTACTAAGACTACCCCAAAAATAATGAATTTGAATTTATTAGCATGTATTGAGTATTCCTGTTCATGCTTTCTGGGTGTCACATATTTGTACATATTTTTGTAAAGGCACACTGTTATCTAATGTTGTAGCATTTTTTCTTTGTTGAAGAATGAAATTTGGATTTCTTTATTAATTTAAATGTCCACTATTCTGTCTTTTTTTCTCAGACTGAAGGCCTGGACATCCACTCTGGTATGCATGGCCTCCCCTGAAAGAGAAGCCCTACAAAAAAACCAGAATACAACACTTTATTTGTGATTATTCTAGCTTCCAGGAAAAAAACTCTGAATCTGTGATGGACTAATATATTTAGTAATTGTTAAATGGTAGTAACTGTGGCTCTAATACTACTCACTCATATGATATAACAATGAAGTTTTCAATTAGCTAGCTTTTTTGTCCCTCAGGAGTTTTGCTCTCTTGCAAGGATTCTAGTCAGATTAGAATTCACCTTTAAATTAGATATGTGCTCTTTAAAGAGTGCATTTGACTTTTCATTCATCAGCTTGACTGGTGAAAATCCTCCTAGGGTAACAGAGAGAAGGTAAGGTTGATATAACCATTTGTAATCATTACTTTTATTGGGCTCTCTCTGAGTTAAGAAACCCACATGAGAAATACAGTGTAGGTGGTTTATGTGGCAGATAACTTATCACACATCTTATGTGAAAGCAGTGAGGGAACTGCCATTGAGGAGCTCATATCACTGGGCTAACTGGCTAGTGCTGTGTTAAAGGTATTTCTAATGTTTCCTGGCTTCATGCTGGCTTCACTGATAATTTGTCTAGAAAAATGCATGACTTTTGCAAATAATATCTAAATGAGAACCTTGTTGGGCCAACTCCTTCAATATATTATTTTGAGAAACTTTGTCCACCTTCTCCCCAAAGAAATTAGGGATTGATTTTAATGATATTTTTTTCCAGTGGACAGACACCTCCTTTCAATCTTTCTGATAATGAAGCTATCCTTAATCATCACACTGTGATATATCATTATTTTATTCCAAAATTTTCATTAGACTACTACTACATAAAGAAACCTTCTGCCAGTTCTGGACTATTTCATTCTGCCATGTAATTATTCTTCTGTTCCTATCTTACACTGATTAGAGAAGTATACACTTAACTTCATCAAACTCTAAGAATGGGAAAGGTTATTTTTAAAAGTGGAAAATACAAGAAATTATAATTAGAGACATCACTTGGCATAAAAATCTCTTATGGTAGTCAGAGACCTGTGTGTGTGACAGAGCCTGGGGTCCAGTGTGCAGGGTTTTTACTTGTTTGTTTTCTTTTTAGTATTAAGCAGTCTTTCATCTTAACATTATTTTGGAAATCAGAGTCCAAAATGCACTTTTGAATAAAATGAGTAATACTAGTGACATTTTTAGAATCAAAAAAAATCCCAATATGGATGTATTTAATGGATAATTACATTGAGATAATGGAGAATAAGCTCAAATACAAGGGAAAAAATAACTGACACTCAGCTGGGGGAACACATGGCTAAGTTGTACTGATGTGCCAACCCTGGCCTTCAGCTGAACTTCTCTGATTATTTGAACACATGAAGGAACAGAAAACTCTAAGGTGAGGATGAAATAATGTGACTAAAAGAGGAAGGGGAGAAAATTATAAGCTTGATAGTTGGCTAGATATTCATACATTGTGAAACTCTATCATTCTGGTTTTAAACCAGGTATTCCTTATTTCTTATTGAAATTGTATTCATAGTGCTTGTATGTTAGAGGTTGGTGAATACATGTGGGCCTTTGATAGATTCCTTGGCTTCGAAGTGATAACTCGGATAATCAAAGGGTGACAGACAGATAGGGCAGGTCAAGGTGCAAAAATCAAGATGCCCAAAATCAAGATGCTCAAAAATGTTTTTCAAGACTAGATAAAAGCAATTTTAAAGTCAAAAGTAGTGTTTTTTAAATCATTCCTCAAACTTACATTCAGCATCACTGAATGTTTACATTCAACCTCACTGAATCGTTTTCTCCTGGGGCCCATCTTAATAAAATCATCTGAGACAGCATCATTTGCATACTACCAAAATATGTCTTGTCTGATTTTGGTTAAACGAAGCACCAAAACCAAACCAAGCAACAGATCACCCATCTCAGCTTGATTCATACTCCAGAACCAAACCTGCAAAAATAGACTTAGTTTTTAGATTTTTACTGAACTGCAATCTGGACTAGCTAAAGCTCTTACGTTTTCAAGATGAATATTAAAATTGTTATGGTCTCTGTAGGAGTGATTTCTTATTCCCTTGATCATCTGAATAAACTAAGCAAAGAACATCTACATTAAATCACTAAGCACTCAGAATTGACATTTTATACCCTCACTTTTTAATAAATTCTGGATTCTTTTTAATAAATTCTGATTTCTGATGGGGCATATACTTGACTAATGCTTACTGAAAACAAAGGAATACATGCTGTTTGTAACAGGAGCTACTGGCACTTACTGTATCACAAAATGAAGTCAGTAGGCAGGCAAAAGTTTTACTTCAGTGAAAGTTTCTTATCACCATTGATACACAATCACAGAGCTGACAATGGGCCAGGAACAAATATTTCCCTTAACTAATCAAGCAAAAGCTTGAATGTACATCATAGTTTACAAGGCTCTTTGTTCTATTAATGGTATAACTGTGTTACTTGAAATGTGGCACAGCTTTCTGCTAAGAATTCACTTGAATATAAGTATTGAACATACCACACTATTTAAGTATCTTCACTAATGAGCTAATATTTCTCAAGCTGTTTAAGCATATGGAGGTCATTATTTACAGTTGAGTTTATAGAGGGGTTGCTGTTTTCCATCCATAGCTGCTGTAAAGTAAGACAGGCTGTGAAGGAACTTCTGAAGTGTCTGAAGACTTCACATGTAACAGCCAGAAAGTTTTCCCTGTTCTCTCTGTTTGCTTAGTAGTCCCAGGAGACAATAAAAGTAAAATGGGTTATAAAATAGGACATATGGACAAAGTTGCTGTGCAGCAGGTATGGATTATGTAATGAGAGACATCAAATATCTGACATGAAAGGAGCATCAGCTAGGTGCCCAGTGGCCCTGTGATACTGACTTCAAGAGTTTCTATGGGCTCTGCTCGAATAATTGACATTTATCCAGACTAAAGATGTGTAAGCTTGTCCTTATCTTTGAAGCCATCCTATTGATCTGATCTCCTGCCTGATAGCCAATTCTTCAAACATGCAGCTATGTCAGTTCACATCTCCACAGGTAGGTAAATAAAGTTACTAATCCACAGTAGGACTGGTGTGACTATTTTAGTTCCCTAAGGCAAGTTCAAAAAAGAGGGCAAATCTTATGGTGCCATATTACAGGTTTTCAGCCTTAGTAAGTTAGTCTAGTAATCATGCTGTGACTTTTCAGGCACTGTGATAAAGAAAAAACACTGCTATTATCTGCATTTTCCTGTGAGCTGATGTGCAATTGAAATTTTAAAGACATAAATATTTGTGGGGTTTTTCTCCTGGGAGAGAACAATATTTCATATTATGGCTATATCTTGTGACTCCATGGGAACCCTTCATCAAAAAATCTGATTTAGGTTTAATTTCTGACTATCTGATGTTCCGCATACCTATTGCTTCTGTCCAAAATCAGCATATTTTACAGGTTAGCAAAAAAATTAATAACAATAAGTGGATCCTGGACTGATTCAAATATCTGCCTTTGAATGTATCCAAGATTGTACTGCAGTAAAATTTAAATTGCCAGTGGATCCTTTTGCTTAATGTTAAATCAACTTGGAGTGAAATCATTTCTCTACATTTTTTCAGCTCCTGTGTCATAGTCCTAAAACCTACTGTAGTGAAGGTAAAAAAAACCAACAACCCACCCACAAAACATAGCCATGTAAAATTAGCTGTTTAGGATTTTTTATTTGTATCTTGAGCAAGAAAGAACAATTGAGGAAGTATCTGTTTTGTTTCCACTGTTTTCTGTTTTAGCCTCCCTGAAAGTATATTACTTCTTACAATTTATAGCAATTAAGAAATTATTTGTTTAGGCCCACAATTTCTTCAAAACTTCTACCTAAGCTCCACTGGGATTTATAGATTAAACACATGCTTAAAGTGCATGTGTAATCAGATGTTTTGCTGAATGGGATTTTTAATTGCTAGTATATTTTTAGTAAAGTTTTATTGACATCCCCATTTATTTAAGGAGCTACTTAGGTTTTCAACATAAGATTTCATTTGTAGAATTTCTGAAGAATTATGTTAAAGCAATGAAGTAGAATCAATTATTAAGAACTCAGAGACAAAATCAAACAGAGAGCAACAAAACTGAAACTCCATGTATTTCTTTTGGAGTTTTTCCATTCTAATAAAGGTGAAGTGGACAAAAACATTATTTCATCTATGAAGTTCTTCAATATCTGCTTTCCCTCATGCACCATGAAGTAACTTTATGGCTGGTAAAAGCAAGAAGGGCTAGGTTGAGGTTTTTGTTGGTAGTGGTTTTTTTTATTTTTTTCCAATCAAAGTCTATTTTGTCATGATAAAAATGACATTGTAAAAATAAAATAGACATAGGAAGAAAGATGAATAATAATAACCTTTATGGAAAAGCAACAATATATAGGTGTCCTTTCTAATAGAAAAGGAAAATTATTTGCAAAGTTCTCAAATCAAATGAGAGACTTCAAAGCTTTCACCAAGATTTTTTTTTGCTACCAATATGGCAGAAGAAATAACAAAGAATGTTGCAGGAGAGAAATGCTGAAATTTCACAAACAGAAATATTTGAAACTACCATCTGGTTTATTGACAACATAAAACAGACTTGGCATAAGAAAAGTGCATAATTGGTCACACGACAAAAGGCAGCTGGTTTGTTATAGACATGGTTCCTATCAAAATTCAGTAAGGCCACATTGCACTTACCAGTGATCTTACACATTTCTGGATATCCTGGTGGCATCTACATGCTCTTGTGTGTGCTTAAACAAAAAGAACATTACTGCCAAGAAAAATATATGATCACACCCTTTTCTAGGACACTTTTTTCACCCAATAAGCTTTTATTTAAGTCTTTGTAATTGCTTTCAGTATTGTCTTTTTTGGACTAGACATCCCCTGCCAATACAGGTGGGAGGTTGCTGTTCCTCCTCAGGAGCTAAGAGGCACAAGATGGGATAGAGGTGGAGGCTGTGGGCTCAGGCAGACAGGAGAGGCAGGCACAGAGCCCACAGTGGTGGCAGACTTCATGTCCCTTCAGAAAGCATTGCCCTCTGCAGTGAGGGTGTCTATGGTTCTACATAAATTGAGGAGAGCATCTTTAATACATTTTTTTAATTTCTAAGTTTTACAATTTTTTATTTTTTTTGTTTCAATTGCTTTATCTATGAGTAGCATATTTCTTATCCTCAAGTCAGACATTGTGTTGTAATAAAACCAAGTTGTCATTGCAATGAGACAATGGCCTCTTTTCCTAATTGATCTTATATTTAAAAGTCCATTGCAGTGAATACGAGGATGTGGAAACAGATTAGGTACATTGAAGGACATTCAGATTCAGATTTTGTATATTCATTGCATGCACTTCTATCTGACATTTTACCTGGGATTTCAGTTGTAAAGCTGCTGAAAAACAGAAGACAGGCAAAGCCTCTGGAGCAGCCAAACCCATCAGTTTACTGATGTGCTAACGTCACCTTGTGACTTCTTTTTTGTTATGAGAGTAGAAAAGCTCTCACCTTTACCTGTAATATGTGGATACCTCCCATGCAAATTGACAGCAAAAAACCTCTTTTTTCTTAGTACCTCCTCCAGGCTTCTCAAAGAAGTATGCTGCAGTCTGGCCTTTCTTTGTTGCAGACTTTTGCAGTAGGACTGTAAAACAACAGAAAAGAATTTGTAACAAAACAAAACAAAACAAAACAAAACCAACCAACCAAAAAAAACCCCAAAACAAACAAACAAACAAAAAAACCCACCTAAAATTGCACTTTCCATATTAGTTTTATACCAAAGTAAATGCTTGAACAGGTATAATGGGAGGCCACAGGAAATAAAAGAACTATACCTAGATGCAATGTAAAAGAAACCTTCTGGATTTCCCAAGATTAAATCAAATTTTTGGTACTATCAAGTCTGAGCACTTTGTGTGAGAATTCCCTATCATTGGGCATTTCATATGAACTTGGTATCTCACTAGGGAAACACATCAATCATTTTTGTGCACTTAAAATCTGTCCAGAAATTCCAGATCAATTACTTGTATATAATAATCTGACAGGCTTGTAAAAATGCATATAGAGTTCAGAGTGGATTCAACATAATCAAAAGCTGACATAAGCTAGAAAAAAACAGACTTCTCAGGAAAAAAAGACAGTAGACTGTTTCCTAAAATTTTTGGGAGCAGAAATTAATTTAAAAACCAAGCATAATTCTGTGTCGAACCAAAGAATTGGTAACATTATCTACCACCAAAAGGAAATCTCCTGAGAAGGATTATACTTTTCTGAAATATATCATCTGAAAGATGTCATCCAAATAATTAGCTGATTGTGTTAAAAAAATTGAAGAGTGTGATCCTGCTTATTTAGGGGTATTACTTTGGTATTTAGAAATGGTCCAGTTATGTTTCCTGTGAGAACCAAGGCAGCCATCCAAGGCTGGCAAGCATAAAACAAGTTCTGTAAGACCTAAAGTAACACCAGGGGATCATGCAGGATAGCACAGGGCCTCCCATGTGGCCTGTGACTGGCCTCTATAGGAGCAGCTGGACGGGCTCTGGGTGCATTGGTTTCATGGGTCAGGTCTGCCATACCTCTTTGGGGAGCTCAGAAGTGAGCAACTCTGCCTGGTTTACATCTCATATCTGATCACAGAAACATGGAATGATGGAATGTTTTGGTTTGGAAGGGGCCTTAAAGACAATCTACTTCCATCCTCTCTGCCATGGACAGGGAAACCTTTTACTACATCAGGTTCCTCAAAGCCCCCTCCAGCCAGGAATGTGACCTCCTCTTCTCTGGGCAACCTGAGCCATCTCACCATCTGTGTCATGAAGAATTTCTTCATAATGCATCTAAACCTACCTTCTTTCAGTTGAAAACCGCTACTTCTCATCCTATCACTCCCTTATGTTTAAATCTGATGCTTGCATCTTATCCTGAAGAGATGGTGTCTATAACATGTAGGTTCCTCTATGAGAAAGACTTTTGATCCTGTATCTACACAGGCTATGTACCTCTGTTGTCAACAGGAAATAGTTCTGTCTTAGGGCAATGTCCTAGTAAGTCCCCTGCTGAAGAGGCTGTCAGACTACCACTCTCTCTCTTCCCCTGGAAACAGTCTCCACCTTTTTTTCTCTTCCCACAGCTGTCTGTAGCTGGAAGACTTTCCAGAGACACTTTGATCTGTTGACAAAAGGTCAACAGCTAAAAATACAGCTTGTCACCTGAGTGTTGATTAAAACAGAATACTCTTCAGATGGTCTCTGCTGTATGTAAGCAACATGACAAGTGAGAGTTCTGACTTGTCACTCCTTGTGAGGGAAGTAGGGAGCGATGATCACAGCGCTCAGTCAGCTCATGTGTTGGCATTGTGCTGATGAAGACACAGTAGCTGGAACGTTCAGAAGGACTCAATACACTGGGTAGAAAGATAAAGAAACTACATTGTAGATGTGCTGCTGTAAGAGGATGAGGCTGAGTGGATATTCAGACTTAGCTTAAGAAACAGTCAGCACACCACTTTTCACACTGAGGAATACTTCTCCAGAGGGAAAGGAGAGCTGGAGAGAGCAGAATCATCATTACACTAGGAATAAGATCTTCCTACCTCATGAGTTAGAAATCTAATGATGGAGAGGAGTACAAAACTTGTATATATATTTATGAATAATTCATCCTTTTACACTGAATTTTATATTTCACTTGGTCTGCTCTTGGCTAATTCAAAAAACAAGCCAATAGTACCAGATTGAGGTTGTACCAAATTTAATAATGAAAATTTATCATAAAGAACTTGAATCCAGAATCAGCCGAGGCTATCCAAGGGTAAATCAGCTAAGGTAGAAATTTTTCTAGAAAAAAACATCAGTTAATAGCAAACATGCAAAAGAGAAAACCAATATAAATAATCTGTTAGAATCCAATAGTAATTATGCAAGTTTTCTTTTCTATCTATAGCTTCTGTCCTTAGTCCAGTAATAATGAACTCTCTATTAAGAAAACATGACATTTCAACACATACAGTTAAAAAAAAAAAAAAAAAAAAAAAAAAAGAAAAAGTAAGTGAAACACCCCAGGACAAAAATAAATTAGTTTTCACCTTATGTGAACTAGTGCACAAGATAGAATTGGACAACTTGAAAATTAAGTTAACACTTTTCTAAACATGCTGTCATATAGAAGTAAAAGATGGCAATGTTTTCATAGAGAAGAAGGGAAAATATCATATGCTATAGTTAGTTATGTTTTCACATTTTTCAAGCCTTTGTCACTCCTCCTTTCTCTAAGCAAGTAGTCTATTTTCTTTATTCATCATCTGACAATCTTGCCTGAGAGAACGGAAGAAGAAAGTAATGAATAAAAGACTCCATTTCTTGTCATGTTCATAAACAACTAAGTTTAAAAGAAGGCTTTCACAGCAATTTTAACAGCCAAATGTAACAGCTCATTTAAAGGCTTACTTTTCATGCAGCCAAAAAGTTGTTCCAGATTGATGTAGAGTTCTGAAAATATTATGGAAAATTCCTCTTTTATCCAATATACAAAGTACAGCCTGACTAGTTTTCAGGGAGTTGTAGATGAAATTTTCAAAGATGTTGTGGGTAGAGTCGTACACAATTTGCAAACATTCTAATAGAAATTAGGCAACAAATCATTTGAAAAAATACTGAAAATATTAACTCTAACTAGTAACAGTGTTGACTGATGGTCTCTTTTCCACTAAGGACTGTATTTCATAGATGATACATAACACCTCAGGCAGGATAACACACATATAATGAATAAAATACCTGCAGGATCTGAGTCTGTAATAATATTCAGGACAGTGACAGTACCTAAGGATTATTTTTAATCATTCCATAAAACTATTTTTAAGGCTTCATCTGTACAATATTTAAAGTATTTGTAAGCCACAGTTTACAGAATAAATTAGACTGAGATAAACACTGGCAGCTCCTGATGCAGATATGAAAAATGCAAGTTTGTTCTTTACTTCAAAGCCAGTTTTTGAATCCGCATATTTACAGTTTATTAGGTTATACTTTCCACATAAATATGTATATATGCATATGAAAATCCAAGCAGAAATGCTCCAACATCACAGTGGGAGACTAGAAAATGATTAAAATATCAGGACAACTGGGATATGAGGTGAGGGAAAAATGGCCATTTGACTTTTGGCTGACGCTTTCAACCATATGTGACACTTCCAACCATATGCTATAATGAATGTAAAAAATCAAATTATACACTTGACTGAACAACATCATGGGAAAATTTGTAGTCCAATTTGTTTCTTTAAATTGAAACTGATACCTGATTTCTAAATATGATGCCACTGCATTAGGTATAAGCTGATTTGGGGTAAATTCCAGTTTCATGTCTGGCAGAACTGTTCCTGTAAACCCTATGATATATTCTGCATTTGCCAGCAGTAATAAAATAGTTTTTACACATAAAGAAGCCAGAGGGAAGAAAAATGATCACATGGTCTTAAAATAAACAAATGCATTGAAAAAGTTGAGATGGAAATAGTTTTTTAGTTTCTTTCCACTAGTTTGCTGAAAATCGTAAACAAGGTTCATTACCTCAGAAAGGTGCAAGCAAAAGTGGGTCCATGTCACAAACACCTGAGTCAGAATGAGATTTTTATAGTCCTGTAAAGCCCCCAATTCTGTTGTGGTTTTTTATGCACAATTTCAGTCAGATTGAAAGTATTAATAATTGAGAACAAATAGCATTTGCTAGCTAATTCTTAGTAGGTAATTTAACCCACTCAAATAACCTAACAATTATCATGTTGCCTTCATTTTGATTTTACTGTAATCATCCTGCTAGTGAAATAAAGAACGACCCTTGACTAGAAGTGCAATTAATATAATACATTAGAGAGAAGCCTTAAAGTAACAAATTAGGCTTCCTTTTCTTACTTTATGGTCTGTTGTAGGCAAGTAGTTTTGCTGTAATTTTACAACAATTGTAATTGACTACCACCTTCCTAGCCAAACATACACTAAAGCAGCATACAAATACAAGGACAAGTGTGGGCTGGGCTGAGAATGGGAGCAGCCCTAAGGAGTAGGACTTGGTGGTGCTGATGGATGAGAAGTTCAATATGACCCAGCACTTGCAGCCCAGAGAGTCAGATATGTCCCGGGCTGCATCAAAAGCAGCATGGCTGCTTTTCCCTGTGGCAGGGGGAAAGGAGATAACTCTGCCCCTCTGCTCCTGTGAGACCTCCCCTGGAGTATTGCATCCAGCTCTGGGGCCTCCATATAAGAAGGACATGGACCTGTTGGAGTGAGTTCAAAGAATGGTAGCGGAGATGATCAGAGGAAAGGAGCTTCTCTCCCACGAAGACAGACTGAGAGAGCTGTGGCTGCTCAGTCTGCAGAACAGAAGGCTTTGGGGAGATCCTTATATCAGTCTTCCAGTACCTGAAGGGGCTTGGCAAGAGAGCTGGAGAGGGACTTTTTACAAGGGCATACAGTGATAGGATGAGGCATCATATACCAAAACTTAAAAAAAGCACAGGTTTAGACTAGATATCAGGAGAAATTCCTTACTCTGAGGATGCTGAGGCACTGGCACAGGCTGCCCAGACAAGCTTTGGGTGCCCCTTTCCTGAAATAGTTCAAGCAGAAGGCATCACTTCCCATGGGAAGGGACTTGGAACTAGATGATCTTTAAGGTGCCTTCCAACTCAAAACATTCTATGATTTCTTTTCTATATCTTATAATTTCTCAGGAATTAGCATGTTAAACAAAAACAAAAACAACAAAAAAAAAACAAAAAAAAAAAAAACAAACAAAAAAAAAAAAACCCCAAAAAAACCAAAAAAAAATCACAGAAACAAACCAACTAATCAAACATACAAAAACAATCACAAACCAAAGAAAAAGTTCCCTACATTTTCCTCTACTTGACTCCTTCCCTAAGTTTAAACCACATTTTAGGGGGAATAAAACCCCAGGAAGCTGGGCTTGAGAAGAAGCCTGAATCATACTGTCCTTATTGACACAGAGCCACAATGCAAATTCTTTTTTCTGCCACAGTATACTTACTTGGGCATCTTTAAGCTCATCTCTAAAATATTCTTTTTTGAAAATATTCATCTCAAATTATAGTATTTGAAAGCTTGTATAGCCTATCAACCTGCATCAAAGAGAACACTCAAAATTAAAAAAAACCCCACATTATAGTTTGTTTCTTGGATACTAAAAAGCAGACTGACATCAAAATATTTCAGGAGAGAAACTTCTAGAATGGATGATTAATTTATTAGAAATAATCTTTTCAAGCATCATTTTGGGAGTAAAAGAATTCAAAAGACAATATGTCAGTCTACTCAGCATCTCAGGTTAGGGTCATGAGGATAATTTTCAAGCAAATGTCCCAGCTGGTCTTTGATTTGCTCTGTTTTCCTTGATATCACACATTATTTCTGAGCATGTGAATAAGTTTGCTCTCAGAAACTAGAGCTGAAGGCTCCTTGTTAATGCAGTCCAACTGCTAGTGGTCATTGAGAACCTGGGACCAGATTTAGAACTACTCCAAGAGTAAATCCCTCTCCATGATTTTGGTGAGTACATCCTCTGCAGTGATTGGTTCCCTTGACTATACTGAAGACAGCTATGATTACTTTTTCTTCTTGTAGGCATTCACTAGAGTTTTACTTTTCTGGTGACCCACAGCAGTCCTTGACTTAGAAGTATCCATAATTTTCACTTTTCCTGCTCTTTGGTAACATTACTGTAGCTACTCGCAAGCAGTTTAGAGTGAGAAAACCCATTTTTTTCTCCCTATGTCCTTTTCTGTCAGTATGAAAACAAAATATATCAAGCAAGCAAAGTACAGAAAAGGGAGTTCATTCTGACACTTATTTGGTTGTTAATTGTTTCATACAATTCATTTAAGGCTCAAGGGGGTGTTACATATTACTATTGGTAAAAAAAAATCTTACTAAACAAATTAGAGTATTTCTGCTGTTTTTAAACTTTCTTGGCTTAATAACTGTGTAGATGCAAAGAGAAATATCTATATAAGTACTACCTGTACACACATATATTAATTTTCATGAAACATACCATCGAGTGAGAAAGTATCACAGCCCACCCCTCCCCTCCAGCTCAAACAACAATAAAACCCCAGTAGTTGAAGTAAGAAGCTCCAACTCGTTAAAACAAACTGTTAAAGGAAACAATTTGCAGACAAAGCAGATGTTACACTGTTCTCAGCTGAAAAGATTTAGTTGCACTCCTTCAGCCTTTTCAATCAATCAAAAGGAATTTCATGCTTATGGTAATCTTTATATCATTCAAATCAGGCAAATGAGCATTTTAAACTATAGACATGCATTTCTGAAATAATGACTCATAACAGAACACAAACAAGATTTTACAGAAAAAAAAGTCTTGGCTGATAACTTGCTTTTGGAACAGCAGTGCTTTTTTTATGAACTCTGCTTTCCATGTGTCTGGAAAAGTGTCAGAGTTTCATAGAGTAATCTTTCATGTGACCTCATGAAGGAGGTGGTAATAATACTTTTATATCTGACCATCCTACTCACTTAGCCCAGTAAATTATGGGTTCTGTAGAAAATTTCCTTAATTACATATATATCAGCTGCAAATACTATGAAAACACTTCTATTATTTGCTGTTGGCATTTCAGCTGACACCAGATTTCGCTTACTGATGATTACCAAATTTCAGTTTTTTGCATTTTTCCTCTTTACATACTTAAATTGTTTTCTTTATTGTTACATCTTTCTGTTCCCATCAGTCCTGAAAGACACAAAACTGAGACTATATCAGTACTACAGATGGGAAACCAAGCAAAAGAAAAGTCATTTATTTAAGTTTCAGGTGTAGCAGTGAAGTGAGTAGAAGGCTTGTAAATTTTATAGTAGTACAGTAACACTGCTCAGTCTATTTTCTGTGGTGAAAAATTATGGTTTACATCAGTTCTTCTCAGTGTAATGAATGCTTCTCTAGAGAGATGGAACAAACAGACGGGAAAAGTCCCCAAGGCCAGAAAAAATTCAATATAAATCCCATATTTCAGAAAGGGTTATGCAGAATTATTAATCCACTGTAGTAAGATATAATGTGTGAAACTGGTGAAGCATAGTTTTAGATATCCTTATTGGTGCCATTCTTTAAGCCATAGGAAATGATATTTGCAACAAAATAAATTAAGAAAAATAACAGAGTGAAAAATGAGTAGGCACACTGTACTCAAAGCTCCCTTTCTGAAATTATTATTTGGTTAAGTTACTGGTGAATTCTGCCCAAAGTGGAAAGGAAATTACATACTTTTAGAACAATTTATTCTTTTTCCATAGATGTCCCTCATACATATCCTCTGTTTTTAAGTCAACACTTTGCTTAGAAAACTATGCTATGTGATGAATGACTGTAACCCTGAACTAGTGTGATCAGTCAGGTAGGAAGGGATCTCAGGAGATCTGTAGTCCAAACCACTGCCCAAAGAAGATCTGGGGTCAGACTAGGCTGCTCAGGGCTTAGTCAGAGCTTGAAACCCTCCAAGAACAGCTGAGAATAAGTAAGATGGGAATCTGTTGAACAAGGAGAAATGTCAGGTTTTCTAGACAGGGAGAAATAAGCCTTGGTACCACGGCAAGCTGTGGGCCAATGGACTGATGAGCAGCTGGGCAGTAATGATGGTAGTTGGTCCTCATGGACACCAAGTCGAACACAAACCAGCAATTTTTCCTTGCTGCAAAAGTTGCCATCAGCACACTGGGCTGCATTAGGAAGAGGGTAAATGAGGGAGTTGATTCTTCCTCTATAGTCAACCATGGCAAAATACATCTGGAACTTTTGGCCTGGTGCTGGGCTCCACAGCACAAGAAAGATGGGATCTTTCTGGAGTAGAGTCCAGGACAGGGCCACGAGATGACCAAGGAAAATGAAACACCCGCCGTACAAGGAAGGAATAAGAGATATGGGACTATCCAGCCTGGAGAGGAGAAGGTTCAGGAGGTTCTTAGCCACGGATATAAATACCTCATGAAAGGAGTAAAGAAGTTGAAGTCAGTCTCTCTTCTGTGGCATTCAGTGACAGAACAAAAGGCAAACGGTGTATGTGGAAATATAAGAATGAAAGATAAAAATACTATACTTAATGGTAATCAAATAGTGTAACAGGCTGTCCTGATAGGCTGTGGAGTCTCCATGTTTGGAGATAATTTAATACTTGACTGGACACAGACCTGAGCAAACTGCTCTACCTGACCCTGCTTGGGCAGGAGAGTTGGACTAGATGATCTCCAGAAGTACTTTCCAGTCTCAACTACTCTGTGATTCTGTGATAGAGGGATATCCTCAAGTTGTTAATAGTAGACTTCATCCTGCTCCTTACTCTCATCTGGTGGTCTGTGACAAACTTCCACTGGATGGATGTGATTGTTATTGACCTTTCTAGGAATTAAAAGTGTGTGAGGAGGCATTATGCTAATATAGGTCAGGTAATAAAATAAAATAAATAATGTTTAATAATCATGGGCTTGGCAGAATATGCATGCAACCAACATCTTGGACAATATTTATTGTGAATATGTAAGTTGACTTTTTACAGGAACCTTTTATGCACAAAAGAAAGCAGCTACCTTCAGAGAAGATAGAAGAAAGAAACATTCTCAGTGTCCAGACTGAGGGGATATCAACAGAAACATTCACCTTTCTTGCATACCACCAGATCGTTTGCTAGTAGTGCAAGGGAAGAGGCAACATCATTAAGTGCTGGCCATTGCTAGTTTCAAGTAGAACTATGAAATGAATTTACATACTTCAGCTGTACCGATGTAATTTGGTAATTGGAGAGCTAATTCCATAGCAGAAATGGTCTTTGAAAGCTGTTGCTTTTCTGATCCTCCCTCCTTGGTCCTTGGAATCTAAGGAACTGCAGTTGAGAGAAATGTTGCATACTGCTGTGAAGAATCATGATCTGGTCACTTTGAATGCAGGATCTGTGTTTATGCATATTTGCATGTGCTGTAGAGTCTTGCCATGTGACTCAATGCCACAAAATATCAATGTAGTTTCTGAATATGGAGGTTACTCTTGATTTCACAGGACTCACAGGACTACCTAATAGTTCTGAATTACAGTCAGCCACGTCCAAACTACCCAAAGCAGTGTCAGAGAGATTTCCCACATAGTATCTTGTGGTGTTGTGACTGCTGTATACTCTTCTCTTCTCTATTGTAAATAATTACAGAAAAGTTAAATAATAGCAACAAAAAAACTTATTTCTTTAAAAGACATGTAAGGGAATATTTTATTTTCTAAATAAATTATTAAAAGGTAACACAGATCTGGAAGTTGTTTTTGCATTTAATGGCTCCTGCACTGAAGGGGAAAAAAAGGCTAAATTTGACTCTAAGTATCAAGTGACTGTTCTGTGTTTTACCCTTAAACATATACGATGCCAGAAAGCAGTTTGAAGGCAGTGGCTGAAAAGTTTAAAGCCAGGGTGGTTAATTGCCAGAAAAACAAAATATCCTGTGTGAAGTCAGTCCTCATGAACTTGCACCTCAATGCCAACAAACCCCAGGTAGGGTAATTATCACCAGTGATCTGTGAAGAATCAGTATAGGAATTTCACTGCCAAGAGCTGAATCAAGCAGTCATAAACCATTCTTTACTAGCTTTAGATAAGCCCTGAATTTTTCAGTTAGGTTTGTATACTAGGCTACACTACACACTTCATGATATTTCATAATATTGTGTTCATAAATGAAGTCAACTGAAATGAGCCTACACTTAAAAAAAGCTCCTTTTATAGGAGGCAAGTCTAAGCATCTCATCTCTGAGATGTAGACTGCAACACATATATGTATATATATATATACCAGCCCTGAAGATTTTCTTTTGACAGTGTGATTCTGTAAACAGTAATTAAATCCTAATTAAAGATAAGCCATTAAAACCCCATCAATTTCCTTTTTGTAAAAGTAATAAAAAGATCACAGGGTGTGATATTCTATTATGGGATTGCCATGATCATCTTTAATCACGGAAAGTTCTCGAGGACATAGTGCAGAACAATGTATCATCTACTCCAATTCAGCATTTACTCAGCAATTTCATTCTATATCTGTTGCTGTCAACTGGCATAAACATGAGGCTTTCACTTTAGTAACAATGAGGGTTGCCTAAAACAAGTAAGACTGTCCTAGTTTGGTATTTGAGATAATTTATGAGGTTGGTAGAAGTGGCCTGATGAAGTGTGGCCCGTATATTTCAGCATATCTTAAGCACTCTGCCTTCTGCAAGTGCCACCTTGCAAGCTGCTTTCAGTGATGTGCTCCACTGTGACAGACAGGAAACCTGAAATCTTTCATCTGAGTCATACTGCATTTCAAAATCTGATACACAGAGCTGATCAGCTTTGAGATCTGCTCTCCAGTGGTTCAGCAACATCTCAGTAGTGATCTGGTCTCCTCAGTCACCTAATAATGGGGCAAGAAAATGACTGTGAAAGTTTTTTGGTACTTGCCTGATTCACTGTGATATTACAGAACCACAGAAGGTGTAAAATTGAAAGGGACCACAGTAGGTCATCTGGTCCAACCTCCCTGCTCAAGCAGGGCCATCCCAAAGCACATTGCACAGGACTGTGTCCAGTGAGGGAGGCTTCACATTCTCTCTGGGCAGCCTGTTCCAGTGCTGGGTGACAGGTATAGTAAAGAAGCTCTTCCTCATATTCAGGTGGAACTTCCTGTGCATCAGTTTCTGCCCATTGCCTCTTCAAACCTGAGCAGAGCAATTTTGAAGCATTTGGATTTATTCCTGATGAGGATTTTCTGTGACCTTTCATATATACTACCACACAAAACAAAAAAAACCCACTGCCCTCAACCCTAAAAACCACCCCAAAACAAAGAAAACAAAATAAGATGCCACCAAAAAATTATTACGCTACAGAAGCACTGATTTGGATGCTAAGGCTGTGAGCATATTGTAAGTGTCTTGCTTTTGTAGAAGGCACAGACTGACATGGGGCACCTGATGAATAACTAGAGGCAACTTGAAAAATCTGTATTATTCCCACTGGCAACATTAATCAAGTCTAATTTCTGGGGCAGTCTGGCATGCAACTAAGTGAACATTCAAATATATTTTTGTTACACCATATGCCACTGGCAAATCTAAGTTATTAATAGAGCTCTTTGTGAGGGAGCCATTTCACAGCAGATGCTTCCTTAGCACAACAGATTTAAATCTTATCAAGTGCCACCTTGCCAACTCTGTGCACCTAGATTGCCCATTTGTCAAATATTCTCATAAACACTATTATACTTTCTTCCAGCACTATCTTTATGCACAGAAAGTACTCTCTGTAAGAAAATTAGAACACCATACTATTAATCTTCTTGTAATCTCTTTTCAAAATACAGCTACATTATGATGGGTACAAACCACTCAGTGATGAGTACATGGTGGCTATAGAGTACCTGTAGTCATTGATTGCTATAATGTGTTTAATCATTATTTCCTTTAACAATCCTCTGTTTGTGCTGTTTGTGCTAGGATGAATGTTTGTTTGGACAGGAACCATCTTTCTATTGCTTGCTTTAGCAGGATGTTCTGATGTTATTTCAGAAATAAATTGATATTACAGCACAAGTGACCTATTGTCATACACTGTATCAAAATGAAGACAGAATCATTTGATAATTTTGTCATGTGGGCTATTGTTTTCTTTGATTTCCTTTCTAGAAAGAATTTGACACTGGTTATGGTATTTAATAGGAATGACTGAATATGACCATTTCCAATCTATCAGAACTGTGGTACATTGCACTATTGGATCAATATAATCCATCATATCAGTCTTTTCTGTCTTGTTCAGTTTATTCTTTTATTCTAAATTGAATGGTTACATGGCATATTTTTAGGAGAGAATGTTGTGAGAATACTAATATGACATTTTAATTAACCATAGCTCATATTTTCCCTGCCTTTTTATCACCAGTTAAACAGACATGTGAGAAAAGGAATAGACATCAGACAGTGCCACACAGCAAACTAATGGCAAAAGTAGTAGAGCAAATTTTATTTTAAGTGTACAGAAAAATAAATCAGATTATGTAATGCTAGGAAAAAGATTTGCTATTTAATGTCCTTTGCACCTTCAGTAGGTATTGTAAAAATGTACAAAATGACTTAATTATCTATACTAGTATTAATAAAGGCACTGGAGACCTTGTAATACTCTGGGATCATATTTAGCAGCTGGGCTGATTGCTTTCTGCAGTGAATTTGTGGCAGTGATAACAAGGCTTCATAAAAGTCACCATTTGCTGTGAAAAATCAAAGACCCAGAAGAAATGTAGACCAAGAAATACACAGAGAAATGTATCAGTGTTATTAAAAGTAGAGCCATGGGACCTGGGAAGAAATTGTCTAGCAAGAAAGCACATAAACCTTTTGGAGAACTTAATAGAAGCCAAGGGAAGTGTTAAAGAAATTAGGACAGTAAACCAAGGTTAGGAAAAAAGAGAAAGAAGTGATTAAAAGGAAGCAAGAGCAATGAAATGGAATGATATGTTCTCTAGTTTGTTCTAAAGGTGTCTTGAAAGACACAGAGCAAATTGGGTGTCCAGCTGTAGTGTGAAAACACTGCAGTGTCTGCAGTAACAATCTATAAGTTCTTTCTGTTGCAGTTTAGATGAGCTTTGATCACTGAAGTGATAATAGATTTTCAGACTATGTTAGGGGTTACAGCACATTCTTTGGACTTCCAATTGTGCTACCTAGCAACAGTCTTTGGGGAGAGCTGACTTCAAGGATGATCAGGAGTCATCAGTCACCACTCCAGCATTAGAAGCTTCTAGTTCATGGAATCATATATAATGCAATATGAGGAAAATGAACATATACATGATTCTGTGATTCATCACCTAATCTACTATATTTGTCTGAGATTACAAAAAATATGGGAGTACATTACTATTTTAGTTGTCCTTTTAAGGCTGGTTGTAACTTCCACACGATATTGTTAAAAATCACCTGTTCTTGGACAAAATGTCTGTGCTGGTTTATAGTGCAGTCAGCACCTTCAGTGCAATCTGTATGATAATCTCATTTGCTGTTGTGAAAACCTCGTTGGAAACGGTTGCAACTCTTCTCCACCTGGTTCATTTTGATCTCTTGGACATAACTTAAAGATGAGGGAATATTTTCTGCATTGCAGGCAGGTGGCTGTAACAGATGAAGCAAAGTAACCTGAAACTGTAATAAAGACCATATTTAGGCCTTTTAATATGAGCATTTTCCTGTAAATTGTTGATAGAGTTCACAACCCCAGAATGCTGTTTCATTAGCTTCAATTTCTGCATGTAGCAATATTGCTGTGCAACAGCCATTTCAATTCTTCTATATCTACTGACTGCAACATAATTGTCTGAGCTTGTCATCATCACTTATAGATTTACCATTTCAAATTCAAATTTCTAGAGACCCCTCCCCAGTAAACCTCATATTAAACAATTTCAGATCCTGCTGACGAGTGAGAATGCAGCAGCCTGCTATACAAGCCTCATGCTAGATGAGAAACTAGAACAGGATTTGCAGAAGTGGGGAGAGGAAGAAGCAGCTGCTTACAGACCACTGCATGCCTTCTGTGCCATGTGTGCAGTATCACTATAGGAGAGGCTGCACCATTTCACAAGACCTTTTTCAGCACTTCATCTTATCTGTGGACGTTATCTGCCATCCATTGCATTTTTGAAATGAGGCTGGCTTAGACATTGTTTCTTTCCTGCTTCCTCAGAAAAAAATTATGAGCCAAAACTCTATGTGTCTTTTAGTATGCAGTGGAAAACTCACCTACCTCGTTTTGCTAATGAAGTGGCAAAGGGGGGTCCTTGAGATGAGCATCCAGCTCTCTGAAGGCAACTGCCTTTCAGAAGCTGTTTTCTGGTCTGCTGGCATTCAGATCATGATATAAAACCCCATCTTTCCTCCAGCTGAAAAGGGAATAATATAAGCACTGCTGTTTCTTCAGTTTGTACTTCTGATTGTTTTCCAGACAATCTCTATGAAGTTCTGTGTCTAAATTGAAGGAAGGGGGGATGGAAATGTGTCACTGCACATATATGCTCCTTGAGTTAATAAATCACTTCAGAGTACATCTACATTACCTCATGGACCTAACACTAACCTTGTGCTCTTCTCTAAGGGACTAATTCAGCTCAGGAATGAATAACTGAGTGGGATTTAGATTTTAAGTCTCAGGAGAGCTTTGCTTTGTATCATTACATTGCATGTCCTGTCTGCTGTGATTTTTGTCTGCTTGTTTTTTGCTTTGGGCTTAGAAGAAACTTACACTCCACTTAAAATCTAAGATGACATTGAAATACTGAGGTGCACATGTGAAAACTAGAGTTGCAGAGATAAAATGAGAATCCAAGCTACTGGACTGCATCTCAACTCTTTTATTCCCTAGCATACTAACGCATACTGATAATGCTGCCTTTCAGTCTGGTTAATACTTCTCTATTTGCCCAGATCTTCTCATAATCATGACTACCCACCAGATATTACCCAATCACTTTCTGTTTATACAAGTGATCATTTCTAATGGTGATTACATTAATTGTTTGCATTAGAATAATTATTCTGATTTTCTAAGCTCTTATTCATACACGGAAATTCTACTTACCTCATGTGAGAGTAGACCTTAGCAAAATTGCTATTTAAGAACACTTTAAATCACTTATGACTTCCAAAATTGTGGCATTAAGAGGCTCTAATTGGTAATGAGTAGGGGGGATCTGACTAAAACCCCAACAAACTAAACTATGTTTCTTACAATAGGTCCTGCTTTATAAACTTTAACAGTTAAACTGTTTTCAGATCTATGAAATTTTAGCTATACTTTGGCAGTGACATATTCAATAGACTGCTATTTGGGAAGGAAACCAAGTAGAAGACCAAAAAGTAGCAAAAAAATTTGATTTAAAGGCAGTTGGTGGTTGTGGTCTTTACCACAGAGATAGGAAACCCGGTGTGAAGTAGCAGTTGATGAGACCCTCATTAGGCTATAGTGAAAACTGAAAATATTTTTTGGGTTTCTTTTCTTAGCACTTTAGCAGATAGTTGGTAATAATTTTCTTTTCCCTTTCCCTTTTTCATTTATGTGAAGTCTCTTCAGGTGTGCCTTGAGGTGACTAGATGTTATATTCCCTATTTGCTGCTCTACACCCAGAAATCAGTTGTATGCCTTTCTGTGCTTTTGGGCTGAGCCTGGGTGGAGAGAGAGCTGAGCAAACAGTGGCTCAAGGACAGAGATAAGGAACTCTCTCTCTGTTTTCTGCAGCAGCAGGCAGTAGGAGAGAGTTTGTTTGGGTTTTTTTTTTTTTTTTGGTTTTGTTCCAGTCAGTTTTTTTTCTCCCGGCTCGTTTTTCTCCAGAGAGTTGATTATTTTTTTCCCTGGAATTTTGGTGGTTTTTTTCCCTTTTTTTCTTTCCTGGATTGCTTCACATCAGAACATCAGGACATTTTTCATCGAGGTGGAGGGCCTGGGGGAGGGCCCACCTCATCTTCGCTCTGAGGATGAAGGAGGAGGAGAGAGAATACCTACTGAAGGAGTTTGGATTTTTTTTTTCCAAGCTTTTTTTCCTCTGTAGTGAGGGAGGTTTATAGTTTAGCATTATTATCCTTTACCTGTGTGTTTGGTAAATAATTAGTTTTTATCACTTTCACTTTCTTTCAAGGAAAAAGTTTCATTTTTCCCGTATTTGGAGGGGGAAGGGTGGTTTATAAGCTACCTTCTCTTGGAGGGAATATTTCTAAATGTGGCTAAACCAGCACAAGGTGAATTATAAAATAATATTTTGTACTTCTTTTTGTGCATTGCAGTATTGGTACCCTTGGACTTCAACAATAAACCCCCTCAAATTCTTCCTTAGAGATGGGGGATAATGTTCTAATTATTTGCATTTTATAATGTATATTGCAACATTTTCTGTATGCAACACCTTATTATTATTAAGAAAAAATGACCATCACAAACAATACCTTATAATTATTAAGGAAAAAACCACCACAAAGGACACATCACAAAGGGCATTTTTTCTCACATATAGTAATTATAAGAAAGGAGAAAATTATTTCGAATTAACAAAAAGCTTGTTTTCCCCCATTACTTCTCTTTGCCAATGAAGAGGGGAACTCTCATCCAAACTTCTGTTCAGAAATAGGAAACTAAATTCCCAAAAGGTTATGAAACCCATCCAAACATCATGAAAGATAAAAGTTACTCTCAAAATAAGAACTCCAAATCTGAGACAGGCTTTCTGACTTGTCAATTTTTTTTTTTCTTTTTAGAAGGAACAGTAAGTCCAGACCACTTGTGGCAAGGCTTTGTCAGGCTGGTATCATCAGACTGCAAAGGAGAAGAGAAGCCACTGAGAAATGGCACACAGCAGGTCAGACTTCAGTTCTAATCCATCACATACCATACTGTAGAAAACTATGTGCTTCAGGACCATCATCTAGGGTAGGAAGTAAATGAGGTTAGCAGTAAACAGGAAAAAAAAAAAAAAGCATTAAATAAAATCCTGCTTTGAGAGAAAAATCAAACTTTAAATTATTTCTGTGTTACTCTGGTATTTTTCTTTCCAAAATGTGCCATGCTTGCTAAACCATGGTTGACAGATTAATTTTCAAAGATTCAACACTGTGTTTATTAAACATTTGATGCTGGCGTTTCTCAGTTCCATCCACTATAAAATTTATTCAGCTGAACTACATGAAATAAGTTGTGTCTTAAAGGAAGGGAAGGAAAAATGCTTAATGGATTCAAAAAAGCACGTTTTGTCTTTTGTTGAAATGGCCATTATGAAACCCATTTGCACATATTCAACAGTGGCATTTTAAAAATATGCATCTTCTGTCTTTATTTATTTTCAGTGCTTTCTCCAGAAGGTGTCAGGAAAAAGTGCTCATATTAGACACAAATGTCAGGGTGCCATTGCTAGAGACTCTGCCTGTAAACAAATCAAAAACTATAAATATCATAAAGTTTGCAGCAAAACTGAACATAAAAATGAAGCAATAAATCTTTATTTGCTAAGTTTAACATTTTCCCCCCTTTCAATTCATATTTCACTCCTCAGAAAAAAAAAAATATTTCACTGCTCTCAGAAAAAAAAAAAAAAAAGTATTGTGCATTTATGGTTTCATCAAAATAGAGCCAGTGCCAGAAAACTCCTTTGCTTTGTGGTGTGAATGAATTTGAGACAATTTAATATCCTGATATCAATGAAAAATCACAATTTATTGATAATAGCTACTATAAAAAGGTAAACATTTCTTGCAAAAACTTTGTTTCACA
>JACBWW010000007.1:22295411-22399956 GCA_020086605.1 Lanius collurio | reverse complement strand
GGATTTATTCTTCATGGTTGATTTCTGCTTTGAGTTCCTCAGGTGGAGGTTCAAATGCAAGCTGAATATGTAGAATCATTCTGGAATTAGCAAGGCTCTGTATGTGAAGATTTAATCCAGAACCTGACCTGTTGTAATTTTTGTGTTGTGACAGACAGGTAGAGAATTGTGTCAGAGAGTTGCCTAGTGTGTCTTGCCTCCAGACTTAGATCTTCATGAAAGGATTTCTCTGTGGTTAGACTCAGGCATCTCAAAAGGCTGCAGAAATAATTTAATGGAACACATGCATGCTACTGAGTAGGATTTGCTCTTAATTGTGTTGAATGTGCATGAGACAGTTCATTTTTATTTTTCACACAAACAATGGAAAAAAATAATCAGATGTCTAGAATGGCTTACAATCAAGGAAGAATAATCTAAAAGGATGTTTACCAAAGTTCGCTTCCTATGATCAGTTTAGAAAACAATGTAAAATTCTAAGATTCTAAGAAAGGATCTAGGTATTTCCAGTCTGAAGCACCACAAAAGACCTTCATTCTTCATTTCAATGTGCTGCTTCATTCAAACAAGAATTTATGTTGCCTCTTGCTGGACCAGTTTATACATTTGTTACAGCATCCAGTCCTTATCTCCCATGGCAAAGTAGCAAGCACAAGAACTATAGGTATATCTATGCTGGAGGGTCTGAGTATCTAGCCTCCAGTACCCAGTGAGTCCACCTTCAAACCTCTGGTAAATCTATTTGAAATGCTAGGAATTACTTTTTTATTGGTATTGGTGAAATCACATAGCTGAGGAAAATGAACCCTGAAATTGTCATAAATTAAATCTGTCTTTTTGCAGGGTTTGTTGGACACATTCTCTTATTTTCCTTAAGATTATATTAATCCAGAAATTGTTGTAGCAGCAGAAAATTGATCTACTCAGAGCTAAAAGTCTTTCTAAGAAGTTGCTCTCAGTGCAAGTCACCGGCACACAAGTGTTCCTTTGTACTTGGTCTGAAAATGTTAGAGGTGATGTGCAACACAGAAAGATTACAACATTCCTTTGCAGAAATGTTCAGAGTTTAACCACATGAGTTGTGTTACTAATATTAATGCATTGCCAACACTACTACTTTAGATGCCTCTGTATTTGAATCCTGTTCAAAACAGGGAATGACAGAGAAGAAATTCTTCTGAATTTATCATAAATCTTCATCTATAAAAGGCAAACGGTAGAATTCTTCAGACAAGGACATCAAGCCCCTATACCCTTGCAGTTTTGAAAAATTTAATTGCATTGCTGAAGGCTGGGAAGCTCTATCAATACTTCTTTTGGACTCAGAGAATATCCTGAAAGGCCTAAACTACTTGTTATGACTTGAGACATTTCTTGCTATATCAAATACAAGGAGAATCCCAGAAAATGTTTTAATTACAGCAGTAAACCAATTACCATTCAGCCATTACCACTGTAGGCTATCATAAGGACTTTGGTATTTACTAGGGACTTTAAATTTGTTTAGATTTGTGAAATTACCATTTTGCTCTGAATAAGACAGAGAGAAAAAAAGAAAAAAACCAGCATAATCTTTCACCTGGGGTATTGCAACCCACTTTGCAATATTTAGCAAGTATATTGTCTGCACACTTGGTCTTATTGACTGTGTTTGCTCTCTTTTATCAACCTTACATATTCCTCCTCATCTTTACTGAAGAAGTGACAGGCTCCATGAGTAGAACAGTCTGATAACCCACCAAAAACTGTTTCACATTGACTAGACTTTGAAAGTGATGGGTTCAACTCTTTTTATACTCACATCCTTCTGTAAACAATACATCAACTGAATTTAATACCTGTCAAATAAAAAAGTACTGTTAAAAATAGTCAAGGTCCTCAAACCATTTCCTTTTTGGCATCAATGCCAAGAATTATTTATTACAAGTTTGAGCATTACCCGCTAAACCATTTTATCACAATCTTTTTGGCAACTATGACAGAAGTAGTCAGGCATTAAATGTGAAGCTTTCTTGCTGCAGTGCCTGGAGGTAACTAATCAATGTGGCAAAGATCTTCTGGGTGCATAAGGTATATATCTCACCTTCCAGTGATTAGTTTGTCAAAGCCACAAATTCTATGAATATACTTATTTAGTCTGTCAAAAGGATATAGTACAGCTTGAAAAGTCATCATCAAACCTGATGTAGCAGAAAATTTCAAACTATTGATCAGATTCAGACATTCACTTTAATCTGAACACGTACTTTGGTTCATCAATAGGTCAAGTAGCTTATGAGAGCAACCCAATAATATTTGAATCTTGAGTCAGCAAGTTAATACACTCTGAGTACTTCAAATTATTTTTTCCTGAGATCACTTTTAAAGAGAAAGGAGGTTTTGTGTAAGCACAGAATAGTCTACTGAAATTGTGTTCAGCTACAGCGTCTCTTCTCTGGCGTGATGTGGGGGAGCTTAAAACAAAAATGAGAGAAAACAAATTAAAATGAGATTTATCTAAACCCACTGTCACTTCTGTCAAGAGAAGCTTAAATGGAAAAAAAAATAAATTAGTCTTGGATCCCTGAAACAGGAGCTATCTAAATAATACAGTATTTTGTTCTGAAAGGACAAAAACTTTGCTGTGGCCAATTTTGTTTCTAAATACTAGAATAACGTACCTACTGTGTTCACTTTACAACATATATAATTCATCATGCATGTCATGACCATAGTATTTGATTTGCTGTACTCCTTTTTGATGATATTATTAATAGGATTTTCATCTGTTTGTTCTGATAAAATATTTTAGTGTATGCAATTTATTTTTACTTTACTTCTGCATTCTGCATTTGTATATTTTTTGTATATAATATGTGTTTGCATGCTCCCACAGATTTGAGCTCCCTAGACTAGTGGAAAGTGACCTTGCCCATGGTGGGGGAACTAGAACCAGATGACCTTTAAGGTCCCTTCCAACCCAAACTTTTCTATTTTTGTATTAATATTGATAACAGGCTCCTGAAAATTTTATGCCATATATTTCCTTATAACCAACCAAAAAAGATCACATTTCCTTTATTTCCCCAAAATCCTTTGTATGTATTCCACCTTCACACAAGAATGAGAACTTGGTGGGCTTCCCGTTCCCTGAAAATTCAGGCACTGGGTATGTAAGGCAGTTTAGGCAACTGAAGGAAGAATTCATCCCAGATAGCTTTAGATATCTAAAAATCTTCTGTCTCTAATACACACATCCATTATTGGTTTGCCCAGCTAAAGGCCATGCAAGGAAAGAATCATCTTCTGAGGATGGTTCTTCTCAACTGCTTTTAGATGAGTTGACTCCAGTTGAACCCATCTATGGAAATTCCTGGGTGTCTCCCTGTTAACTATTGTGGGATCTTACTTACAACATTACAAATTCCATGTGGATAATTTACCCCTACAGTAGCTGAATTTTTCTTGAAAAAGATGGACCTTCTTTATGGAAGGCACTCCATCAAATTGAATTCCAATCCAATTAATCAACAGCCTTTACTCTCTTTAAACAGTTGTCAGATTGTGAAGGTTTAAATTTTCCTGTCCTGACACTGAAAAAAAAAAGAATCAAGAAATTCATTCACCACGTGATCAACTTGTGAAAGTATAAATCCTGCATCCACAGAAAAAAAATGTCTGTGAGTAGTAAAAGATACTCAGCAAGCTCCTACTGAGTTACAGTCAAAACCATGTAACAAATATACTTAGGCTGCTGTGGTTTGATTATCCATCACAGTTTAATTTATGAAGTCTGCAACTACACATTTAATTATTCCAAATACAACCTTTACTCCTCAAGTCTCAAAAATGAAATGTACTTATAAAGCCAAGTATTTTCTTGATTAAAGTACCTCATTTACATATGCATACGTAGCCATATATATTTATATATATGTATACACACTTTCACAAATATATACACACGTGCATATTTGCAGTGTGTTGTATTTACAAGTGTATACTTTATATATCTTTTCCTACATAAATCTCTGTACTTCAAACATATCCATGCAACTAAACACTTTGTGCAGATTCTTCTTTACCAAGAGTAAAAGAATATAATGAGAGTTTTTTTTCTTATTCTGTCTTAATTTTAAGTAATAAAAATGACTCCCTGTTCCTTGCAGTTTTCTGTAAAGATCTTCTTGAATTGCCCTTGCTTTTATGTAACAACAGTGTTAAAAAATTGTTAAAGAAGAAAGCAATACATAAAGTGATGTTTTTTTCTTTGTTGACTCATTTCACTAAAAAGAACTGAGTGGGAGGATCATCCTTTAACTACCAAACCTTGTTCATCCCAATAACTTTTTATTAGCAACTACTCAGGAATAAGCTGCCAAGCTAATACCAGACAGGTTGGGCTGTATAAAAGTGGGGGGAAAGTGGGAGGCCAAGGATGGATCCCATCTATTTTGGTATAGAGAAGAAGAGTCATTTGCTATACCTTGTCTTTGTGATGCAGCTTCCAGAAAAGCAGGTTGTGGCCAAACATTGAGGCAGCTGCTGGAGGCATTTAGACACAGCCAGTCTGTGATTCAGCTGTCTTTTGCACAGTTGTTTCTGTGAACATGGGATAAGCCACCCCCAGCCCAAGCCTATGCACAACTTTGAATGCCAAAGTAAAGGATAATGCTGTTCCCTACATGCATCAAAAGATGCTGCAGTCTGGTGCCTCCCCCACAAAGGAGTCTGGCAGTTATGATTTTGTGCCCTAGATGGATTGAAACAGACCTGTTTATTTATTTACTTTGGGCAGCAAATCCTTATAAAGCAGATATAGGCTAACCACTAAAATAAACCACAGGCAGAGGTAGCTGTTTAGGGTAACATCTGCACTAGCATATGTCAGAAGGGCTTAAAAAGAGAATTTATTTCTGCATTTCACTTAGACTAATGATGCCAGAAAAGGGACATTGTTAAAAAGAGAGAATATGGATTTTGGAGACCATCAGTTTGAGAGAAGTATCAGACTGAGAATATGAACATATTTAGGTCAAGGTTGGATTATAAATTCAGAAACTTCTTCTTAATAGAGTATTTCCCTATTGATTCCTTGCCTTCTGACTCCTACTGAGTCTGCATCTGTTCCTTCTCTAAGTAGACAGAATGTGGAATAGATGCAAATATGATGCAGTTTGTTGATTAAATTCTTGGCTGTGTTTATCTGTTGGAAGCTTTACCATCAGGCAGTCAATTTAATCAAACAATAATCTTCATTCACTGGTGATCTCTTATAAAAAATATGTCCATGGTGCCTGCTGCGTCCTGTATTTATTGAACATGTATCTCTTCATGGGTTTTAACACAATTGCATAAAATTGATAATCAAGAGGATTATCTGAAATAACATGCAGTATGAGACATAACTTTTTTGTTTTATCCCAAGACAATACTGCTCTTCTTCAGGAACAGTTGACACCCCTCTGGCACGAGCGAGATTATTATTCATTACATTTATGATATTCCCCATGGCTGTGTAAAAGCATGAAAAAATCAGGTCCTTTGCCAGTTTAGTTTTTTATTCTAAGCATTTGGGTTTGATAGTCAAACCAAACAAAATTTCCTGGTTTAGACTTTGTTACATGAGTGATAAATGTGGGGGAGGAAATGGCCCATTTCTACTGTTCTCTTTCCACTAACAACTGCTCTAATCTTAGATAACATAGCATTTTAATCCTCATAAATAACATAGGCAAGCTGATGTTAAAAAACAGTGAAAATTTAGGTCTCTTATTCACATTAGGGGTAAACAAACTGATTTTCCCTTAAGAACTAAGAATGAGAAGGAGTGTGAATTCTAAAACAGGTTTTCTTGTTAATTTGAGGGCTCAACATCCTCTGGAATATCCTTCACCTTCCACCCAGAAGCCACTACCCAGAGTGAAAGACCGGCTGATTCGCATCTTCCTGAGCCAGAACAGGCCAAACACAAATTTTCAACTGTCTTTGCCCAACCAGGCAGGGCATATGGTTGCTAAACCTTTCTTGAAAACCTCTTTTAAATCAGGCTCCACGATGTGCCCCAGGCAATATATTCTAATATTTCACCCATGTTTTTTAAGTGGTTTTGAAGCTCATTGCTCTTTGTCTTATCCACACTGATATAGACAAAAACTGTCCAATCGTTCAGCACATCTTGTACCTGAACACTGCTGTCACAAAGCACATTGGTCTTTTCATCTTTAATTTAAACATTCCCATTTTGTTCAATCTTTCCGGTAGTAATTTTTTACAAACCTCTCTGGAGTCTCTCCAGTAGCTTTAGAAGGTTCTTGAAGGGCTGCCAAAAACCAGAGAAATACTCAGCTGAGGTCTTGTCAGTGCAGAGCAGAGCAGAAAGATCATTTGTCTGCATAATATCTGCACTTTTCACAGACATTGATGACTCATGTTCTTGTGATCCACTGTAACCTGTAGGTCTTTTTCTAAAGGGTTGACATCAGTGTAGTTCAATTTTTTGACCTGATTTTTCTCCCCACTGCAATATGTTTGACTGCAGAGCAATGCATTCTCTGTAGGGAATTACAACTTTTTCACACTGATTTCCAAAATGATGTTAAATTCTGTGTACATATTCCTGGCAGTCCTCCCAACCTTGCTATGATCTCCAGATTTAATAACAACATGCGTTATCAGCCAGATATTAATATATTTATTAAGTAGAGATGGACTAGGAAAAATTCTGAAGAAATCAGATTTTTATGCCCTTCAATATGCCAGTGAAAACATGTCCTCTGAACATGCTTTTTCCTCTTTCACAAGGTTTCTTGTACTATGGTAGAATAAATCTGATGGGTTCAGCCTTCCCTTTTGTTCCACTCAGTCCCCCAGATAGCTCCTACTAGGAATCTAGGTATACAACTTTCAAATAATTTAAAACTGGGGCTTTGTTATCTATTTTAAAATATTTAATTGAAAAAAGCACAGAAAAAATCTCTTTCTTTTTAAAAGTTGCTTTACACAAGGGGTAATAAATGTAATTTCCCTTTTTCTCAAGAACAACAACAACAAAAATTGATATTCACAGAATCATAAAAAAGTTTAGCTTGGAAGGGACCTTAAAAGTATCTAGTTCCATGCAAGCTTAAAAGTTATTAATTTTGAAAACCATTATTTAGTTTAAAATTTTCATTAACCACAATTGTTGTAGGGCTGTGGAAGTGCATAATAAAGTTACTTAAATAAACTAAAAACTGCAGTTCTATTTTCATAGTGAGATTTAAATGTGTTTTATCAATGCATATAATAATAGAATCATAAAATAATTCAGGTTTCTTTGAATGTTTTGGGGGTCAACATGATACTCAACAGATAATAAGCAGACCAAGTTGCTCAGGGCACTGTCAGGCCAAGTTTTGAATGTTTCTAAGGACAGAGGTCCCACAAAGTGTATGGAAATCGCTCCCAGGGTTTGACAACCCTCACTAAGAGCACTTTTTTCTTGCATTGAATCACAGTTGACCGTATTGCAGCTTGAGTTCATTGACCCCTGTGCTTTTCTTGTGCACCTCCAGGAAGCATCTTGTTCTCTTTCCTGTTGCATTCCACTGAGTTATTGGAGACAGCAATTAGATTCCCTCCTTGCTCCCTTGAGACTTCTTGCAGCTTCTCCTTCTGCATCATGCAACTTCTCCCCTAACATCATTTCAACCTGCTGTTTCAAAGGACTGACAGCTTTGTTCTTGGTCCCAGGGAAGCAAAAAGGAGTTAGCAAAGCTGTCTTTCTTTGGAATCACGGCCACAAACCAGGGAATTTTTTAGAGGAGACACTTGAGTAAGCCATTAATAAATATTCCAAGTCAGTTTTTCTAGTTTTCTTGCAACTGATAGCTTATATGGGCAACTGTGTGTGGCTCATTAACAAGAACAAGCGTCTCAAAGCCTAGCCCCATGTGCCTGTTTTGTAGACTTGGGAAAAACAAAGTCTCCAGTGTGCTGAGAGCTAAATCTCTTCCTATCTCAGTGCAATGCACAGAAGAGATTGCTGGCCTAATAAGGTTGTGGGTTATTTTGGCTTTGTTTTCAATTTTGTTTGGGTTGAGATTTTTGTTTGGTTTGAGGTTTTTCGCTTGTTTTTGTAGTAGTTTCTATGCTGTTGATCTAGGGAGTAAAGCTGGCATCTGCAGAGCTGTGATTCACACATCTGATTGTATTTCACTAATTGAAGGACCCTTTTTCCTCTCAGATGACAACTTTTGGCTCCCAGTAAATACTATGCTGCATTGTCAAAGGCTTTTACACATTTCTACTGAATGGTCCATAGGGTTTTTTATTCCCAATATTTTCAAACTGGTAATGTATATATAAAGTACATGAAACAAGTTTCTTTAGAAAGCCAGTGTTGGACTGTTACATTCTGTGACTAGCAGTACTGAAATGCATATGTGTACATATCTCTTTCTTTTGGTTTTCTTTTTAACATTTGAATATATGCTGAAGAATTATAAAGAACATTCCTCTGAGTGTTCAAAAATAATATTGACATAAAATTTCACTCCTGTTCAGTCTGAAGTCTAGGAAGGGTGTCTGGCTGGTTTGATAAATGTGTCAAGTGCTGTTCATAGATTCATTAAATCACGGAGCCATAGAATCATAGAATAATAGAATCATTGTGTTTGGAAAAGACTCCAAGTTCATTGGGCCCAGAATTGGCCCGATTGGACCACTGTGGTGGTCCAGCCCCTGGCTCCCATCCTGAGGTCTGCACCATGATCTCAGAAGCTCCTGATAAACCCTGATTAAAGTAGCTGAGTGGGGCACTATACCTTGACCATAGTTGAGTTGAGCCCTGGTCATACCAGGAGCTCATAGATGCTAGATGTGGGAACAGTCAACTACCAGAAATGTCTTATATGCCCAAAAAAGATGGGAAACAAAGGATGAGCAATTATCCTTTGTAGTCTTAGTAAACCATGTACCTGAATCATAGCCCAAGTGGGGCAGTGCCACCGTGCCTTAGTGGAACAGTCATTACTGCAATTTGGGAAAATACCTCAGTAATTATGGGCTGGGGTTATGGCCAGGATGGAATTTATGGGTGACCAAAGTCAATTATCTTGTGACTTTATAGATAGTATTCCAAAGTGAGGCCCTTTGAGCTCTTCTGGACCACAGCAAGCTGCAGTAGCATCTCTCAGAGTTCACAAACCCTCAGGCTTGCAGCCCTTGAGGAGCCATTCTGGAAGCCAAGACCTAGATGGACACCTTCACATACACATCTCCACACTCCTCAAGGAGCAGCCCTTGCCTGTTGGGAAATGCAGTGGGATATGATGTGAATTTTTCAGTAAACCTCAGGGGAATTTTTGATTTTTCCTGTGGGCATGTGAATTGATTATGATATGAATGTTAGTATCTCAAATCTATAGTTAAGTCAGTGTTATAATTGTAGTGAACTCTATTGAATCACTTTCCAAATATTAAAGTTTTTAGTGATTAAGTGCTGCTGAACCCTTTTGCATCCTTATCTTTGCATCCATAACTTTTGCATCCTTCCCCTCTCCTGCATTCTCAGCTTCAGTATAAATATTTCCAAATTGTTTCTCTTTTGATCTTGTGTGCCTCAAGCTGTGTAGTAACACAGTGAACCTTGCCATTGAACGCTGTAAAGCTGCACTTTCCCAAATTCATATCAAACCTTGCTGTTGTCAAGACCTTTGGCAGTGTTTCTTTAAGTGGCTAAATCACTCATCTGCAACAATCACAACAATCAAAGCATCACTCCATCTCAGCAATGGGCCAAGATTGGTAAGCAACAGGAAGCCTTTAGGAAGTTTCCAAAATTTAAATTGTTCAAATTTTATTGTTTAAAAGATATTAAATCATTCTTCATGATTGAATTCAAGCACTCTACTACAATAAGTACTATGAAAAGTTAGACTTTTGTGGAAATGGTTGATTAACAAAAGTAAAAACCATGTGACTTACTACTGATTATGAAAACAATGGTTTAGGTGTGTCTATGTATGCATGCAATAAAAACCTTCCTTGCTTCAGCAGATTTGTATTTATGACCTAATCTTGCACTAGATTAAAAATGCAAATGTATCCTAGTGAAACTATATTGTGAGCCAGGTCAGCCCTGTAATTTGATATAGACCATGTTATAACATTTAAGAATTATTTTATTCTATTCAAAATAAGAAGTTGCTGGGGTAAAAAAGCTATTCTGAGGTAAAAAAGGGATAAGATTTAATAAGCATATGCCATTATTTAAGGCGTCTACTTTTTTAATTTCCATTCCTGTAAAGGGAATAATGCCATAAATTTTATTTTAAATTTAAAATATGAAAGCTTGGCAGACTACCATATGTCTTTTTAATAAAATAGAAGGCGCTTATTGCTGTGTAATATCAAGATTTTTGTGGTTTTTTGTTTTTGTTTTTTTTTTAATTTATTGTGATATGCAGTTTCAGGTTTGATAACCTGAATTGATGTTCTTGGAGCTTTTTATTTCACTTGAATTCAAAATAATATATTATGTCATAAAAAAAATATCACAGTAATGTAATCTTGTCCCCTAAGATGAATTTTTATATTTGGTCCAGAGATTGTTCTCCCTGGTGTTTATATAAAACATAATTAAGTTGTATAACATACATTCATGAGTGATTCAGTGCATATATGTTATTTATGATGTTTTCTATTTTGTTTGATATTTACATTGTTAATAGAAATTTTTCATGCTTACAACTAAGGAAAACTGAAAAGTTTACTTGCAATATTAACATTAAGAATACCAAAAAAAGAACTGAAAACGTTATAAAAGTAAAATGTTTTCTTCCCACACCCTTATTCCTAACTCATGGAATAAATGTTCTTGTGAAGGGAACTGAGAAAACAGTATTTCTTTGTATGTTCCAGGGGTCTTAACCTGAAAGTAAGCCCACGGATACTAGAAGTGATTGGATTTTAGACAAGTGATGTTTTGTTTTTCTTGTACTTTCTCTCCCTTTCGAAGCAAGTACTACTTTGGTGGAGTTAAACTCTTGAAGTAAGATATCCAGATAAGAAAGTGAAGAAGAAGAAGACTTAATATTAAAGTATTACAAAAATTTCTCCTTTTTTATGGTTATTGTTGTCTTTAATAATACTTTCATTCTTTGTCTGTTTTGTCTGGTTTGATATGTTGAAAAATTTCTTTCCTAAAACATAAGACCAGAAAAAAAAAAAGTGATGCTACTGTAGAATTTAAAAGTCTTTCCACAAGTTTAAGTCAAATTAACAGATGAATGAAGTATAATACTTGAATTTGGTTTGGTAAACTGTTAACAATACAAAGGAGTCTGAAAGATCCATTTGCAACATACCAAATATTATACTTAAAGAGGTCTCAAAGTAATAACAACGAAGTGCACACTCTTCCCAAAATAGAGAAACTACCATTATGTGTTAGTTTTCTGAACAATCAATATATACTTATATTTTGTTAGGGTTCCTGAGAATCAGCTGATCTTAGATATTGCACTATAATATTGTTGAAAGTTCTGATTAAGTCAGATTATAACACTGTGGCTTTCATTTAAGTGTGCATCTCCTTGTGCTTCTCATGTACTTCAAGGAAGATAATTTCCATGAAATTTTCATATGATTAAATACAACAAATATTTCCATTGTCAAACCATAGCAAAGCTCTGTCAAGTTCTTCTACATTTTATTGAGTTAGAATGCACTAAGTAAACATTGTCTGGGGCTGGTGATAGACTGAATAGGAAAAATCAAGAAGACAATTAACAGAAAAGATGTAGTAAAAGCTGGAGATAAAGCAACCATAATATCCTACTATATATCTTTCAGCTATACCCAAAAGATGGATATATGCCAGGAAATCAGGAGAGATTGGGAATAAACATGTTGTTCATGGTATTTAAAGGAATCCACAAACACTTATTGATACAACTGGAAACCAGATGCATTGCTTGTTATCAAGGTTGTTAAAATTTTCTCATTGCAGTAACACATTTTCTTATTGTGATAATGTAGTTAACTGTTAAATGCCCACCCAACTGCTCTCTTATTCTTTCTCTTCAGCAGGATGGGGGAAGAGAAATGGGTTAAAAATAAATGCGAAATCTAGTGGGTTGAGAAAAAGACAGGGATATTTCTTGCAAAACCATCAAGGTCAAAGCAGATTTCTCTGGGGGAAATTGATTCAGCTAGTCAGAAATAAACATTAAAACATCAGCTTTCCTTCCCCCTAGCCAGACTCCACCTTACACATTCGCTCCAGAAAGATCTACCCAGACCCAGAGGTGTCCTGCAGTGGGTCTGCTTTAAAGCCATCTGGAAACAGCTATGTCCAGCATGGGGCAATCCCTGGTTTCTTCTCACAGAGGACAAACCTGCAGCTCTGCCCTGCTGCCAACACATAAACACTTGCACCAAATACACTCATTGATCTTGACTTCAAACAATAATTTATTTTATACTATTTTGGGTTTTTCCATGTTTTCTATTATAGTTACTACTATACCATCAGCAAAAATATAATTATGGCAATGACTATAGTTTATTCCTGGAGAGAGAAAATTTTCCAAGTTTGGAAGAAAAATACGTTTAGTCAGGTCAGTGTAATTATTCATATACTATATAAATATTTGCACATGTCAGAATAAACCTCTTTTCAATACTGTCAGTAATGTAGATTACAACTCCTGGAGATTAAAACCAGAAAGGTGTTAACAAAATGCAGATAAATCTGCATTGCTTTTATGAAAAGAAAAGCTTTGTGAATATGTATGCATTTCCACACAAATTAAATCAATGAGTGAGGTAAAAGCTGTTTTAAGTATTTCACAAAGTGGTGGTTTGGAGTTTTGATTGTATTTTGGTTTAAGCTTCGGAAGAAAGCTTAAGGATGAGTTTGTGGGTTTTTCACACCAGTTCACCTGCCATCTCAAGTCACTGTCTACAAGCTTGGGACTAAAATGGTCTATTGAGTAATTTTCCCTGGTTCTCTGGTCTTATTTCAGTTCCCAATTGATTTCATTTGATTTTAGGGTTGACTGCCAGTGCCCTATCACTGTAGCTGTTCAAGGGAATACTTCAAGAAAAATGTTGAAAAGGTCATTTCCATAGTTTTCCTGCAATCATAATACTGTACATGATAAAGTCTCAAGCAGTGTATCTGGACTTGCTAGTAACTGTTTTCCTTTGACAGTGAGACAGATAATGAAATCAGATAATAATTAGGATGTTAGTTTGTCTTTCAAATATCTTAAAAGTTTTTAACTATCTATTTGATATAATTTTTTAAAAAGCTGGAAAAAAGGCCCTTTTGCAGTATCTCTAATTACAGCATCAGACTCCTTGGACAGGTTTGATGCTGTAGTGGCAGAGCAAATTATCTTTGAGACAGGAACTGCTCAACATTTAAAGTAACATGCATCAGAAAGGTAAAATTAAGATAATAATTTGGGGTTTTAAATTTGGTGGTTTTTTGGTCAGAAGACATTGGCACTGTAGAAGATTTGAAATTTAATTGCAGCATAAACAATTTTTTTGGTATGACATTCCTGGAAGCACGTCAGGTGTTTAACAAAAAATTTAAGGCTTTAGGATTTTGACAATTGACAGTGCCAGAAGTAAGCCATCCAGTTCTGGACAAGTAATTCTAGAGTCAACCATACTCATTGACTCCTGGTTCTGTGATTTAAGAGACAACAGATAGAACTTAGTGTCTGTAGCTTTTCTGCCTAAATATTTATCTAAAGGCTGTAGTTGTCCCCCTAAGTGAAATTTGAATTAGAATTTTCACAGGATCACAGAATATTCTGAGTTGGAAGGGACCCATAATTGTCATCAGGTCCAGCTCTTAGGAGAACGGCCATACAGGGATCAAACCCACAACCTTGGCCTTGTTAGCACCATGCTCTAACCAACAGAGCTAATCCCATCTCTCTCTGGTAGTTTTCTGCCTAGCTTTCCTACTGATGGATCAATAAAATATAATGACATACCAGCCAAGAAGGTCAGACCTAGGTTTTCTTTGTATTCCATAGCCAGACAAAAGAATAACTGGGAAATGCTCTAAGTCAGTTAAAAAGTTGTATAAACTGTGGGTGAAAAATTGTTCTTTTGATGAAACCTAAGAACTGCCTTTGAGAAACACTGAAATCATTATGATATTTTCAAAAACCTATCTTAAAAATTTTATATAGGCTTGCAAATGTATAATGGTTTCTACAGATGGAATTAATTTCCTACACTGAGGGTATGATTGGAGGTATCTGTTATCAAACCTGTTTCTTAATAAGACTATGATGACCCAATATGTTTGTCTTTTTTTTTTATAGAGTAGGTATGAAAGGCTGGAATTTTGAAATACATTCGAATAGGTACAAGTATAGATAGATGAATATATCCAGATAGTTACATGACCCAGAAAGGTAAAAGACTCGTCTACTGAAAAGACTGCCTTTGGATCAGAGGAAACTAAAGATTTTCTCATATTTTTCCTAATGTGAAAAACCATTGCAAGAAGTTTTCCTTTTACATACTTGAGGCAAACGTGATGCATGGCAGGATTGTTACTTTTCTTTTTAGTTTACTGCATCAGATTGACAATTGAAGCCTTGTTCGTTCTCCCAAGTCACCCAAGATGGAAAGCAGTTTGCACATAACCAGCCCACTAAATTTTTATGCAGTAAAATCTTTGGATCATTTATTTGTTCATTTGTTTCCTGAAAAGGCTTAGCAAAGTGCAGAGGATGCAGAAAAAATGAAGCAATCACAGTGCACAAAAGAAAAAATTATGTTCTCATATTTCAGAAGATATTTTGAATTATGTCTGTGGAAAATGTTTTAGTTTACATTGTCAGAGACTGAAGACTAAAGAAAATACACTTGTCCCTCACTAGCGGTCTGCCTCTATTCTCACCCTTAGGGTCCTTTTCTAAGAAAGACCACTCATCATTTTCCCTCACTTTTCAGTGAGGGAAATCTTTCTGGTTATGCAGAAATATCAGAAGTTGCCCTGTCCTGGAGCAGAGTCAAATGCAAAGAGGACAAAACTGTGATGAGTCATGATGGAAAGAACAACAGAAGCAAGAACTGAGAATAACTGCATCTTGACATGGATCTTGGATCAGCAGATGACATGAAAACTGGAAAGGAAACTGCTGAAAAGGTCTGTCACAATGTTCTGGACTTACCTGATTGGCAGCCTTTGTCAACAGCCAGCTACAAGAAACCTCAGCAGTGTAGGGCAGAATATTTTGGGGAATATCCTTAATGGGATGTCCCACACCATGTGAGTGTAAAGAAATGAAAATTTCTACATTTCAACTTGAGCCTTTTCTATCTTGTCCTGTCAATATGAGAACATTTCCATGTGTATACGTCTCTTTACTAACCACTCTGAATTAAAAATGCCATTGCCCATTTGAAATCTGGAGACCAAATTCATTCAGTTCACTTCAGTGTGTTGCCCCATCTCTGGAATTGTTCAAGGCCAGGTTGAAGGGAGCCTTGAGCAACCTGCTTTTAATGGAAGGTGATGTGCAGTGTGCCCTAAGAGTAAAGGTGGTGAACATCTCCTGAGCTATGTGAACAGAAGCATGGTCTGTAAATTGAAGGACAGGATTGTGAACCCTAAAAATATGTGGTGTTTTTCAGACCATATTTCAAGGCTGCATCAAATTTTGGCCCCCAGCACAGCAGAGAAGTAGGCAAATGGTGGGGAGCTCAGTGGAGGGCCTCAAGATGATGAGGGCTGGAGCACTTGCCTCAGGGGAGGTGCTGTCAGATCAGAGCTGGGTTAGGCTGGAGAACGGGTGCCTTCCGATGCACCGCACAGACTCACAGCACCTACAGGAGGTCACCAAGGGGACTGAGGTGGTTGTGGCACAGTGGGGCAGGGGAGAACAATGAAAGGCATTGGGTGAAGGAAAGGTTCAGCCTAAGTATCAAAAGATTCTGTTTCCACATAGGGACAAAATCTGCAGTACAGCAGATTTTCCTGAGAGGCTGTGTCATCTCTGTCCTTGGTGGAATTCAAAGCCTGACTATACCAAGATGTGAGGATACCAGAGCTGGCCCTGTTTTGGGCAGGGGATCGGACTAGAGACCTGCTGAAGTGCCTCACAGCCTGAATTATGCTGTGATATAATTCTATGTACAACAATATATACAAGAAATGGGGCTATATTTTACTCAGCTTGCAGGTTTATATATGTCATATTGGATTTACACCTTTGTCAAATTTCATAATATAAGGCAAGTAATTTTCCTTCAAAGAAAAGAAGATCAGAAATAAATATTTGGCTACCAGAGGGCATAATCATTTTTGCATTACTATTGCTATTCACTATACTTACTTACTTGTCATTCAAACTTTTGTAATGAAAACCATTTCTTGAAATCTTTTCCAGCAGCATTTATTATATTCACTAAGCTTCAGAAAATAAAACTCCTTTAACATCAGCAGTAAGAAAATCTAAACCCAAGTGACTTTCTAGTTGATTTGTAGATATTACAACTATTTTCAAGACAGCATATTTGTTTGCATTTTGTCATTTCCCACCCACCACAGTGTGTACTTTCATTACAAATATATTCATTGGTCTTTGCTGAAAATATACCCAACCTAAGCCAAAATTAGATCCAAATGAGATCTCTTGAGTGTAGTGAGAATTGGAATGAAGGCCCCCAGCTATAAGGAAAATGTATAACAATATCCTGACAATAATATTCATGTTAGAAAGTGCTAAGAATTTAGGTTTATTGTGCCTCACTGTTATAGTGGAGGACAGAGAATATATCAGAAATGAAGGCAAAACTGGAACAGAGGCTAAAAATCTACTGAAAAGAGAAAACATATGTTCTAACAACACATTTACTGTGCAATACTAATTGTTAGGTAAGAACGCTAAAACGATAAAAGTCATTGGAGTATATTTCCAAGAAATTAAAGAATTAATGGGTTCAGCTAAACCAAAATTCTGCTCCACAGATCAATATTAATTTTTTTCAGTCAGACAGATTTGTACCTTTATGGGCTGTTGCCCTAAAATTTCTATCTTTCACTACACATTCTCAATAAATACATTGCATAACTGAGAATGAAATGCAGAAAATCCTGAACAACTACCCAGGTCAAAGTTATAGTAAATTATTATGAATATCTATGCTACAGTCCTTAATTAAGATTGGCACCAAGAAGCTTATGCACTGCCAAATGCACAGACCATAAAGAACTGAATTATTTACAAATGCAAGGGTCTTGAATTCATTACAGTTAATTAGATATATAAATTAATACAGGTCCATTGGACTGGTAATAAGATTTCTTGGAAATTAAAAAAAACCACTAATAATTCTACTCAGCAACAATTACATTAAATAATTCTATAAAAACATTGAACAACAAACCACAAACAAAAAACCTTTTCCAAAATTGGGATATACTAATGTATTTTGTCAGCAGCAACTCAGAAAGGATGACTTCTATAGAAAAAAAAGTGCAATAAAAGAGTAAAAACTGAATGATTTTGATGATCAGAGGGCTGGAGCACCTCTCCTATGAATACAGGATCAGAAAGCTGGGATTGTTCAACCTGGAGAAGAGAAGGTTCTAAGGAGTCTTCCAGTATTGAAAGGAAGTCTACAAGGGAGCTGAAGTGGGAATTTTTGCAATGTCATGTAGTGATAGGACAAGGGGTAATGGCTTTAAACTGAAAAATGGCAAGTTTAGATTACACATGAAGAAGAAATTCTTTCCTGAGGATGGTGAGACCCTGGAACAGGTTACCCAGAGAAGTTGTGGATACCCCATTCCTGGGAATGTTCAAAGCTGGGCTAGATGGGACTTTGAGCAACCTGGTCTAGTGGAATGTGGCAAGTCCATGGCAGGGGGTTGGAATTAGATGACCTTTATTGCTCGTTCCAATCCAAGCCATTTATGAGCAGACAAACTTACAAGATGAAAATCAGTAACACAAAACGAAAAATGGCAAGCAGGATTTTCTCTCTTGTTGGGAGCAATTGAATGAAAAACTAAACAGTTGTAGTAGTTGATCAATAGAGGAATATGTATTCCCACAACAATACAAGTCTGAAAAGAGAGCAGTGCTGAAGAGCTGACAGAGACATCCAGTAATAAAAGGGACACATGCATATAACTGACAAGATATCAGAAATAACACACAAACAATTCAATTCATATTTAAGTAAACAAATGGGTGGGAATGTGAGAATACAAAAGGAAGGGTTACTTGAATGATAAAGGGGATGAAAACTAATTTAGAACATGGAATTAAAAGTACATTGTTTCTACAACCTACAAAGGCCAAAAGGGATGTGAGTAACATTTGTAATTTCTTAATGATTGAAGGATTAGAGAAGCTAAAGAAAACAGATCAAAACAACTTCAGATATAGGGAAGGCTAGAACAAAAGCTAGTACATCCAACATATGAATATGTAAATGAATAAATGAAAACTAGTTATTTGAATAAACTTCCTAGCTCAAAAAGGTTATCAAAATGTTTTTGTATAGAGTAGATATAGCTCCTTATCAGGTCATGGAAAGGACATGAAAAAAAAAATATGATGCAAGTATCTGAAAAATGAAGGTTCAACCAGTAGTTTGAGATCTCTTTCAGTTCCAGAAATTAAATCAATGCTAGTTTTTTGATATATAGTTAGAATTCCATGGACTCAAGCAGTTTATTATCTCTGAAAATTTTACTCCAAATTTAAAAAGAGAAAAAAAATAGAGTGAAGAAATTTGCCCTTTAGTTCATGTCCAAAGTATACAAGATGGAAAAAAAAATAGGACAGAAAAAAAAAAAAGTCAAAAATAGATGGCAAGGTAAGTTTTCATTACAGTTCATTGTTACATCTGGAGTACTAGTGAGAATGAGAATGCTAGAACATAGGAGCTGGAAAACTCTCATAATTTTCCTATCTGTATTTTAATCCTCAGCTTTAAATTGTTGCCTCTTTTGCTCTAAGGTCCAGACTCCCAGTCTATATTCAATTTTAAAATCCACATTCATTTCAAAGAGTGCTGACTATATCCTCTTAACATAACATTCTTGGATTTCCTTTTTCTAGAAGTGATCAAGGATAAATATAGTGTCTCTTTCTCCCCATAGTTAAATCTAAAAATTGAGAATCAATTAACTGAAATATGATTATCAAATGCTCATTTCTTATCAGCCTGGTTTCCTTTCTATTTAAGTCATAGAAAATTTAATACTGGTTTTGATGAGAGAAATAATTATTTCAAGAAGGATTTTTTTAAAATCTTTTCTGTGACCTACTGTGATATACAATCAACTTCTAAGATAGATATGAGCCTGTCATAACTGAGTTCAAAATTTTAAGCAGTAATAAGCAAATTGGTTTCTACAGTTGGAAACCGTAGAAGGAAACTCAGTTCTCAAGAGTTTTCCTGTTTTTGAAGCCAACTCTGTTATTCCATTTCAAAACCAGAGCACCAGAACAGCTGCTCAGTTATATGAACCACTCCAAAAAGCAACTGGCACAAGAAATCCAAAATGAGTGGTTCTGAAACAGTCTTCTCAGATTAAATACTAATCATATAAAAGTGGGAAAATAAGTGTTTGGTTTTTTGTTTTTTTTTTTCTATTGATATCTTAGTAATGTTACAGAGGAAGGAGAAGATTTTGAATGTGTTATAATTTCATTGAATGCCTCTTCAGCAGCGTTGTTTTATGACACATATATAGGTTACATTCTCACCACCAAGGTGCAACTACAGCATTACTTACATAGATATCATGTGAATGATATTGTAACATTATGGAACCAGATTTATGGGCCTCAGACATTATAAAAAATTTATTTTAATATCAATCTAGTGCTTCGTTATTGAAAAAAAAAAAACCCTGGAGTCCAATTGTCCATAAATAGGCCTACTAGCTAAAAATACCATGATCAACTTCTCAGCTGAATGAAGGTCCTGAAAGAATCAAAGTTAATTATGCAAGAGATTTAATTTAGCTGGAAGCCACAGAAAAACACCTTTGACCAGTTTTATTAATTCCTTAAAGCTGGTGTTAATAATATAAAATGGACTACATTTTCTCAACATGGACTACTTTGTAAATTTTAGATCATTAATTTTGCAATCTAATTAATTAGAAGTGCCATATATCTATATTGACATAGATACCAGTTTGTTTTAGTTTAGAATCTGGGACTGTATCTACTTTTTAAAACATAATTTCTGACATTTATCACACTAGTATATTTTTGATACTAATTTGACTAATTCTTCTCCCTCATCATTATGTCTAAGGTATTTTTCCTTTCTCTTCTTGTCACCTCAGTTTGATTTCTGTTGCCTCTGCTACAGCAGAAATGGGCTAGACAATGAAGTACAGTCAGAATGTATCCCTGACCTTGAATTATATTGTGAAGTACATGAAAACCTCTGTCCTAGTGTACTGTCAGGGATCTTAACACTATGTGAGATGGGAAAATGATCTTAATTTCTATGAAAAAAAAAAAAAATCAAGGATGAAAACACCAAACTACATGAAAATCTGACTCATTTCCAGATGCTTATCAATCACAACTCATTGATGAAATCATTTTAAGGAATTTTTTGTCAGGAGTATATATTAGTATTTTTAAATTAATCAGTAATCCTTTTGATGATTGTAAAAAGTTCACTTCTAATTTTGGCATAAATCTGTAATGACATCTACAGATCAAAATGCAAGGTAAATAGTTTGCATTTGGTACTCACACCATGACAAATCTAAACTTGTGGTAATACATCCTATTTTTTCCTTTATTAACATCTATTATACACTGCATTTTCAAAAGTATGAAGACCAAATTGCATATATTTATTTTTTCTAATTTGCTTTATATTAGGTTTTTTAACATTTTTCATTCTCCCTTTTCACTTTCCATATTTCAGATGAACCAGGAGCAGATGTGGATTTGTCATAGGCCTAGGTCATTATTAAAATCTTTTAATGTAGCAAGATGCAGAGCATCTTCATTAATATTTCTTATATATATATCAATTATGAAACATATCAACATAATAAAGAACATCAAAGATGTATTATTGCAAAACATTGACTCATTCAGAACAATTCAGTAGAATTTTCATGTATATATTGCATAGCATACTCTACATATGGTCCTTTTTTATGCAGTGGTGTAATCTTTTAAAATCAAGTATAAGCCTTACTCGCACACAAAAAAACAAAAACCCTCGAAGCATTGTCAGATGTTGCACCATGTGACTTGCTGTGTTAACTGCTGCAGTTTGGGGCTGTTTCACATTTTTAAGTGAAAAAATTGCATAGAAAACATGGAAGCAAAGGATATTCAGTCATTCATCAACCTCCACAAAACCTTGAACTTCTCTTTACCTTATGCAATCCGTAGCAACAGCTGTCTTCCTGAGTGATGGATAACTTTTATATTGTCCTTTGTTTCAACCTGAAAGAAATCATTTTGCCACAAGTCAATATATACCTGGAGGAAAAATCATAAAGTTCAAATTCTGTCCTGATTTCATACTCAGGAATGTATAACAATGATTCAAACTGCACCTTAAATCACCTAGCATCAAGGAAAAAATCATGCTTACTTTGTCTCATTAATTCTAAAGAGGAAAAGAGAGAGATATATAAAGATCTTATAGATTTAGTTGTGACCTTTTTGACCCATTCACTTTTTTCTGGCTAATTGGAGTGATTGCCCTTGCATCACTTTGGTACTGAATTGTCTCGTCTTGCTTTTGTTACTGGCTCTTGGAAATTTTCACAAGGCAAAAGTGGACTTTTTCTGAGATTTGCATAAGTTATTGTGAATTCATCTTCTCAGCTGAGAAGAAAACCTCATGTAACCACAGCAAAATTCCATATAAACCTCATAGTCTCAAATAATGTGGGTGGGTATAGTATCCCTTTTGTTAAAGAATGATCATTTGTTTTTTCATAAAGTGCACTGAGCTCTTCATTTTACCTTAATTACTAATTTCAGTTTTTCACAAAGCACTTCATCAGTTCTCTTGTACAATTTAACAGAGCTGAATTGGAGTGGGAATTTGTCCTTTCAGCCTCTATTCAGGATAATTTTTCAAAGTTTATTTGGGACATGAGAGATTGATAATCTATACTTAAATATATTGCATACAACACACACCTCTTAAGAGAAATTTCTGTATGTGGTACTACTTATCTGGTAAAAATAAACTAAATATCCATTATCCCCATTCAGTTTTCAATCATGGCAGGAATACTATCCTTTGGAAGAGGAACAGCTGGCCACACCTGGCAAATAATTTAAGTTTTCTGCCTTCCAATATAGACCAGTTCATGTGTACCTTTCAGTGACACTAACCATGTCATTGCTTGATCAGTCCATGATATTTAATAAGCTAAAGCTTTCCCACTCTCATTATATGCCATATAACAGCAGTTATACCATAAGTCGAGGCTTTTCCTTCACTCTCTTCCCTCTGCCCCAATATCTTCAGTTTCAGTAACAGCAGCAAAGCTGAGCAATTCCCTGACAGATTCAATGAGCAAATTCTCTTTTTTCCACTCAGCTTGTTTTAGACTTCCATTTCATGATTTCAAGCTAGAATTGATTATGTTCAATTTGAATCTAAAAGCACTCTAGATCAGTAACTCAGAAATGAACTTCCATACTTGGATTAATGCTATCTGAGGACACTTTGAGAGTGACTTAAAGGAGGCGTAGTGGGATACTTTCCAGTTACTATCGAAAAATCATGGGGAGGAAAAGATTAAAAAGAAGGTGAGAGACAGATGCAAAGGGAAAGAGGAATTTGCATTATTTAATCTTATTTTCTATGTAAGAATATATTTGATGATCTCTTGTCCAGCAAAGTACTCAAAAACAAGTTCAGCTGTCCAGCTTAATTTACCAAATATTTTCCTTGTATATTTCAAAAGAATAATCTGACACAGTATATAATTCTGCTATTCTAGAGGGGCAAAATATGTTTTGTACTTTATGTTAAAAGCACCTAATGCTCAAAAACTGCTTTAGAGAACTGTTTTAGGATGAAAAATATTTCAGGAAATTAAGTTTTCACTTCGGTTAATTACTTAGCCTTTAGGTGTTCCTGGCAATTTTGCTGAGTTGCTTTTCTGTGTTTGCATGTTTTCACTTACAGAAATGCTCTTATTAGGTTGTAAACTTCAAGGCTAATCCAAGTCCAAATTTTTTGAGTACTGTGCAATAAATATGACAACAAATTAATATGAGTTTTCAGTGTAATAAATATTATTTTGGGTAGAATTTCATGAGAAATTATGGCAAGTAAAGTGTTGGTCACAGCTGGAAAGCCTTTTGTTATTGGCTTCAGATGCATGTAGACATGTGGGGAGACTACTAAAGTACACTACCCGTCACGTTTTTCAATCTGGATACATTTAAATGTGTCATATGTCTTTATGCTACAGTTTATACAAATAAATAACAAGATCTGTTGACACAATGGAGAGATACATTTAAGAGCTCTTAGTGACACAAAATACTAATGTACTTATGTACAGATGTAAAATAAGTACTTGAAAATGCATGTGTCATTTGAAAGTGGGTGAACTTTAAATGTCTGCTTTGCACAGGGCCATAAGAGACTACTTTTTGTCTGTTCATTATGGAGATGGAGATCTTTCCACTATAGCCATTCTGAATTGTCTTTGAGAGGGATTTCCTTCTAATATTGAGCAAGGGAGGAATAAAAAGTCTGGCTCTTTATTAAGGAGTGGAAATCAGGTGCTTAAAATTAAATTCTATGAATAACTTAAATGGCTGTGTATGTCAGACATTCCTTTTTGGTAAATGCACGTTAGCTTTTCAGGCTCCTAAAAAGATATTATTAAAATAGCATTCAAACACAACTAAATATCTGAATGAATAAATAAAATTATTTAAGCCCCTAATTTAAGTGAGTTACATTTGTTTCTCCAGTATATTTTTTTTTTTCCTTCCTAGCAATACTAGAGCAATTGGAGACTTTCTCCTAATCTAGTTTCCTCATAGCTCTCAAAGTTTTTTGAGAGCTATGAGGAAACTAGATTAGAAGAAAGACTCCAACTGCTCTAGTATTGTAATTTTTTCATTTTCAAGGGTCAGAAAATCTGTTTCTTGTCAGTCTGCCTTCTTATGCTGAGAATGGCCCTTTGATAGAACAATATTTAAAGAAAAGAAATATGTCATTTAGATAAATCTGTTTAGTTTTAGGCACTGTCAGCCAGTCTGGGCTATGTCATATAATGTTTTCTTTCAAAGACTCTTATCAGTGGTCACTCCTTGAGATAAACTAACACCTGCATTGGATGGGACTTAGTTGCTGCAATGTCTGCCTTACAAATCCCAATGTTACAAGTTTTTCAAGTCCTGTGAAGAACAATGGTTACTATCTGTGTACATCTGACCAAGTGTAGGCTTATCAAGCCGTCCATGATTATGTCAAGCTGAGTCTTGAAAATCTCCAATGTGGGGAGCCCAGATCTGCTCTAGAAATGAGATCCAGGGCTCACTACTCCCCTATAGAACATCTTTTCATTCCTAGCCTGAACTTTTTGAGTGACATATGTGGCCATTACACTTCCTTTTACTGTTTCCCTTAAACAAAATGAGTTTTCTTTATGCCTTCATAACCTCAACCAACCTCAGGCATACTCCTTTTTACTCTTTAGAATTCCTAACTAGTCCAGCTCCCTCAATCATTCCTGTCAGGTTGTGTTTCCTATGCTCCTCACAAACATGGCAAGTCTCCAGTGGATCCTTTCCAGTGTCTCAGAGTTCATCTTGAGAAACTCAGTCTCACTTTTGTCTTTTAGAAGAAAGGAATTATTTGTAGGAAAAAGAAATATCCTCCTATTCATTGACCATGTTTTGGCACATATTTCTAATGAATCGTGTTTTTCAGGCTGTAAATTTAGTTGGTTGGTTGGTTGGTTTTGGCCTTTTTTTGCTTTCCAAGTCCAGATAGCTAAAAGAATGAGTAACTCATAGTTACATCCATCAGGCATAGTCATTGTATATTGATTTCCAGTTGCAGTATTCAGCTTTGTTTTAATTTATTCTACCTGTGTGACAGATCACGAGCTCAGAGGCAAAAAAACCCCTTTTGAATTCATCAGAAAAGAAACTTTGTAAAATTATAAAAGATCAATAACTACTGTAAACTCTGCCACAGATAACAAATCACAGAATCATAGACCAGCTGAAGCTGCTAAGCCCTCTACTCAAACAAGGTTCAGCCTCAGAGCTGTGTTTGGTCAGGCTCAGAACATCTCCATATATAACCTGCCTTCTCTTGGAAGGTATATTTCTAAATTTGGCTAAACCAGCTCAAATAAACACCTCAAAACCTCCTTGGACATGCTATTCCAGTGTCTCTATTTATATCAAATAGACAGTTTTGGGAATTAAAACAGGGAGAAGTGCAGCAGGAAACAGAAATTGGGATATAATTGCCAAGAGCAGTGCATGATTTTCATCAAATGGATTTTAGCCCTTTAATTTCTCCCCAAACATAACAATTTCATAACACAAGAGCTGACAAAAAAAGCTTCAAAATAAATCATCTCATCTCCTCAGTCTAAATTATTTAACTAAGAATCTTATCATGTCCTTTATGTAACTATAATCTTAATTCCTAGTTTATTTGGGATACTTATATACAGATACAAACTATGGTTTGTATCTGTATATAAGGAAGACTCAAGTTAACTAGCAAAGTAAAGCTGTTAAATTCTGAATGAAAAGAAATATGGAAGTCATTCTATCTAGATATCCAAGAGGAAGAAGAGAAAAACAATAAAACCCTTATAATAAGCTATTAGAATCGAATATTAAGAATATTAGAATATAAGAATCTACCTGTTTCAGAGGTATAGAATAGCTGCCAATTAGAGATGAAAAAGGTGCATGTATAATTCTTATGGACAAGACAGAAAACAAAAAAATCTCTGTATCTTCTGTGTACATATATGCAGTATTATATATACATATAAACTAATTAATTGCATTTATATGCGGATTTATAAACTTCACTTTATCTAAATAAAACCTAGTATCTTGCATAGGAATAATTTCTTAATTCTTTGGAAACAATTCTGATACTCTTTCAGTTTCAGTATTCTTTATTCATATCAGCAGTCTCTTTGATGTTACAGGAATTGCTTTGCAGTTAAAAGACCAGACCATGGTCTTAGAGTTTACTCTGTCTAAGGGATTTATTTTTCAATTTACTGATACATCAGCTTCTCAACTGTTAGGTCTGGAACAGAGGCAAATATAAATGTCTCAACTGAATTTAGGAAGTCAACTGCTTTCATTCTTGACTTTGGAGAAAACAGAGCAAAGAAAACCATGAAAATTTGCAATTCTCTAAAATGCTTGAGCACCTTCTAAAGAAAAGTTGAAAGATAAGCAGCTATACTTTTCAAGTACAAGAGCATAAAGTGAGGGTGCTGTAAGATTCAGTGATGTTGAAGTGATGCGTCAGAACAGAGGTTTGGGTTTAGCTTTGGGCTTGTTGCTTTTAATTATTCCCTGTGCTTTAGTGCAAAATCTTTGTTGACTGAGTATCCTTTCAGAATTAAACAATAAAAGACAGAAGATTTTTACAATTGCAAATGACTGGCACAATTTATTTTATATTAATCACAGCAAATAGCCACACTGGATTTCATAGGAAAAGTACATATAAATTGGGTTCAATTCATACTTCTTAAAACTTTTTAATGCCCATATTTTATTCTGCTAATTCTGTTGCCAGCAGTTGCTCAGTTTACAGTGGCCTTGACATTGTTAGAGCACAGTAGGAGTTGCTTTGGATTACACTCTGCAAAAAGATGAAGGCACAGCCAAAGACTGACATGAAACAAGGAGAGCAGTCTCTTGTTTTTGTCAATTATCCTGGCAACAAGGAAAATTTGAGAAGGAATACCTACTTTTAAACTGTCTGAATGATTGTCTTAATGTGAAGCAAAGTGCCTCCTGTGAGACGAAATACTAAAACATTATTATATTATTGGACTGAAGATTCCTGGAGAATTCTGTATGTTAAAATATTTGAATCAGACAGCTTAAATTCTCTTTGGACATGCTGCAAGTACCAATGACAAGCTACAAATGAAATCAATGGGTATCCTATTTGTGTTTGAGATTCAGTTGCTGGAACACAGATAGATAGAGCTGATTGTTGAGATCAAGCTTATCTCCCAGTCTCCTGCTGGTACTACAGAACAGCACAGCTCACCCCTACCCCTCGTGTCCCCTTGCCAGCCCCTTGGCAGTGTCTCAGAGACTCTAGGTGATGAGAAATATTTATTGGTGATGATGGTTAGATAACTCCCAATTCCTGGGTGTCAAGGTGGGATACACACAGCCCATTGCCCGGGTTCCTTTCATCAACAGGACAGATTTCTTCTGAAGCTCACTTCATGGACAGACAGAAATCTCCCTGACACTGCAGGGAGACACTGTTTATTCATGGCACCCGCGCAGCTCATTTTTCTTTAGCATACATATAATCAACATGGAAGAAAAACTTACTCAAATCTTGTTCACACTTCCAACTCTGCATTTTTCTGCACTGATGATGAAGGATGAAGCCTGAGACTGCTTGAGAGAATGAGTCAGTCACTGGTTTTCCTAGCAAGAGAATAGAAGAGCTAAAAGCAACTGCTATATGCCCTGGATTTTCAGGGTTATGGTGTAAATTAAGGATGCCCAAAAATCTCATGGGAGATTGAAATCCTCCCATAACTAACAGTTTTTCTTTTGAATAGAGCTGACCCAGGGCCAGAAAAACAAATAAGGTATTGCCACAGTATTAAAAATCTGCTATAAGTATTACCTTTGTTCATGTATTTAATTTGAGATAAATTAATTTTAAACTTTTGTTGCAAGGTGTTTTGAACCATGAGAGTGTGCCCCAGCCAAACCATCTGTAGTTATGCCTATTGGAGCCCTCAGAGTGAAACCAGGCTGGAATTATCCTCACCAGCTTCACCTGGCCATCCACCTTCAGGTGTAGCAGATCAGCTCCTGGAGGGTTTTTAAGCCCAGACAGACGGCTTAGTGAGGGAAGAGAAGAAGAAAAGAGGGAGGTGGGGTAGGCTTGTAGCTGCCCTCCGTTGTGTGTTTTCTGGTTGTTTTGATTTCCTGGACTAACTTGGCTGCTGATCACTGGGTGGGTTTTGTTGCTGCCACCATCTTGACTCTGCTTGCCTGGATCTGGAGCATCAAGGACTGAAAGGTACTGAAAGATAAACTGTGCTAAATTGAAATTGGGAAAGGAGAAGCTGAAAGGCTCAGTACCAAGACAGCAAGGAATAGATAAAAAGGACTGTACTGCACTGAATTAGGAACCAATCTTATTATCTGAAAAGTGTGTGTAGAGCTCTTGGACAAAGTAAAGGGACCAATCAAGTAATGTGTTATCTCATGCACAGCAGTTGCAAAGTGTATATGTGCTGTATTATGGATAAGTAGGTAAAATGTATAAGTGCTGTGTTAAGTAAGTAAAATGTGTCTGTACTGTGTTAGGTAAAAATAGCCTAAAGTGTATAAGTAGAGTAACATGTATAAGATAGTGAGTAAGATGTATAAGTTGTGAGTTTTGTATAAGTGAACTGTATAGGTTATGCATAAGTTGGTAGAATATATAAGTAAGCTAAATACACAAAAGATGTGATAAGTAGGTATTATGTAAAAATTGGAAGATGTGTGAGATCCCACATGATGCCCAAAGAGGTGATGCATCTTTTTAGAGAGTTTTAAAGTTTCTGTGTAATCATAATGATTTGTTGTACAGAAGTGCTGAGTAGCTGCAACCTTTTATATTGAATGATTTCTTATAGCGACTCTCTAAGCCAAACTGTATGTAACTTGCTACTCCATTCAAGGCTCAATGAAATATATGTTCTCCATGGAATAGTTTGAAGAGAACATTCTCTGACAGTGGAATTGCTTTTAAACAATGTACCATATTCTAATACAAGTGCCACTTTATAACATTTGAAAAATCAAGGGTTTCAAAATTCAGAGTTGAGCCACATAGCTTTGCTTCAGGTTTCTAGTTCTATACTTTCTCTAAGCTCTGCTCTAGGAAATACTAGAATACTGCAAACATTAATTTTCGGTTTTTTTTATCAAGTCACTTTTCAAGTGGAGTAGACTTCCATGAGGATGAGTCATGTGTGGAAGGCTGGAAATCCTTTGTCTTACTACCATCTACCCCTCTTTATCCTGCCACTGACACACTCCTTTTATTTCCCTTTATCCAAGGACTTAAAGAGGCCAGTGGGAGTGATGTTAGAAGAGGGGAAAATTAATATTCTATAACTAAGGGGAAAAAACCACCATATTTTAAAAGCTGTAAAATCATATTCAATTAAAGCAGACATAAAGAATTTGAAAAAAAGTAATATACTGTTCACTGTTCCATCATTTCCAATGTATCTCATGATATCATGTCTTAGCCATTACTCACTGATGGCAATGCTTCACATCTACTGCTTTAGAAAGATGCAAATGTTCCTGGTGATACAAAAGACAAGGTAGGGCAATTATTTTACTTTGCATAGAAAAAGATTTCTTCTCTGACCCCAGAAAATTACCATCGTGTACAACAAAGCATGAGACTACGTTCTCAACACTTGTTATTACAAATGTTATCCATAATTATAAAATTATATAGACCTTTTTAAAATTAAGCTATCCAGTGAGTGTAATGCTTGGTAACAAAAGTGACGCATTCCTTTTCCTGTCACATGAAACAAGACAACAAATTTTTCATTTTGGTTTACTGCCTTCTTCCACCATAGCTCCCGTGCAAGTAAAAATATGGGTTAAATCCATGTGATTTGATGCCATAAATCTTGACATGATAGATCATTCTTTTATCCTTTCTAATCTTCAACTACTACACAATCAAATAAAGCTCTGTAGTTTGAAGTCTTTGATTGAAGCAGTATTGCTACTGCCCACACAGGCATACACCACAACCTTTTAGAAAAAATGAACACAACACATGCATTTGAATAAAAATAGGATGCAATTAAGAGCATAAGTTGCTATTGTACTCTGTATGGGGATCAAGCAGCATTTTGCAGTCTAGCCACCCTTTAATGCTCACTAAATGCTTTTGCTGTTCTACCTCTAAGCACTTCTACTGTTTAAAAAGCATTTATAGTAGTCTAATAGAATTTGCTTTTCATTTCCAGCTGTTTTGAGCAGATGATGTGAACAATAAATGTTGGCTTTTACTGATTAATTTTATAAGAACATTATGTATCTTAGAAGGAAATCAAGATATAATCAGGAAATCTGTGATATAAACATGAATAAACCCCAAATATGTTGGGTTTACAGAGAAGATTATGCAAGCATTTTGGTGGTCATCAGTGCATTTTTTTTTTTTTTAAGTTAAGACCTAGTTTCCATTAAGCTTAAGGGTTTACAAATAAGTTAGAGCATCTGTAGTTTGTAACTAGTTAGTCTGTTACTTTGTGATATTTTTAATCTCTTTTTTTAATAGCAAATTAATTTTATAGCTTGCTGATTATTGTTTTGAAGCTCATCAGATCCTGTTTGCTCATTGCTTGAGAGTGTCTATTTGCATTAAGGAACTCAGAGAACCAAAATATTCATAAAACATATTTTTCCAAAATTAGTGGGGGAGAATCATTAGCAGTAGTTATTTTACTCTGGATCCCTTCAGTACAAATATTGAAACCAGCTTTCCTCACCATAAATATTCACTATATTTTTTTCTTAAATTTCCCCAGTTCTGATATCTATGGAGTGTCTTTTGCACTATATGAAGAAAGCTGTAATGAAATTAATGCAAACTTAACTTGTTGCAGGACAGAAAGTTAAAAAAGTAGGCTGTACGACCTTCCATAAAAGAAGTGCCATATTTCTGTTTTAAAAGGTAAAATAAGACCTAATCCATTTTACTTGGGGTTTCTCAGAGCTGCTTTTTTGCATGGAAATCAGGGTTATGGCTACAAGAACTATAGCACTTGAATTACTGATTATCATGCTAGCAAGTGTGCAATACCCAATCTTGCTACCATTGGAGACAATAGCACAGATGGTATTAAAAAATACAAGAGTATTACAAGTAAGAAAGGAAGGAGAGCAGGAGGGAGGGAAAGAGAAAATTGCTCATATTCTTTTAAGGTCATTAATTTTTCCTGTTTTTCAGGGAAATACAAGCTAGCAGCATTTTGGTGGGACTAAGAAATTACTCTAATGCATATTTATACATTCAAGTATATGGAAAATTAGTTAGTTAGCCAGGTTTTTGAAATTAGTTTTTCATTAAGAAATATACACATGCCCTCAGAAATGTCAAGCAGAAGCTCAGTTTTTAAAGGATTCATTAATAAAAAAAAAAAAAAACTTTCCAAGGCTGTGGTGTTTCAATCATTATCCATGAAAAGTGCTTAGAGCTTGCATGGAAAATAAATCTGTTCCTCATTTACTGAGCCTCTAGATTGCAAGCCTCCTGTGTGCTTTCAAATGAACCAATAAGTAAAAAATTAAAGAAAACAGCATTTAACTATTTGCATGTGCTTTGCTCAGGGAGCAGCAGCAGAGTGTGAGGATGGTACAAGACCCTTCAAAAGCTTTTACTTGTGTTCAAAGGATAAAGGTATATTGCACCTTTATTTGTTAGGTAATGCACTGGTGACACACTACACTAATGGCGGTTTTTCTTTGTCCACCATCAGTTGTTTCAATATCTGGGAGTAAAATGAAAATGCCACTGAGGAATGGACAGAGATGCTTGTGTGGATCCTTAACCCATACTGACACTAAACAACTCTTTGGAAGCTCAGTCTAATAGGTGAGGTGCAGCACTGTCAGCCTGGTGTTTCCAGGTCAGATGCTGTTGAAAGCACTTGGTGTATTTTGATTTGATAAAACAATAATTCAGAGATGACTGAACATGCTTATCTCACAAGGACAGGTCAAATATTCTGCTTATCTCTGAGATAGTCCTTCTGACCAAAAAGTACAATAATTACACCAAATAATATTTTTCTCTTTTGCTAATGTGTCTGGAAAATAGTGACCATTATTTAATCTTAGTCCATGATCTTGGTCTTTAGCATTACTCTAGCAGAAGCTATTCTTCTGGTTTGATTCTTTTTTTTATGGGATATGTATGCCTGTGAATTTCTGACTTAGACCTTCCAAATGTCTTCCTTTAAAAAAATATATATCAAGGCACCATCAAGATGAGATAATTCATAGTACTGACTTCCTTATTGCTGTTCATTTGGTATTTTTAGTAAATGTGAGAATGCGATGGTGAATTCTAGATTGGCTCACCAAAGTATGTACACACAGTACGTACAAAGCACATGTTCATTCCACATCTTAATTTTGTGTCAGAAATTCTCTTCTGACAGTAATTTGCTGTTTTCTGGTTAGCAGTTCTTTAAGGGAATTAATGATAGGAGTGTCTATAATCTCCCTGGGCTCTAGAGAGGGTCAAGAGGAAAGAGCTAAGCATGTCTGAACCAACCTCTGTGCAGCAGAAACAAGATCCACACGGAGCTGAAGAGACGAGGGCTGCTTTTTTAGGCCTCTCTCATAAATAATTAGAACTATATTCTAAAACTGACATAATGTTCGTAATGTCACATGTATTTTTCAATCCCCCATTTCTAACTGGGAGACTGATTCAATATAATGAAGGACTAGAAGCCTTTTTTCTTTGTTTAGGATATAATCTGGTTTTATTGTGTGCCTTATTCTCAAGTGTATTCTCAAGGGCATGAAACTGAGAAAAACACACCCAGAGAAACATGAAAGGGCTTCTAATATGTAGTGACAATGAAATTATAGTAATGCTAAATGGTCCATACTAAATGCTTCTAGGCTTTATGGAACTGCCATCCTTGAGGACTGCTTCCAGGAGAATGGTCAAAAATTCAAGAACATTATCATGAACCATCTACAGTGCAAAAAAACGTAAATGTTTTAATGCAGATTATTGCTAAAAGAAATGAAAAAAAATATACAAGCCTCTTTTCAATCTTTGTATTTAATTCTACATATTTAATTAGGTAAATAAATGTAAAAATTAAAACAAAAAATATAGCTAAAACATTTGTTTGATTAAAAAAAATCTATTCTCACTTTTTGTGAGAAAGAAAAAAATTGAACTGTTTAATGGTGGGATTGTCTTCAAATTAAAAAGAAATCTCTGCAGAGGGAATAATTCAAAATAGATTAAAAATGTGGTTTGCTGTGTATGCAGATTGACCCATACTTTCTTGGGAAAATGAGTAGACAAAAATACTGTCTCAGACACACAACCTTTGCTAAATTAATACCCTGGTCTGACCTTCTTGTCTTGTATTCCTTCTCACCTTGGTGTTTCTCTGAGCATTCTCCCAGTTTCATGAAGCTCACTCTCTGGCTATGGAGTCTTTCACAATGTTTGTGTCATGTGAGCCATCTTGCCATTGGCCTTCAAACAGAGACACCACAGTGCTGGAGATGGAGCATGAAAGTGGCAGGAGAAGAGGGCTGCACTGTATCCTTTATTTCCTAAAACAATTCAGTCTATCAGATCCCTTTTTCTTTAGGTATTGTAAAGGACTGGCATTTACTTATTATGAGAAAATACTTTAACATTGGTAAGCTTAGCAAGTAAAGATGGAAGCAATATTCTTATTATTCATTCTATTTAATTTATACTTTTCTTGCTGTTTTCAATTTCTCCTTTTCTCTCTTTAAGCATAACTATTTCAAGCCTTTGCCTTTGTTTTGTGAAAATGTACCTTATGACAACATAAAACAACTATGAAATATTCACAGAGCCATACAAAAATCAACAGTTGCCATTTAAAGTGAGCAAATGACCTGAAGTGCAGAAGTTATTTATTTGTGCAAGTATGAAATGCATTTCACATGTCAGGAAGAACTGAGTTTTGGCAAATGTTGACTACTTAATGCAGAACATGACTCATGCTACAAGTATATCATGCAGCAGCCAGAAGAATCTGGGTACTCCAATGTACTCACTCTTGATCTACTAAACAGTCTACTGCTGTCTGAGCAGAGACTGAATGGCTCTGGAGACTGAATTATCCTTTCTACTTAGGAGCTGGTCTTCCTACCCATCTGCTATTAAAGCTGTTGAGCACACTGGAAAGGAACTGATTTAATTGACATATTGCTCCCTGGGACTTCTAGCTCAGCATAGACTCAGTAAAATCATGTTTGATGTTACGTAAAGAAGCTAGCAGTTGAAAGTCTAACCATGTTTTATTTTATCCATGATTCATTGATGTGAAAATAAACACAATTCAGTTCATTGTGCTGACCTAGAAATCTAGTTGGACTATTCAATAGTAAATCATCTTATTTTAAATTAACCTGAAATATCCTGTAAGAGAAACAAACCTTTGTAGGCTAGTTTTTCCAAATGAAGGATAAATGTAACAAGAATAAATGTTTCTACTGTCAGCATCTCTGTCTGATCTCGGAACTATAACTTGCAATATCATTGATCTAATTTCATTCTTTTCCACAAAAAAATTACATGCATTTTTAAAAAGAGCTGCTTGTTTAAAAGAAAAGGGACTAGTGTACATGTTTATAACAACAAACTTCAACGTCTAAGAAACATTGGACAAGACAAAATAAGATAGATGACTTTTTAATATATATGTGGCTATTCCATTTAAAGAAAAAGTATTTCCCCTTTGCTAGTTAATAAATAGATCACCAGTTTCAGACAATGACTGAATATACTTGAGTACAACCAGCTGCATTTCATGTTTAGAGGGATGAGTGTTACATGGTGGAGTAAACAATGACACCCAGTGGCCATATTGACTCAAGGCCTGTTCTGGATTTCCTCATCACATTGATGTTCTTTTCCTGGTTTTGCACGGGTTTTTGAGTGTTTCTCTTTTTTCCCCCACAGTATTAATGGCACCATGTTCTTTGGAGTTGAATGGTGTAACAAGTTCAACACCTAAAGCTCTATCCATTGAGAGAGAGAAATAATAACATTTTATCAATGGCAACAGTCATAAATGTAAATCTGTATAAACTGTGCTGATTGAAGAAACTGCAAAAAAAATTTTGGAACACAAGATGTGCTAGATTGGTATGACATGGACAGTTTTCCAGAAAATGAAACATTTTAGATTATCGTATGTCATTATGTCTGCTTCAGGGGGAAAACCTCCCCAACAACCCAAAACCCAAAAAAACCCCACAGTCCTTCCCCTCACTCACCCCATTTCTCAAAAAAACCACCCAACAACACAAACTGTACAAGACCAAAATGGAGCCTATATTAAGGACAAAAAGGATTTTAATGAGTTATGGTTTATCAGGAGATATGGGATATCTGACTCCAGCTGAGAGCAAAGCAAAAGCCAAGAGCAGCTGACTCTAATAAAATTGGCTAGAAGATGCAAATCTGGAATGCATTATCTGGTTCTAACTTGCATACCATGAAACCACATATTTATTACTTCTGACTTCTGAGGAGCATCAGTCACTGTGTGATCTCCTGCAACAAAGCTAGTATGCAGTTTCTGTCAGGAGCTGAACTAATGTCTGGTTTTATGGACTGTCTCATTGATCTAGAAATAAGGAAGTATTTTTTTAATTACTTTGTCTCATAAAGTATTTATTTTCTAAATGATACAGTTGTAAATAGGGTTTTCCAGGACAGCAAAACAGTAAGATGAAAATGACTCAATTTTCTACCTCAGTGTTCATAAAAGCAGTGCTCCTAATGATCTGTGTAAGCCAATATCATGTTGAACAGACCATGTGAAGAAGACCAGTAAGAACTAAACAATGTCGTGTGGGATTAGTGCAAGGTTCAGCCGGGATAACAATGTGCTAAGGCATTTCTCAAGGAACAGCAAAGCTTCACACCTGATGAATTGCAGAGGCTACTACACCTGGGAAGGTAAAGATGGCAGATGAGAGACCTGCAACAGAAAATAGGTCTGCTAATTCCTAAGAGGAATGAAGAACTGAGTTTTAGTATCAATGGCAAAGAGGGATACCAAGTGCTGTCACTGTTCTGTGCCACCACTCCCCAGTGCACAATGTAGGTGTCATCCTAAATCCAATAAAAGCAAAATAAAAAAAATGACTTATTGGAAAGATGAATAGGCATGGAGAAACCAATCGTAGCTTGCATGTGGTTAAGTATAATGAATAAACTAATATAAGCCAGCAAAAATTTGTAATACTTTATTATAATACTTTTCCTCTTAACTAATTTGTTCCTGCATCTCAAAGTCCTTTTTCAGACTGACTCTATCTTACCAAATCAACTGGATAACTTGAAAACCATTCTCTGCTTTATCAATTTTTATCTGTTTTATGAAATTCCTCTTCACTGCCAAATTGCCACCAAAACAGATCACATAGAATGTTCTCCATCATGTGGCTTGCTAAACTCTCAATCTGAAGTCCTGTGATAGACTACCAGGATTTATTAAAAGGTCTATTATATTACAAGTTAAAAGAATCAAAATGACTGTTAATTATTCAAATTGGTTAAAAGAGAAGTAAGATTAGGATTTACCATTCATGTTGAGAAACTGATTGAGTAGGATGATTTCTGTGTGTTTATGAACGTATGCAAACTCATTACTAATGATAACAGCTGAAAAATTTTGGTATGATTTCTACTGAGAGATCACAGAACTGTTAAAGCTGTGAAGGGGCATCTCAGGAGGTCTCTAATCAAACCTCCTGCCCAAAACAGGGCCATCTCTGGGGTCTCTCCAGGCTGCTTCTGCCTTGGACAAGTTGGAGCTTGAACCTCTTCAGGTACAGAGGTGGCACAGACCCTCAGGGTGCTCTGCCATGGTGCTTCACTGTAAGCATGGGGAAATACCTTGTCTTTCTATCCTGTTTGGAACCCTCATCAGTTTATTCCTGTGTCCCAAAAAGTACCCTTGGAAAAAATGACAAAGGAAAATCATGCTGCAGCGCACATCGGTGAAAATTTTTTGATTGGCTCCAATTAGAACATGATATTTCCCTTTTGCTTGTTTTCATTAATGTGATTGCCTATTCCTTACTGAAAGTAGGTCTCCATGGCCGCAGTCTGCCTCACAGTAAAAATGAATCAGATGAGTCTCTGGCTTCATACACCATTCTCTTTGTTTATTCTCTTTCTTTACAGCTGCCTCCTACTGATTAGATGTGAAATACTCATGACAGTAAAGACTGGGGAATTCTGGTTCTTCAGATTCATTAAACTATCTCCAGCAGGATACATTGGACAAGCTTTTCATTTAAAAAGCAAGTGAAATCAAACTGTCAGTTCTGTTCGATAAGAATCAAATGAAGAACCACAAAATGTATTTGTAACAGCAACAGCAGCTGGCTCTTCATAGGGGGCTGGTGAGACACTGTACACAGCTTTCTTGAAAGAAAAAAGAAAGGAATAAAAGATTACACCCCTGGGCCCCAACAGTAGAAATGAGTAGACTATGAAAGAGCCCTTATTTCCCTCCAAAACTCCATAAGGGATTTGTGAAAACTACTGCTGCTACAACTGTCACCTGCACTTACTTTTTCTCAGTTAGGGAGCACAGCTGAGACCTCTGTCTCTTTATATGGCCCTTCCAGTCATGCCATACGTTAATTTAATTACAGTGCCATGCTGATGTGTCTTGAGAAAATGCTCTGCAACTGGCCAGGATGACTTTCACTCTGGGAGGGGAGAAATCCTCATCTCTCAAAGTTATGGCACTTTTTAGCAGACTATTATTTACATTTTAAGATGTCTACAATTATGATAAAGTATTAAAATGAAAATAAAATATACTGATTTCATAGGAAATTTTATGTGCATATATTATTGAATATTTATTTTATTAAAAATATTTTATTAATTTAAATTGTCTACTTAAATATAAATACATTTATCTTAGGAAATAATAATTATTATTATTCTTTTTAATGCATATGCTCATAATTTTATTTTATTCATCTGAAGGGGCAGAAAAATGCAGATCTCATAATTTTCTCTTCTCTTTTTTCTTTTGTCCAAAACATTTGCTCTTTTCTCATTGTCCAAAACTCCCCCAAAATTTCTTATCGACACCACTCTTTTCAGCATAAGGTACAAATGATAAAGGTTGAAAAGAAGAAAAATCATTTTTTTAATGAGATACTGGCAGGGAAAGCCAAAAAAGGCAAAATCTTTCAAGAAGGTTGCACCAGCTTCTGTGCAATGACTTATGTACAGTACTCAGGGAGTTTATTCAAAGCACTGACTAAGCATGAGAGCAGCATGTACAGAACTGTGTGTTTATCCCTGCTCCTAGCTGGATCCTCCAGCCAAACCAAATTTAGAAAGTACATATTGTGGCTTCATTAGTGAGTCATATGATAACATTTATTTTCTTATTAGTCAAAATCTGGAGCCTGTGAAGACACGGGTTAACTAAGGAATAGCAGTTTTCTTTGTCAGTTGCAAGAGTATGTCACATCTTTTAATATGACAAGATACAAGATTCCTTATTAGAAATAAAAATTTTGATGTTATCAAAGTTCAGAAAATGCAAGAATAATTAGAATGTGAATTCTAAAGCTATGTGAAGTATCATTTTTTTATTTTTCTTTTTTGGTTGTATGTTTACTGTGGCGGTCACTATTTTCCTCTTCATTCTTACAAGTAGTGTATAGAACATGGGATATTTGAATTTCTACAACTTGGCCACAACAAGATTGTAGACTTATCTCTATGACATCAGCAATTTTTATATTGTAGACTCTGCTCTATGATATAATTCAAGAAGACTTGTGATGCATCACCACCTCTTCTGCTTTTAAATGAGGAAAGTCTAAGTTTTTTTTTTATTCTTCCAATAGCTTAATCTACTTTCTTTTTCTCATATTTTGCATTACAAAAGTGCTGGGACCCTAAGGGCCCTGTAACAGTACATAGGCCTTAGAGAAAGGGACACGCAGCTTACCCACCTGGGACCAATAGAGAAAGTACACGTTCTACCTATAACCAATAGAAAGTATAAGGTATACACTTGGGGCCAATAGGGGAATGACACAACCGCCTGGACGGGACCGGGAGAACTGTATAACTGTGTGTAATGTACAACAATAAACGGAGTATGTTAGATGCATCATATTGGTGTCAATTGCTTCCCCCTGCTTCTGGCTGCAGCACAAAAGACCTAAAAGATAAGGTCAGTTTGTAGCAGCTGGGCCTCAGATTCATACCATATTGAACTCTAACATACTTTTGCTGCTAATTCTTTAACTATGATTCTAAAAGATATGGTAAATAAATTTCTTAAATATGTTAACTAATTTAATTATCAGAAAGTTTTGGATATCTGATAAAAAATTTCTTAAGACTTTTACTGTTGTAGAAAACAAACTCTTCTAAAAGAGACCAGGATCTGCTACCTCAGAAAATGAATCATGTAAATAAGGGATCATATTGGAAAATGTGGGCTGTGATCATTCTCAATCAGTAAAATGTAGATAATGATTCTTGTCATGCTCCAAGGATGCTGTGAAAATTAATCTGCTAACAAGGACAAGATAATGATTTTTGTCAGTTAAGCATTATGAAGCATTGACATTATTTTGCCTATAAATCTTTTCAGTAATATCCTTATTCATTATTCTGAGATAGAAGACCAAAGTTTTTGAGATAATAAATTTAGAAGAAACTCTCTGGAGCTTCATGGAATTTTTTCAGCAGAGGCCTTGCCCTCTAGGTTTTGCATTTGAAATTCTAAAGTAAAGTTTTCCAAAAGTTTTGTGAAGCAAACTTCAGTAAGTATACTTGCCCCATCAGCTGCAAATGTAGAACATCAAGAATGAGATTTTTTGGAAAACCAGTTTTAATTAGTTGCCAGGCTGAATTTTTTTGCCATGTGAAATCTGTGAGTTTAAAATCACCTCAGAGAGAGTGACAAAAAGACCACAGGTCTCCTGTACTTCAGCCACATGAGTAAACACTGGGGCAGGGATATTTGCTCAGTCTGATGCAGCCATGTTAAGTCCAGGATCAAACATGGAGCTGTGAATATTAAACTGAAGAAGGGCATATCCACCTTCCCCACAGACAGGAGTATACACAAAGGAACTCAGGCAACCTGCAGGTAGCCAACAATGGGTAATTGTCAGAGGACCCACATACCCCTCAAGGTGCTCTGTTGTCCATAGTCACACTAACAGCTCAAGAAGACTGACTGCAAAAGCACCTTCTCTACAAGAGTTCAATCACAGCCCCTGTAGCTCTGAGGATCCTTCTCTATCAGGCAACTGTTGCCTTCCTCCATGTAGTGACCCTGAAACCCTTGAAGCATAACTCTTAATTGCAGATCCTGATGTCACTGCCTGAATGGGACTTTAGTCAATCACTGATCCTCACCATTTGCTTCTAGGTATTTTTAAACAACTCCCTGCACAACAATCTGGCTCCCATGGATTCCAGTTTTGGTCATTATTCTCTCCATTCATGAAGCCTGTTTATCCATCTCAAGCTAGGCAGCAAGTCATTTAAAAGTTAATCAGTGCAGTGCTCAGCATTTCAATAGCTGTCTCCTTTTATGTGTCTAGACATTAGTTGAGGAAACCAACTCAAAGAAATGAGTTATAGTTGTTGTCTGAAACCTCATACCTCACCCCTTCTGCATTTCAGAAATGGTTCTTTGGGAAGCCTGTGTTTCAGACCTTAAGTTTATTCTGAGTAAAATGCAAAACCAAAAGAGATCATTTTCCATGCAGTTCACATCAATGCCAGTCTCAATAGAAGAGTTGAATTTGTAAAATTTCCATCATATGAACTGATTGTGCCCTATTTTTTCCCATTTAGGATTAAAATTTTATGAGAACTTCTTTATGTAAGCCCTTACCATTAGATGACTTACTAAACTGGAACTGCAAACATTTTCTTAACCCTAATCAATATGTAGATGTCAGTATGATATAACTTGTTTTTAAAAAAGAACAAATGTTTCTGTGACTAACAGAGAGTGTTAAAGAGCAAATAGGTTCTAGAATTTTATACTCTCATACACATGAAATGTATTTTTAAAAAGGTATATAAAACACAAACAGTGATTTGTTTGCTCTGTTCAGTAAAAGCAAATAAATCCAGTTAGCATCTACTGGTGGAACATAACATACTAAAAGAAATTAGATACCATTTGTTTTTTGCCTGAAGTAGAAAAAAGGTATTTATGATGTACATCACCTTTGTATTTCCAAAGCATTTAATAGTTATTGCTTGTTCTGTCATGTGTGTTTGTTTCTGTAGCTCATGCATAATTGGTGTGATTGCTGCATAACATGTTAATTTATAACTCTTTCCAGGAAAATTAAGCCCCGGATTTCATTTTCTACATAAATGTTTTATTAACCAAGGTAATTATATCAGAAAGTATTAAACTCTCCAAAGAAGCAAAAGTGTCCTTTCTTTAAGCTCTCTTTCTCTCTTTCTCTTGTTCTCTTTTTAACTTTTTTTCTTTATTTTTCTTCTTTTTTTTTTTTTTTTTTTTTAATGAACATGAATTACAGCTGCAGCAGGGTGGAAAAATGCAGTCTGGTGTGCAAAAGCTCTTCATTTAAGAATAAAAAAACAACATCAAAAAGGCCCCCAGCTCCTCAAAATATACTATTTTGTATACACAAATTCAATTGAGGCATACAACAAGCAAAAAAGTTTAAATTTTAGTCCTATTGAAGGTCAAAAAATTTCTGTCATTTTAAAATAGCTACTCCTACTATCAGAAAAATAATCAAAATAAATACATTAAGTATTTCCTTGTCAGTCCCTTAATTAAGGGAATATTAGCGAGTCGGTGTAATTCTACTGTTATGGATTCATTGGCTTAATAAGAGACCAAAAGAGCAAAACCCAACTGTAATTTTACTGTATTTAAGTGGGCAATCCAGGCCACTTCAGTTTTTTTGGCTACACCACAGTCTGGGAAGCAGTGAGGCTTCAGCTCTGTTGATTTTAAATGATAACCTCAACTTCTCCAATTCTCAGACACACAGTTTTACTTCCACATATTCCATCACTTAAAAAGAAATACTAGCAGGCAGTGCAGACAATAACCATTTATAATTACTGTGACACCATCTTTATTAATGATTTACTTATTAAAATTTCTTTTTTGTTTCATTTTGCCATTATCTAGATATGATTTTCCTATGACAGGAAAAAAGAGTAAAACAATGTGACATTTGTCTATGCTTTCATTTTTCTAACTCTGAAGTGAGTAGTGTCTGAAAATTTTCCATGGGAACTTTTTCATTTTGGAAATATTGTTTTCATGGAATAAAAGTAGTTAATTTGGAATATATTAGCTAGAATACTTTCTTGTCTGGAACACTGAATCACTGTAATTTGTTACATTGTACTTCAGAGCAGAAATAGTCTGTACTGCAGAGTATTGGCCACAATACTTTCAACAATTTGCATGGGGTTTTCTTGATGGTCCAAATTCATTCTTTGTAAAATCTGAAATATATCACATTAAATACAAATTTTGATTAAAACAAGTGACATTAAGGAATGAATAAAAATGTTAAGAAAAATGCCTAGCCTTTAAAAATGGACATTCTGCCACAAATGTCTGGGAAACTTTCAAAAGGTTGCTTTTATTACTCTACAACATAAGAAAACTCTTTTCAATATTCAAAGATCTCTGGCCAGTTTTAGTGAAAATACTTGCTTAAAAAGTTAAGAAACAAAAAACTCCACTATTCATTAAAAGTATTTATGCACTGTCACATAATGAGAGTTTCAATGTTCTAACTTTTTTTTTCAATTTCCACATAGGTTTAAATCTGGGTAAAGTTTCAAGTTCAGACTTTATTTTTATACTTATTTTACTACCGTGTCCTGCTTTCTCTTAATTATTTCTAATTCACATTTCTTTACTGAGTGAGATTTTCTCAATTTTCTGTCCTTGGGAGAAAAGCATTCAAACAAAAGGCATGCCAAAACAAATTAAAATGCTGAAAATTAAAAATTTTTTTACTAGTACCTGCACAAGCCTTGCTTGTACACCATTTAGCTTTATGTTTAGTAGATAAAGGGCAAAACTGCCAAACCAAGATATTTCACCTTAATTTATCTAAAGGGACATGAAAAGGAGAGAGTAACAGTTCTGGCTGTCTTTCCAGTGTCTCTCAAGGAAGACCTGGAAGGAGCACCGGCAAAGATGGCATGAGAATGAAAATTGTTTAGTCAATTTAGTAATTGGCTTCTCTATATGAAATTGCCAATTTCATTTAGAGGAACAATTACTGGCTTTTAGGGTGGTGGATTTGGCACATAAACTACGTCTACTAGGAAAGGAGCTGAGCACAAGGAGTCATTTTGTCAAGGTGTGGTATAGGAATTACAAATAGCTAAGCCTACACCATTCCTACCTTAAAGTGGGTAAGAGAGTGAGAAGAATCACAGAGAAGTTCTTCACTCAGTTGAGTTGTTTGCTTTGCAGTCTTTGGAGCATTGTTATAGAGGGGGGCAACAGAGCAGCAAGATTTAAGAAGAATGTAGTACTAACTCATAAAGGCTGGATGAAGGTAGTTCTACCTTTGCCACTCAAGCTTATCATGTAAAATAACCTGTCACATTCATGTACATTAAAAAAAAAAAAAAAAAAACAAACAAACAATTTTAGACTGAATTGTCAGCTTTGGATTTTGAAAAAATGCCATGGACAGTTCAGGAGATTTTCCAGAGAGTTACAATTTCCATTATGTACCTCCAGAATAAAATTTAAATACCACTGAAGCCAGATGAAATTCTGGCATTTGCTTCTTTAGGATCAGATCATATCCACAGCAAAAAGATATCTCTTACTGCAGTCTCCCTAGTTTCATTTCTTATTTAAGTCCCTGTGCTTGTATTGCTACAGAAAAATGTAAACTTCAGACCATGGAATCACTTCCTATTAATGTCAGATAGAAGGTGAGAGATAAAGGGATGCTGGGCTTTGCAGATACAACAGCTTGAACTTTAAACTGAACAGGTGTAGGGAAGTAAGAGGCTCTCTTATGTGTTGGAAATGCTATTATTTCACATCTTATTTATCTATATTTATTTATAAAAAAATATTAACAAAATCTTTTTCAACCTCTAGATGAGCTCAAATGGTTCCATTTCTAAATCCATTTCTGCCAAATTTAGTAGAAGCTGGTGCCTAACTCAATTTGTAAAAATGCCATTTGGCCACAAGAAAACTGATATCTCTTTTGGAAAATTCTATTGGATTAATTACACATGGCATCTAATTTCTTTCTGGTAGGGAATTCTAGTAATTTAAAATGTGTTCCAAGAAGACAAAAGCTATTTCTATTTTGACTTTAAAAATAATAAAACCACTGTTTGGTACAGGAAGGTATTCACCAAAGACAGCTTTATGGTCAGAATGGCTTTATGGACAGAACAGTGAAGACTGCATTGATATAAACATATTTTTGGAACCTGCAAAGCAATGTTAAGCATAGGAAAAAAGGGCAGGGAATAAACTATATAACTCTGTATATTCCCACTGAACCTCTTGAAATTGGTCTCTTTTCCTTAAGAAAATGATGTTAGAAGAGGAATGCAAATCCTGAAAGCTGTGAATCGGGGTAAAAATCAACCCGATAAGCTCCTCTGCTAGGTCATGTGTTTCTCAGAGTAAAACACTAACAAAGCTGAAACAGTGATCACTTCCAGAGGAGGATTTATAATTTAAATGGAGATAACTTTATAGATGAGTGATAGCTAAGGTTGCCTATAATTTTTTTCTCCACAGGAAACTCTGTTTAGGCTTTAGGATTGTTCATGGGTGATTTACAATGTGTTCCAAAAGGCAATCTTCAAAATGCAGAAGTAAAGAAATTACACAGAAAGCTCTGTCTTCAGATCTGCTCAGCCAAAATTGTTCCAAGGGAAGTGGCTTTCTGGCCACTGCACTGCTCCCTGGACCAGCCTCAAAGGCTCACAGTCTTTCTTCACTTTCAGCTTTAATGTTCCCATATATTTCTTTTTTCTCTTATGTCATCTGGAGGTAGCTAAAGAAGATTAAAATTATTCCATTCTTCATATCCTTTTTTTACCCATATCCTAAGTAGCTGGTGAGATCAGCAAAAGCATTTGAAAGAACACTTTGACAGTTCTGGAAGATATCTGACAGGCACCCAGGAGGACACAGCCTAGCAAACTAAGCTAGAAAAGAAGAATTTTGCACAGATTATTTCCAGTTTGAAAAATTTAGATGTTCTGTCTGTTCTGACAATGATTGAGTGCATATTTCAGAACTTTTAACAATGGTACTCCCTGAGCAAGGAAACACCTTTGAAGGTGACAACTTGTATTCTAAAGACATGAGCAATTTGGTGGTTTTGTTAGCAAACATGGTATTCTTCACTTGTGTATATTTCCTCAACTAAAGTGCATTGGTTGAAGTGAGGAAGAAAATTAATAAAAGCCACAATATTTCTGACTGTCTAAAGTTTTCTCTATAATGTTGTTTCTCAAGCAACATTAAGCAGTACTTTTTTCCAGGGACAATATATTTGCTCAATAATTTCCCTGTAGTTGCAGCAACAGATTGGTGTTCCCCTGGTAGCTGAAGCACAGAGCATTAACAGCAGAAGTTATTTCTGCAGGATACTTCAGTGTTAAAAATCTGATGACCTCAAAGACTTGGAATGAGTCTAAAACACTGAAAAATTATCAGAAGTATTAAAGCATCGTTTCATCTGTGTCTGAAACATCTGCAGAGGTTTGTGAGACCTGGAAACAGAGCTGTGACTTGGGACTACACTTAGGTGTACACTTTAGTGATAAAATGTTCACTTTTACCTATTTCTGGTAATATCCACTTCAAATAAAATTTAAAATAAAAAGAATTATGAGAGAGGTGAACAAGAAGGAAAAGAACATCTCCCATTAAAAAAAAAAAACCAACAAGGAGCTGATTTAAAAAGTATTTTAAAAGTCTGACTGAGATATACATTGTTTTTAAAGTTGTTAGGACTACAAGATGAAGGTAAAGATTTGTTCATTGTCATTATTACACCTGACAAAGAGATTTTGGCAAAATTTTTCTGCTTGAAAAATGATTAATCAATCATACTGAAAGAGTTGTATGAAAGGGTCAGACTTACCCAATTGCATAATCTAAATAAGACAGATATGCAAAAAAATTCAAAGATGTCAGAAAAATTTCAAAATGAAGAATACAGGAAAATATCTCCTACTATGCAAAAACTTTCAAATTAAAATTATAAGAAAACTACAATTAAAAAAATCCTCAATTAAGATTTTTAATCTGTAGAAGTTTATCTATTTATTATGCAAGAATTTTTTCTAATAAATTCTATTTGATTTATGAGGTACAAAATCTTGAATTAACAGAAATTATAGTGAAAGTTTTGTAGTGAAAGTACACATTTAATATGCATTTGTCAAATGGCTTGCATAAAATTTTGTAGTGACACATATTACATTTACCAGTGTTATTCTTTAATTGTCAAATTTGGGATCACAAAAATGGGGCTAAAGTCTTTGGAAATGACTGAAAAGGTAGGGCAGAGGGATATGAGATGTGGTGAAAGGAAGACTAGTTTTAGAGATTATCTAACTTAAAGCAAGAACTGTTGAAAAAAGACAGTCCCTAATGAGTAGATAACATTTGGTTGATAAGACTCCAATTAGCCTTAATCCACTTCTTCATCTATAATGAAAGGATGTTTTTAAACATTCATCATGTTTGTTCTGGAAGGCAATTAAATACATTAGTCACTAAGGAATGTGAGCGTTATTTCAATGTGAACCTGACACAAATTTTAATTTCTAGAACGTAGGTATATAAAATAGGCAACAAAATGCACTTTAAGTGACAATTTGAGACAGATTTGTATTTTATGTGTAAAGATTTCAATAGCTGTGAGCGCTGTTTTGTTTTTTTTGAAATAAAAGTCTAAAAGCAGTTTTCAGCAGCATGGCTGGTTTATGTCAAAGAAATCCCCATGACTTTTTCTTTAGGTTTAGACTTGTAATGGTATATGATGCCTTAGCGTTTAGCTTTTATATTTTTCGGGTTCTGTACTGCCTGGTACTAACTCTGAAACTTCATATAGCCTGTTAGCTACTGTTCTCACATTTTGGTTAGACATAACAAACCCTCTCTGGGCATTAACTCAAGGACACTCTGTTGGCCCAGGACCTGAAATATGTAAACTGAGCCTCTGGACAGGGGGAACAAACTTGGGGTAATTACATCATTACTAGAAATTATAATTGGAGAATTAATGCTGATATCTAAATGGACCAAGCCCATAGAAGTGTGAAAAACCTGTGACCCAGGGTCCACCTTGGGTGGGGCCCCTCGGAAGATTTTGACTGCTCCAGGTGTACCTTTGATGGCCCTTCAAATAAATACCTGCTTTTATTCTCCTAATCTTGTCTAGCCTCTGTTTTCAGGCAGCCACTACAAGGTGTTATACAGTACTGTAAGTTTAGATGCAAGTTATTGTTTCTTTTTAAACTGATGTCAACAACACGCATTTCAGTGAGCAGTAGGTCTTTCCAATACGAAAATATCAAGGTTTGACCATGCTTACCTCTTTTTGTCATTGGACTAGGTGTCTTGTGAAAGAGAGAGATTCTATTCTCACATCTCTCTCTTTAACTACATGACAAGAACAGATTTTCAGTATACTGCTCCTCTTCCATAGAAAGGGTTTGTTACAGGGTGTCTTGTTAAATCATCCAGTCCTAAATGTCTGGGTGGTCATCACCTGACTGAAAGTAAACAATCAGTTAAGATTATGATTTGTCTGATCTGTACTGTGAATGTTGATGAGTCACAGAATTTAGATGACACTGGTGATTCACATTCTCCTTTCTCAGAGTAAAATATTACATAAGTGCCTCAAGATCTCCTGCTCCAAAGTGCCTTCTCTCTTTTTTTTTTGCTTTGTCAGAGAAAAGTGCACAGATTTCAGCTAATTTCAGTGTAAGGATTTTCCTTCTTGTGATCAAGTGCTGGAATTAAATTGGATTTTTCTGATGTCTGTAAGCTTTGATAGGCTTTTTTTTCTGAAGCTAAGAATCACTGAAATAGAGAGCAATGAAGAAAGCATATAGTACTCATATCTTGGGAGCTCTATTGACAGCATAATTCACAATTCAAATCCCTACTGGTGATTTTCTTTTAATGAGTCTTCCATTTTCCTTTCCAGGGCCCAGACATGCTTCTTGCCACTCTCATTTTGGCTTCCAATACAGCGTGTTGCAGTAGCAGCTCTTGAAATTTTTTATCCTCTTGGAAATATTTCTTGAGAAGAAGATTAAAAGAACAACTGCAAATTGCAGGGGCCTCTTCAGAACAAAATGTGTAAGCAAGGAATTCAAGGTAGACTAACAGAAAGATTTGTTTTGAAATTGTGTTTCAGGCCATTAAAAATGCTATAAAAGGAGAGTCAGAAAATTTCTTAGAGGCAATAAGAGAAAAAAAATAAACACCATAAACTTTGAATAAGAACCATGACTTGTTTCTAACCAATGTTAAAAATATTCTATTAATATTGGTTATTTAAGAATTCTAGTTAACTCCTACTGTTACTTAGTTTAACCAACACAGTTATTTATCCCTTGTTACCTGGCAAATAGTCAATAAAATCTGGCTGAATAGTTCAGAAACTTATTCATTGGTGTATTTCCCTTCTTTCTGGTTGCAAAACATTCTTGCTGGGCTGACATGATCCAGGTTTTATCTTAAATAAAATGGGTTTTGGATACTTGGTGGCCCTAGGCTGGCTGTCTTTTCCTCTTGTTTCCTTGCTGCCACTTGGACAGTTTATTAATGTATTCTCTGCTCCTCTTCTCTTGGATCTCTGTGTGTCTCTGAAGGGCCACAAGTTGAGAAATAGCACTAACAAAAGAAATAAAGAAATTAAGAATTATCTCACTGAATATATCATTATGTCTTTGAAGGGATAGTTAATTTTCAACAAAGATAACAAAGATTTGTACTGGCAGAAATAAAATTACTGTTAGCCCAGAACTACTCTCTGTCCCAAACTGTCTAGTCAATCTCAGGCAAAAATATTATCCATAAAATATCCACATGATAAAACAGATATTCAGTATGTACTGAAGGAAATTGATATTTCTTACACACAGTAGTAGAAAAGAAGCAGACAATTATTTATAAAGTGAAATCCTTTGTAAAAGTTATGTGGTATGTTTTGAATTTCAAAATTTCAGGTCTTACTCCCAAGTGAAAAAAAGGAAAGGTGAGTCCTCAGTGAGGGAAAAATAGAAAATTTTGTTTATCTTAATTTACAACCTTCACTTCCAAGATTTTCTGAGTAATAATTTATTAATCAAAAAAAAGCATGGACAGATTTAGGTCACAAATAAGTATGTCAAGTCACAATATATTCTCCCAGAAAACATTTTTAATATATAATTAACCATCATAGAAGTTACCTTGCAGACATAACACAGAGAGAATGAAAATGCAGTACTTAACTTTCCTCAATAGCTTTATACCTCTGATGGGTTTTTTGATGGGTCTATTTTTATTTATCAAACATTGAAATTTACCAAGACTATATTTGTAGTTATTCCCTAGGAGCACATTCCAGCTTCAAATAAATTAATTCTTGTTTAACCTGCCAGTATGTTGGCAAAGTTTCTGACCCTACAGGTAATATAAGGTTCCTCTGGTTTATAGCAAGCCTAAAGTTTAGAAAAGTCCTTTGTTCCAAGAAGTGAATTTTGCCAGTTTTTAATGAATTCTTAGACTCATCACCAGAGCGTGAACACGAATGAGTTTATGAACAGACTACCTGATCTACAATTTTAAACACCTGCCAGTCAATGTCTTATGGGTTGGCAGAAATGTCAGTGCTAAATTGTCTCAGGTGCTATTGCTATTTCCTGAAAATCTATAGCCTTGCAACTGTTACCTGAAAGTTTTTCAAGAAAACATATACTCTTTAATAGGCCTGGGATTCCAGGTTATTATATTTTACATTCTGGAGTCACTGCTGTTTAATCATGTTAATACTGAGAATTCACTGCCTGTTCTAATAGGCTGGAGTGCACTAAAATGGGTTAGGAGAAAAGTACAATTTTGTTTTTAGGTATACAGTCTTTTTTTAAATATACTCAGAACTCACAATAAAATCAATTTAAAAAGAACAATGAGGATATGCAGCAATTTGTTAACAGAATTGCAAACACATCAAAAGATTCTTTTTATTAACTAAGTAAAAAAAATGAATACTCAAAGTTAATATTTTAAGTTGTTAATATTCTACCATTCCTATATTCTGTCAGAAAAAGAAGAGAAAATTGGCCTGCATGGTGTATTTGGTTACAATTTATTTGACAATTTGCAATTAGATGTTGTTTCAAATATGCGCTAAAGTGTGGAAATATCAAAAACTTGTTGATGGAGTTTTGTGGCATTCTGCACCAAATAATTACTAATCTTAGGTAAAGTAATTACCTCCTTTTCATAATAATCAAATCTAACTTCTAACTTTGGAAAATGAAGAAATATTATTGACATCTGCCATATAGTTTTGTTCTGGCCCCCCTTTTTTCTCCTGTTCTGCAAAGAGTGAAGATTTTTGTTTTCTGAGAATCACAAAATTATAGAATTGTTTGGGTTGGAAGGGACCTTAAGGACCATCTAGTTCCAAGCCCCTGATGGTCAGGGACACCTTGCACTAGACCAGGTTTCTCAGAGCCCCATCCAACTTGGCCTGACACATTTCCAGGAATGGGGTATTTACAGACAACCCATTCCAGTGCCTCACCACCCCCACAGTAAACCATTTCCTTCTAATAGCCAAGCTAAATCTGCCCTCTTTCAGTCTGAAGCCATTTCCCCTCACCCTGTCACTACATGCCTTTCCAAATAATATTTTTCCATCTCTTCTGTAGGAAATTACCTTCCAGTATTGAAAGGCTGCAGTTAGATCAGGCTGAAGCCTCTTTCCCAGGGTGAATAATCCCAATTCTCATAGCCTTTCAAAGATAAGCCTTTAAAATTCCTGACAGAAGTTTGCTACACAGAAAGTGAAGACTGGACATAGTCAAGTTTAATATGCTCCTCTTAAGTTCCTTCTCATTCCTTTGAGAACAAATCAGTAGTAATTTTTTTTTTATGTGCAGGTAAGCATTGCTTTTACAACAAAAAATTTTCATATGTTAGATGAGTTGTTCCAACACAGTGAACACAGTCAGCTTCTGGGTAAATGTTAAGACAAGTGTTGTCAAAATTATGTACAAAATGAAAATTATAAGTAGCTGAAATAAAATGCGGTAGAATTTTTAAGTACAGTTTAAGCATCTGTTTTACACTCTTCTTGAAGTAAATTAAGTAAAAACATTGGAAGACCCATGTGATAGACCCTGAATTTGAATTAACAGCCTCTTTAAAACCATTGGGAAGAGGAAGGGTGTTTGCAGCATCCCACTCTCCCAAGTTACTATATTATTGTAAACTTGGACTCTCCTAACCAAGGTGAATTCAGTTCCAAAATTTTACAAAATTAAAATACAGATTGAACAAAACAAAAGTGCATACATGAAAAGGAAGCCTCCGGGGAAAAATTTGTCCTGGCTTCCCTAGGGTCCAGGAACAGTAGTCTGGTTATCATGAAAAAACCTGGCTGACAGACTTCTTACTTTTAGAAAAGTATCACTGTCTGTATAAGTGTCAACACTAAAAAAAGGAAATGAGTATAGCCTAAAAGCACACACATCCTGTAAAGTTGTTATTCTGGTGGGGGGTTTTCCCCGGCCCGGGCTGGATGGGGTCAGAGGCTCAGACCCAAGAAGCCGTAGCGAACCCAGAGAGGTGATCCCGTGAGGAACCGTCTCCCAGGGGGTCGTGGCTTCTCTCAGCCCTCGGCCGGGGCTGCCTGCAGAGATGCCTGGCTCAGCAGCCATCAGCTCTTAGTGATTCAGCAGTGATTTCAGCTTGGCTCTGCACGGCAGAACCCCCCTTGGCCAGGCCCGGATAGAGAGAGGAGAGGACTCTCTGGTGGTTCCGCAGAAGCAGCTTTATTATCGCATCTTCCACGAAGGGGTGACCAGAGACGAATCCTCCCCCGACTCGGGGCAGAGGGGTCTCTTTTATGGGGTACAGAGGTGGGTGTGAAAGGGTGAGAAACCAATGGGTATTAGGGTATTTTACATACAGTTTCCTAGAGGATCTTGGGTCTATCTTTTCTAACTAAAAAGGCTCTTTGTTTCCCCAAGAGGGGCCTGGAGGGAGATAGTGCTACTTCCTTATCTCCAGGCCTCCCTGCCAGGGCAGGGGCTTGTCAGACCCCACAATCCTGGACTGATAATCCACAAAACAGTAGGACTATAAGGGTGCCCATTCCCATTTGTATGTGATGCGAAGGCATGAATTGTTTATTTTTCCACTGGAAATGATCTGGACCCCTCTTCTTCTATCTTGCTGATAAAAGACACAAGATGTTAAAATAACCACTACTACATGTCACAAAAGTCATTAAGTCACAAAGGTGATGTCATAAAATTTATTACATCATTTTCTGGGTATTAAGTCTCTGCCACTTCAAAAAACAGTGATTGTAACAAAATAAGAAAGAAATTGCTATCAAGGCCATTAAATGGCAAGACAATTTCTCTCTCAGAAAACAATTATAACTATCAAATTGCTGTAGACTGAAACTATTAGACCTGAGAAATTATTAAAAGAAAAATACTTGATGATTTTTACAAAAAAATTGCATATGCTGGTATGGTGAGATAGAATTGTATCAGAAGCAAATTAAAAAATTAAATCTGTTGATTTATTTTCTAAAATCATTGTCTAAGATCTTTGAGACAATTACAGAAATTCAAATTATTCCTAAGCAAGGACTGAGAAACAGCCAGTTTTTCATAAGTAAGAAATATATCTTAGTTAGAAATAACTATTGACAATTAACTAACAAAGCTGAAGCAAGCTTTTATAGTTTTAATAAAATATGCTTATCAACAATATTATTACTCATTGTACATATTCTAAATCCCTAAAATATTGCCTTAACAGAAATTTATGTGAAAAACTGCTGCATTCATATGCATTAAGGAGTAAAGTACTTCATGGTAGCTTGGTTCATACACATCTGTAAGAAAATTGTATTGTTCACCTCTAACCACTAGAAAAACTCTTAATTTGACTCATGCAACAAAGAAATCCTAGACTCTTTGGAATGCAGTTTTTCATGCCATACACATATACCCAATTTTAAATACTGTGTTATAAAACATGACTTCAGGGTTTCATAGAGCTGAAATTATTTGAGGTACTGTGCAGGATTTACAACCACTGGGATCTAAACTCCAGACAGCTACTCCCTTTCACTCTACCTCTTCCAATAGAGGAGGAACAATAAGTTTTAAAATTGGAATAATAATTTACTAAAATCACAATAACCACAGCAGTATTTGTAGCAAAAAGTTTGCAGGAACTCGGCACTTCTGGACAATGGATCAATGTGATTATGCAGAAACATTAAAATACTCTAAAATATGCATCACCTCTTTGGGTATCATGCAGGAACTCACACATCTTCCAATTTTTACTTAATATCTACTTATCACCTCTTTTGTGTATTAAGTTTACTCATCCTATATTTATACATTTTACTACTTATACATACCCTATACAGTTCACTTATATTTACTTAGCGCAGTACTTATACATTTATCAACTTAGCCATAACATTGCATGTACACATTTTGCAACTGCAGTAGCTGAGATTACGCCTTGCTTGATTAGTCCCTCTACTTTGTCCAAGAGTTCTGCACACACTTTTCAGGTAATAAGATTGGTTTTAGTCCCATGCAGCAGAGTCACTTTTATCTATTCCTTGCTGTCTTGGTATTTAGGCATTCAGCTTCTCCTTTCCCAATTCTTTTCCAATTTATCACATTACCTTTCAGTCCTTGATGCTCCAGATCCAGGCAAGCAGAGTCAAGATGAAGGCAGCAACAAAACTCATCCAGTGATCAGCAGCCAAGTTAGTCCAGGAAATCCAAACAACCAGACAGTAAAAGACAGAGAGCAGCCACAAGCCTTCCCCACCTCTCTCCTATCTTCCTCTGCTTCTCTCTCCTCTTTCTCACTGAACTCTCTGGCTGGGCTTAAAAACCCTCCAGGAGCTGACCTGCTACACCTGAAGGTGGATGGCCAGGTGAAGCTGGTGAGGGTAATTCCAGCCTGGTGTTACTCTGAGGGCTCCAGTAGGCAGAACTACAGATGGTTTGGCTGGGGCACACTGTCATGGTTCAAAACATCTTACAACAAAAGTCATTAAGTCATAAAGGTGATGTAATAAAATCTATTACATCATTTTGTGGATATTAAGCCTCTGCCACTTCAAAAAACAATGATTGGAACAAAATAAGGAAGAAATCTCTATCTTAAATGGAAAGACACAATTTCTCTCTCAGAAAACAATTATGATTGTCAAATTGCTGTAGACTGAAATTGTTAGACCTGAGAAATTATTCCTGTTTTCTTCTTGATCATATTTACTCTTTCCCCAGGCATTTGATGTGAGGTGTCATCAGACACTAAACTAGATGGACCTTTAATCTGATGTGGTAGTGTTTTTTTTAACATCTTGCATTTTTTATCAGAAAGGCAGCAGAAGGAGAAGAGGTGTCCAGATCATTCCCAGTGGAAAAATGAACAATTCGTGCCTTCACATCCTAGTCCATTGTATAAGAGTAAGAACACTGATCAGCTTGACCACAGGCAAAGAGAAGAATGATTTTGAATCATCGAGACAGCTGAAGAGACAAGCATGTGTGTGAGCTCTGTAAACTGGACTTGTTTATAGAAGGATTTCATTGCAACATGCAGAGTGTCCACTGCTGAAGCATCCCTGCTGGGTTGGGGTAGGAAATTGGCTTTCCACTCTCCTGCTGCAAGGATGTGTCATTGTTTCACATCAATATTCTTGAGTTTGAGCTGTCTAGGTTGGGGGTTGATGAAAAACAAAGGACTGCTAATTGGTGTTCTTAAAATGCAATGAAATAAATAATGACAAATTGGACAGAAACGGTTGGAGGTTCTCTGTATCATTCTTGGCTAAGAATTTGATTATGAAAAGAAAGCCAAGCTAAGAAGGGAAAATTAAATATTTTCCCAACAATGTTAAACTGTTTAAGAGTATCTAGAGACTAAACACTAGACATAGATACAGAAATAACTGAACACTGATTGAGTCCATGTGGACTATTCAGAAGGTTAGAGTAAGAACAAGCAAATTACATTAAAATTTATAATTTGTATATAAATCTCATTTCCAAATTTGATTTACACTTAAGTATAGTTTAGAAAAAAAAATTCAGAAATGTGGTGAATTATAATGCTGCATAGATTCTATAATGGTTTCACTCTCAGCAGGAGATAAGGAATTTGCAGAAGAATTACTAATACAAGATAATTGGGAGGTAATGAATCATAAAACTTTGGGAAAATGGACATCTGCAAAAGTATCTACAATCATTTATCCAAATCCAAATAAACAAGGGTATTACTTTCTCGTGAATAACAAAAAGACTAACTAGGGGATTTCTTTAGTTGAAGGATATTGCTAGATCGCTATTATGTTACTATTATTATTGCTATACAGTGATACCAGTGCAAGCAGTCTGCTATATAATGTCAAGAATAAAATTAAGCAGGTCATTATTTCCTGATTTCATTATTATTTTTTTTATTATTAAAAATTATTATTGCTACTACTTCAATAGCAAATGGTATACTGATATTTCTCTAAAGAGCAAATTCCGTTTGTTAGAGATCAAAATAAAGCTTTTAGAAAACTGCAACTTTAAAAAAGATAGATCAAAGAAATTTTTGTGTTTGAGTGATTTGATTTTTTTCTATAATCAATTCCATTTTACTGCTGTTTTGGTTGTTCTTAGTTAAAAGAATTCTGCTAGCTCTTTACCATATCTAATGATTACATACTTTTTCTGCTTCATATGTTGTCTTTTCTTTCCAACTTAGAAGTTGCTTTACCAATTTTGTGTATTAAAACACAATTCTGATTAAAGCCTTGAAAAATTACATAAAGTTGTCCACCACCAGATGAATGCAGTCTTTCTTTAGTGGTGCCTGCCTCATTACCTTACTAATTTTCTCTAATGAGTCAAATAACATGCAAAGCTCTATCTCTAGACTTGGCAACTTTTAATGTCATTTCATCTTCTAATTCTTCTCTGCATGAATCCAAAGATAAAATAAACACCTTCCAATCAACAGTGTCATTCCACTTGCATACTTCCGCATACCAAATCTCCAACTCTCCATTCTTTTAACAATTTACTGATGAAATTGCCTTTCCCTGACATTGTCAACCAGAACAGCCAACAAGAATGAAAAAGTACTTCCCCACTCTTCTGTCTAATACTGCCCTCCACCCTTTTGTCAATCAAAAGTGCTCTCCACTTGCATGAAAGTCACATTCTATGTGATGCCACCCAGGAGGAAAAAGGAAAATGGTGAACTCTACAAAACCATTATAAAAAATTAATACATTTTTGAAGGGCTAATAATTAGTAGAATCTGAAGTCTACCTGACATATGATGAGACTGGAACATGAGTCACCAAGAGAATAATGGAAAAAGAATTAAAAATCTGACACCCAAACAGACTAACTAATGAGAGCCAGTATTGTTTTAGGCTTTAGGCTTTCTATTTCTTTAGAAATAGAAACTGCACATGGACTTCAGACAAAATTTTAGGAAACTGTTTTTAAATTTTTTGCCTAAACCAATTTCATGTTTGTGATACACTGTTCACTAACAGTCATCTGCTTCCCCAGTTTGAAATATTTGGTTTTCATGAGTTTGACATTCTACCAATTAGAAAATAGCCCACTTAAGAAACTAAGTACTTGACTGGTTGGAAAATCATATGGGACAGTATATAATAAAGCAGTGATTTTGGAAGGGTCAGACCTGATCCAGTCAAAAAGCAAGTATATAATAAAGTAGGATATAACACATCAAAAAAATAGAAGAAAAAATCAAATACATTTATGTTCAAAAGAAATGTTTATTTTATTCTTTGTTTTTATTTGTGCTTGTAGCACAAATGGTCACTTTTTTTTTTTTTTTTTTTTTAATATGGGCTAATTGAACCACAATGAAGCCAGTAGGAGTGAGATGCAGGTATATCTGGAACATGCACAGTTCACCTGAAATTTTATGCAGAATGATTCCTCCGATAGAAAAGATGAACTGAAAAATTTGGAATGAATTTTAAGTGGAAATCTTTCAAGTGACATTTGTATAATTCTTTTTCAGTCAGAATTTGAGCTGGCTAAATAGATCAATAATCCGATATTGATTACTGTTTAATAGAAGCAATGGAAATGAATGGATTGGAAAACATGTGACCCACCTTCTTTGGCTGTTAGACCTCTAGCCTTATAATGCTTATAATCACAATGAATGGTAATCTGTTGGGTGAGTGTTTGGTAGAATTGCTTGTCTTCTAGAAACCCTGACACATATATCATATATTTGTACATAAAAGCTAAATTCTGTGTCATTATGAATGTGTTTATTTTCTAATTTGTGCTTGTTAAGTCAATCTGTGTGTATGTGTGTAGTAATGTGGTAGGATTTGCCTTCAGCAGAACAGTCAACATGCTGCACTAGATATGGGTTCCAAACAGTTTTATCAATTTAGAGGTAATGCAAGGCATGGAAACAAAAATGACACAATCAACACATCCAAAAAAAAAAACACCAAAACCCAACAACAACAAAAAATTATTGCTTTGGGTAGTACTGTGTTGCAGTGGACTCCCCTGAGCCCCCCCCACCCCGGCCGAGTCCCTGCCATGAGACTCTGAGATAGTCCATCTGTCTAATGTTCAAGCAGCCCGGGCTCTGATCTGGTGGGTTGTTTATCCCAGCCCCGCCCCTGGTATCCCATTTCTCCCTCTCTGTGACAAAACCAACTGGACACAAAGCCTCAGCCTCTTACCCCAGCCAATTCTTGCCCAGGTCGGTGCTCTGTCTCTCAGGACAGAGGGAATAAATGACTCTAAGATCATAAAGGGGGGTTGAGCAATATTTCTCTTCTCTACCTCTGCCAGCTAACAGCTGGCACTGGCTTAAGTGGGGCTGCACAGTTGAGGAATATTTAGGCTGTTTGTAAATGGTTTAAGATATTCCAAGGCATAAAGAGGCAAGCTTACCACAGAAATTAAGCAGTGTACAAAGTTATTCAATTACCAGATTACTGGGTTAAGCAAATGTGACATTTAAAAAAAGGAACAGAGAGAGAGCTCCAAACAGAGATATTGACCTGGACGTAACCCTCTCTGAGGAGCAACTTGGTTCGACTAATTTGGCACAGGAGTTTGTTCTACTTTGATTTGGAACCCTTTGACAAGACATCACTTTCTTTAAATTCACAGCTCCCACACAGAAATTATGCTGGTTAGAGTGATCAATTCACAAAAGATTTTATCCATAAGATTTTGTTCCACAAAAGACCTGTAATTCCAGGTGCTCTTCTAGTTATTAGCTCTTTAAAATGTTACTGATCACCCTGCTTAGGAAATTGAGTGTTCTTGAGATAGGCTTAAAAATGCTTAAAAATGTTCAAATCTATAGATGCTAGAAAAATACAGCTCAAACATCCAAAAAAAGGAGAGGAATGAAAATGATGAGCAGCCCAGGAAGTTTTCTTAAACAAATTAAAAAGGAAGTTTAAAACAATAAAGCCTGTTTTAGAAGTTCTGTGTGGTGAAATATCTCATCTACAGTGAACACTGAGGAAAATATAGCATATAAAAGAGGAAATTAAACTGCTATAAAAATTTCAGAGAAGTAATTTTCTCAGTGGTCTTCCATTAACATTATTTATTTCAGACTGTAAATTTGCTGTATTTTTTCTACAGATTTCAGAATTACATAGCCAGGTTGAAAAAAAAAAAAATTCTCATTCTTTTCATCAGAAAGATAAAATAGAGAACACACTTGTCTCTAAATACAAGGAGGAAACACCTTCAGGGTATCTGCTGAGTCTTTTTAAGTCCTGTCTTTACATTTAACACATTTATCTACAGCCTAACACAAAATGTACATTTCTATAGTAGTTTCTTTCTATCTACACAGATATGAGATAATTTGTTACTTGTGTAGTGTAAGGACATCCACTAGATTTGATTTTCACAGGGTTATGCCACAGTTTCATTGGTTGTCCCTGCTCAGGCTCAATGTTCCAGGCTCTTCAGTTTTGTTCCATTTTTATTCTTTTTAGAAAAGAAAATGACAGTCGTGGTAGATTGTTTTTTAAAAAGAACAATTTAATTATTAATGTAATAATATTAAATAACTCGTTAATTTCACTATTTTAATAATTGTTTCCAGCTCTGAATTTCTCAAGAAAAGAAAGACATGGACATGATGGAGTGAGTCCAGAGGGCTGTGACATTGATTAAAGGGACAGAACACCTCTCCTCTGAAGACAGGCTGAGAGAGTTGGTATTGTTCAGCTTGGACAAGACTCCGGGGAGATCTTATTGTGGCCTTTCAGTACCTGAAGGGGGCCTACAAGACAGTCAGAGAGGGACTTTAAAAGGTCATGTAGTGATAGAACAAGGGACAATAGCTTTAAACTGAAATAGGAGAGGTTTCTATTAGTTATTAGGAAAAAAAATCTTCCTAATTGGGAGAAACTCTTTACTGTGAGGATGGTAAGGCACTGGAAGAGGTTGCCTAAAGAAATTGTGGATGCCTCATTCTTGAAAGTGCTCAGGGCCAGCTTGGATGGAGCCCTGAGCAACCTGATCTTGTGAAAGGTGTCCCTGCCCATGACAGGGGTGTTGGAACTAGATGAACCTTAAGGTCCCTTCCAACTCAAACAACTCTATGATTCTTCAAAAACAACATAAGAAGGCAAGGAAGTTTGTAAGACATTATATCATGCACATATATTATTTTCAGCACTATATTCTGTAATTCTTATGTATTTATTATTAATGTCACAGCTGAGTGTGTCTGTAAAGGCTGAATATTTTACATCTACAAAACATAGCACAGTATTTGTCTAGAGCACCCACAGCTAAATGTAACAGAAGCCAATGTAAATGGGATTCATGCATTTGCACTTGTATACTGTATCTTTCCACTCCAGTTGTAGTTCTATAGTCAGACCCACGTATTTGGCGCTTCTTTGAAAAAGTCTGTGCAGATCCAGTGTCACAATATAGGTACATTTCCATTTCTTGTGGGGTATTTATCAACATACTAATTCTGTATCAGCAATTGTTTCTGTTGCTAACAATGCTTTTTCCTTCTTCTTATTTTTAGATTCTAAAAGTACCACTGTCTTTGAAACCTACAATAAACACTGACTGGTGGCACCCAGAACCTAAATAATATAAGGATTTAAATCCTTCAGCGCAACAATCATGTGTTGCTCTCAGTCCTGAAAAAAAAATGAATGACAGTGTAAATCTCAATAAATTTCGCCACTAAGAGGTACATTAAAGCACTGGTACTTTTAAGGAAAAATTGCAAATATTAGAGATGTTCACCTTTAGTGGTTTTAAAAGTAAAGTGCAGTTGTGCAGCACATTATCCTAGTCAGAATGACGGATTTTGGGACTGTGATGAGCATTTGAGTGGCAGTGGGGCAGAGTAGGCTGGCTCTCACCCTAAACCTCAAACTCTTTCAAAATTCCTCTTGCTACTCCTTTAGCACAAGGTTGTTTAATTCCTGCTTTTGATATGTTCAAAACCTTTACTTGTCTTGAAGGTAAATAATCCTTGGGCAGGTAGAGGGTGACCTGCAGTAAATTTAGGAACAAACAAAAAAGGTTAAAATGCTACCTTGTTGAGAACTTTAAATTCATACCTAGAATTCCCAAGTTGCAACCCTCCATCTAACTTTTGTGACTAATACAATCTATTGGGGTTTATGAAGAATCAATAATACTAAACAAATGTAGTTTCTCTTCTGAGTGCTGATAGGATACAGACAAAACTTTAAAATAAACTCAGAAGATGAAGAATCCCTGAAACTAATAAGTTGCACTGCTGTGCACTATTCTCTGACATCCAGGGAGATGGAGGATTTCTGTGTGTTAGGGTGCATTAGTCAAAATGGAGGTACTAAAGACAAAGTCAAGGTAGAATAGCAACATAGAACTGCCAAAAACACCAAGTAAGCAATAACAGGGCAGGAAAGATAAGGCCACATTTTCAGTTCCTAATCATTGCTGCTAAGTGCCAAGTTATTAGTTTCTAAAATAAGTAGAATGTTGTTTTTATTTGTTTATAAGTCCTACATAGTAGCAAGTCATCTCATCTGCCACGAGGTTCATCATGCACTGATGGAGCTGACTTCTATGGGAGGATCTTTGGTGCAAGACAGAATTCACACAGCATTTAAACTCACTGGCTTCAAAGTGCTGAACTCAGCATACTCTTAATTAATACAATAATTCACATCTATTAATTTCCACTTAGTTTTTTTTCTCTCTCCCACATAGCGGAGAAAACAGGCAGTTGAGTTCTTTCATCCTTGTTTTGTATACTCCTGTAGAAACAAGGCAGACATTAAAATTTTTTAATAATTTAAATTTGATTTCATATGTTCGTAGAGTTTAATTAAATTTGGTGGAGTTTTTTTGACATAAATATTGATTAATACAATATTGAATAAAGCCTTTTAAGTATTGTTTTCAAAAAGCACTCAAGTGATTTACACCACTAACCCTTGCTTTTTTTTAAAAAAAAATTGTCTGAATATTTTTTTCTTTTTCTTCTAAAGTTGAAAGAGAAAGAAAACTTCTCAAGAGAATAAATCAGAGTACTCGAGGCTGGTCTTCTGCTCTGAACCATTCTTTTGTGGAGGTTTTTATTCACCACTGGCCATAGATTAAATTTTTTCTCTTTTAAATCAGTCTTTCCAAGTCACTACCCCTAGTATTACTGCTATTAAAACGAATTGAACTTTTCCACCAATGCTGAATAATTTTGAAAATCATACTTTTTGTATCAAAGCTATTTCTTTTGCATGCATTCACAGGATCACTTGAAATAACATATCGTCTTTATTTTCCTAGTATCTCTGCTTTTGAAGCAACATACTGCAAGATTTTCATCCATAGAAGCATAGAATCATTAAGGTTGGAAAGACCTCCAGGATCACCAAGTCCAGCCTTTGACTGACCACCAGCATCACCTAAACTACAGCACCAAGTGGTGCAGTCATTTCTTGAACACTTCTGGGGATGGTGACTCCACCACTTCCCTAGGCAGTCCAGTCCAGTTTCAGTAACTGCATGGAATGGCCCCAGACCACAACTAATCCACCATGCCAGACTGCAAATGCCTCCTACACATCAGTCCTATCCTTTTTATATACAGCACTGCTTACTCTGAGTGTAAAAGTTGGATAAGTTTTATGAGTTTTATGTAAAACAACTTGAAAACACTGAAGCCATCAACTATGTCAACTATCTCAAGTTTTATAGATAAGAATCAATTTCAAGAGTGTTAGTGAAGTTTTGTGAATCTAATTTATTGTCATTTATTACTCTTAAAATCATAATTAATTTTGAGTTTTCACAACACCCTCAGTAAAATGCAACATGGAGGAGTCTTCCACTGTATTACATAAATTTCCAGAACAATATTTACAAGTCTCTTATGAAAAACTCTTTCTCATGGATAGTCTCATTGTCAAACAAACTCAATCCTGCTGAAGAAGATGACTCAGAGCATGCAAAAGTATGTGAATGCACTTCAGTAGTCCCTGAAGTAATAGCTTAGGATAAGAGGAAATCTAAAGACTGAGGTAGATAAGACACTGCATGGATGTCCCAGTAGACCTTAACTACTGATAAATATAGAGAATTCAATGTTCAATAGGAATTGATTAATTATCTGATTTATATGACGTTCCCCTAAAACATATGAATCTACTAATCCTGATAATGATAAACACATGACAAACATTTGCAGGTCAGTGGTATATCAAAACATGCAGCCTCTACTGGAAAGCAGAAATCACATTTGCAGACATGAATTAGACTGTGATTTCAGTTGGTCTCATGTCAATCCAGTGGCTTCTACTGAAATCCCAAAGCTACCTGAAAATACCCACGAAGTCTTCAGCCAGGACCAAGGGTGACATGATGAAAATGACTGAATGATAATCAACTTAAGCCCAAAAGTTGCTCTGCTGCAAATTGCCTCTTATTTTATTATGGAAAAATTAAATTGCATCCTAACAGTTTGTAAAATGGAAAACTTGAATGAAAATACTGAAAATCAGTAGGATATATTTCTGCTGCTATTCTACAATATCATTTACCTTTGTGGTGAAGACAGTTTCTCTACATACTGTGCTATGAAACAAGAAGACTCCAGCACCAGTAGCTCTAGCCCAAGTTCCACATCTGGAACTGCTTAGTAATGTATATGTAAAAATTATTTTGATAGACAACACAATATAATCCCACTCAGACAGCATTATGCTTCTAAGTAATGTTACTGGCTCAACTCAATAATTCTAAAACTATTGCTAGATAGAGATTTTCCACTGCTTTTTTTTTTTTGCTCTGTCTCACAGTTACGTTTTTAGTTAAAGACCGGAGGCATTGATTCCACAGAAGGACAGATATAACATAAAAAGTACCTTTTCCTGCAGATTAATTCCTCCTGCTGGTTTATGAATAGCTGATGTCTCAGTATAACAGAGAAATCCAAGCAGCTGTAGCAATTAGACATGACAAAACATTTTCCACATACTGTTTTGTCTAATGAACTGTCAGAAAGTGCAGTTTCCTGACTTTTAATTACTGCACCACCCACAGTCAGGACAAGTTCACCTACCTCTTCTGTCTGAGGCTTAATTCATCTTCTCAAATGTGTCCTTATTAAAAGTGAAGGGTCCCAGTTTGTACTTTTTCTAAAGAGTGAAATGAAACAGAAAGAATATTATGGTAAGTGGTATCTTTCAGAGCAGCCGTTCTTTTTCATTTTGAAGGAGCATTCATCTGCCTACCTATGGATCAAATTCTTTGTGTTCACAAATCAGTGTGAGTTTAATCATCAAAAGTAAGTCTTTGTAAGTCTTTACTTCACAAATGTTAAGCATTCCGCCTATATCTTGAATAAACCAGTAGACTGAAAAGAAAACATTATTGGCATTTTCCATAGCTAAGATTCCAAGGAAATCCTCCTTAAGCATTTGTTATACTTTTTAAAGATTAATTTCAGCTACTAAAAAAATAAATATTTCATTGTGACTATAGCTCAACATGCATTTGGGCTGAAATCTGACAAGTGTGGGAAATAAAACTTTTTAGGTAAAATGTTATTCCACAGGTCTGAAACACAAAGTTCTTTGCATTATAATTTTACAGAAACATTTTCCTTATTACCCTTTTCTGTGCTTGTTATTTTATTAACAGGATTCTTATCAAGAAAAAAAACCATGGGATTTTGTATTCATTTTACCACCTATAAAAGCCTTGCTTGATGTGAAGGATGTTGTTATATTAATGTTATAACACATACAAGAAGAACATGGAATGTTGAAACAAAGCATCTGTACACATTAGCTATAAGCATAAACTGTGTATTTTCTGGTAACTACAGTGCCCCAAAAGATATGTGACAAAAAAAACCCAAAAAACCACAACAACCCCTCCTACATAAAATTATAGTTCAGAACAAAGGAGTTCTCTGGAGGTCTTCCTTAGCATATGCTTTTATTGTAAGAGTAAAATCAAGGCAGGTTCAGTGAAAAGCTTCCCTTTGAATGATATGTAGATGCTTGCTAACTATAGCCACAAGTTAAGGAAAGTTTGGGGAAACTCTGTGAAGTCCAGCCTTCCACAATCACAGAGAGACCAGTTATTCTCCAGGTTGGAAAGACTAGTGATCCTGAGACAAACTAAAGTGCAATTAAATTTTTAAACTAAGAGAGTGTGCCTTCTACAAGAGTACTTCAGGACTGTGGAAGCATCTCTAGAAATTCTTTATGGAGAAACATCTGCATCTCCTCAGACAAAAATGCCAAATGATGACACGAGATGTGAGTACATGTATGTTTTCAGATGAGTGGGAGATTGTGTACAGGTGGCATACACAATTGTGGTTGGTCATGGAGAGGACAGCAAACAAAATCAATATAGAGAGAGCAATGAGGAGCCCAGGAATTCTACAGATAATGCAAAGTGTTGAAGTGAATCAGGATTCAGGTTCTCATGTCTGCCTGAACCAACCCCTTAAGCTCTATGAAAGAATGAAAACATTACACTGCTTTTTTAAGACAATGCTAAGTAATGTTTGCTGAGAATGTCTGGCATAGGGAAAGAAAAAAATACTTGGTGGAAGGGAGACTGAGTAAAAAGGCTTATCCTGTATCATTTTTTGTTCCTAAAGGTTATTATTAATAATGTAGGACAACAAGAACATTTGAAAAACAGTATTTAATGATGCATAGTTTCACACCTGTTGTGAAGTGACTGTTTTATGTATAGAATATAATATTAGGATAGGAGATCATATCCAGTAAAAATTGCCAGAGGTGCTCTGATGCTGCCTCCCATTCAGGGTGCAACCTCTTATTTCTGTGGACCTTTCAGTGTTCCTGCAAAGCAAACACTAACTCTTCTCATCTGGAAAAGGGAGAAGTTCCCTGCATTGCTTTCCTATCATTTGGGATCAGGAGGGAAGTCTAATTTAATATTGTTTCTAAAGGGGCACTAATTCAATGACAGATTTTATGAAGCCAAAAAAGTTTAAAGCAATAATATAAAAAAACTTATTGTTTGTTATTTCAGTTTGAAAAAAATTTTCCTTAAATTCTCAGTGAAATAAAAGTCAGAAGGCTTGAGTGCCAAAATACCTCTCTTGCTCAAGAGAGACTAGCAAAAGATGAATGGGATTAAAAGATTAAAATTATGTGCACTAGTGAGTGATTTTAGGACTTTATTACATATCATATACTGAAACATGAAAACATTTATTATAAGTTGTTAGCTATAAACCACACAGACATTCTTGATCAGCAGAATTCTTTATAGCTGAAAAAGAAAATTAATTCTGCAAACTCTGTGGCAAATTGGGTTGTCAGCTACAGTAAATCTAGGCTAATCCCTCCACAAAAACTCTTGAAACTACATTACATTTTCAGTGTTGCTCTATAACAGTACAGGTTCTGTGCTGACATTCCATTGTAAATACAAATAAAATTGTCCTGAAAATAATTTTAAATTAGGAAGTTATTAATTTTCACCCCAATATTCATATAAACACAAATATTCATATTTCATTAATTCTGGTGGAAGAGGAAAGGATGTAATTTACAGTATTGTAGCCTGAGGTTGTTTTTGCTTTCGTAGGAAATTCCTTATGATATTAAATTTGACACTTTTACATTCAAATGAACTATGCAAACAATTACCTTGTACTGCTAGCAAGAACTTTAACAAAATCTTGCATATCTTCAGTTAGAGAGCAGCTTCTTTGTCTTTTCTCCCTTTTTAACCCTCTGACAGAGTGGTTCTTCCAGAACAGGTTGGTTGATGAAAGCAAAAGCAGACAATGGGAAAAAAAAATTCTGACTTGCAGCTTTTCCGGGACAAATTTAAACAGGATTAATAACCATTTTACAAAGAAAAAACAATTCTGTCTTTTAGACTGATGCAACAGGTCTGTTCCTCCCCCAGCCCATATTGATGCTAGGGGTTGTCCTGACCCAGATGCAGCACCTTGTACTTGTCCTTGTTGAACTTCATGAAGTTCTCATGGCCAATTGTTGAGCTTGTATAGCTTCCCCTGGATGGTATCCCATTTTTCTGGTGTGAATTGCACCCCTCAGTGTTGTGTCATCTGCCAGCTTGCCGAGGGAGCACTTCATCTTACTGTCTGTGTCATTGATTAAGATACTGAAGAGCACTTGCCCCAAGTCAGAGGCCTGAAGGACCAGGCTGCATCAACAGACTTATGTCCAGGTGGATGCTGGTTTTGAGTTATGTCCTTCAGGGCTCTGTTCATTTTTCATGAATGCTTCATTAAAAAATTAAAAACCTTTTTAATTAACCAAAGCACTTGAACCAGACTTCAATAAAATCAGTGGGCTGTCCTGCCCCACTCAGCACACTCCAGGAGGCATTGTCTAAGCACATAAACCTACAGTGATATCTCAAATCTTTGGTGTGCCAGACATTCACATGGGACCAGCAGTTGTGATAGGACCCAGAGACACTCTTACTCTTCTACAGGTGGAAGCCAGGTAAGGGACCTGTAATATCTAAAGTGGCTTAGATACTCATGGTGACAGCATCACATTCTCACCACCTCTAGAAATCTGTGGGATATAGTTTGCTGTGTTATCATCTAGGAATAAATAAACAAACAAACCACTCAATACTGATATTCAATCTCTGTGGAGAAAACCAAACCAAACCAGAAATCACACAAGAGCTTTGTGCTTCTCTTGTGTAGCTGCCTTTGCCAGTTTTCACATTAAGTTCTTTGCTAGCCATGCATTTTCAAAGCTGTATTGGGCAGTGCTTCATAAACAAAGTGCACACAGTGTCTGGTAGATGATTAATTATACACAGATTGTGCAAACCATATAACCACATAGCAGAGAAGCATTTTTTTTAATAGATAAACAAGTGTAAAAATATTTTATTTTATGGAGATTTTTAAAAACATTTCTGAAGAAGTCTGTGAGAAAGTTGTCTTCAGTAAATACCATGATTTCAAATTCTATTTGAGCAAAAGAAGCAGCATTCTAAATCAGATTTAGCTAATTCTTAAGTGAAGGTTGTTCAGAGTTTAGAGTGGAAATGAAACAGAGCTGCAGTTGGAGAATGGGGCCACAATGAATTCTTCTCATAGCAAGAACTTAGGTTTGGATTCCTGCCATCTCCCTCTCCAAATGATGTTCTTTCTGTAATTTCAGCATAGCATGAAACAAACAAAAAACACAAATAAATAAAAAATCCCAGATCTTTAAAAGTACATTTAAATCAGGGATTTTGTTTGACATAGACTAAAAATTTAAGAAAATTTAAGAAAAATTAAGAAAATTGACAGTGGAATATTAGTTGGGAATATTCAAGTTTCCTTAGTTCTGACTACATGAAGGAACCACTTGCCTGACAATGGGACTCTTGAGAATTTTGTCTTCTGATGTTTTGTTTCTGACTTGGAGTACCAAGAATATTGCTCAAAATGATGTGTGATTCCTAGTGGCTGAACTAAAAACCTCATTCAGTTTAAACTGACTGGGAATGGACAGTTGTTTTCCATTTATTTCTTCCAAACATATTTAAATTATATTATTTATAAATTATGTTTTAATATAAGGCAAAGGAATAATGCAGATAAAATTTACAATAATCTTGTTCCAATCATGGTTCTTCTTAAAAGACAGCATAAAATAATAAACGTATAGCTGAAAATGAATATATTTTTGCAATCTTTATAAGGAAAGTCAAGGTCATATTAAAGTGGAAAACAACATAGAAATTGAGATGGAATTTTAGGAGTTTAATGTAATAGCCAAGAATAAAAGTACAATTAGGATCCTTTATAGTATCTCTATTTTATACTTATGTAGTGTTTTTCACGCAGAAGTGTCTCACAGAAATTCTCTAGAAACACCAAGAAGTAGATAGAATTTCCATGGTCCTGTAGTAATGAAGGAAATCCATTGTTTTTCTGGCCTTTCTCTACGTGATCATTTCTTAATTGGGTGGGATGTCATGCTGCTCTTTAGGCTTACACTTGAGATCATGGACATGTGCTTCTGAGCTGAGATAGGACTCCTGGGCCACAGGCAGGGTAACGAGGAGGTCCCTGCTGAAGCCAGTGAGGGCCATTAGAACCTTGTTACTGCAGTGAGAAGCAGCCCATCCTTACTGTCTCCAGACCCTGCACATCACACTTTTAATCAGGCATTGCTCCCAGGGAGAGGAAAATGCAGCAGGTGTAAATCAGTGGGTCTGCAGCACGCAGAGCCAAGGGCCATCACCACTACTTGTGATTTCTCCTACAGGACCAGGGTTCCACTGCTCTTGGCATTGCAGATGAGAGCTCTTCCACATGTGGGGCATGGCTCCACTTCATAAGGCAGGTAAGGAAATAAGGGTATAAAGGGGAAGAAAGGTGGATAAACTGTATAGTTCTGTGCAATGAAGAACACTCTCACATCAGCGCCTGCTTTAAGAGTTAATGGGAATTGCCCAGTATTTATTTTTTGCTCCCTTCTCTGCCTGAGGTTCCATAAAGCCAATAGTGGGAGCTCTGAACTGTTGAAGGGAATCCAATTGACTCATTTTTCTCATTTAATTTGACAATTTAAGTGGTTTCACTGTTTATAATGTATGCATTTACAGATATATGTGTTTATTTTGCTGTCCCAGTGATGTCTTTAAAAAACTGTACTGGATTGTTTGTTTTTGGAGTTTGCTTTTATGGTGTTTCTTTGTTGGGTTTTTTTCCCCTCAATAATTTGCCTTTCTTATTTCTAGTATGGAAGTATGTTTTATCATACAATGCATTAACATTAAAGAGTCCTTCTGTCCTTGAGTGCTAAGACCTAGTAAGATTCTGATTGTAAGATATTTCTAAGTTAGTCAGGAAGTGGGGGAGAGCAGTGATAATCAGTTGCCATGAAAAAGTAAATGCTGCCTTCTGACCTCTTGTTATAAGAATATGACCACATCACCTGCCCAGTTTTTATGGCTGACCTTATTCATGTCTCTGTACAGTTCAATTAATTGGGCATTAAAATTTCTGGAAATTTCTGTATGTCTTATTGGTTTTTTATGACAAACTCTGGGATTAATTAAATTAAAATTACTGTGTTTGTCATGTTTTATTTACTTTGCAAAGCTTAATTAGGTTGATAGAGAAATAACATCTGCATGAAAAGTATCTGTGTGAAAGATACTTAAACTTCTCTATATTCTATTATTGTGAAGATATGATTTTTGAGAGGAAGTCTGCTATTAATTCTCATCTTTCAATATGGGACAGATTGAGATTAATCAGTGTTCAAAAATCTTCAGCCTATTTAAGCATTGGCAGACAGCCATTTCTGAGATGAATTCCTGGTGACATGGTATTGCTTTTTGAGAACACACTGGATTAGTTCTGAAACAAGCAGGGAACAATGAAATCATTAAATTCTTAAGCTTTGCATGTTACTGAAGATGGTTATAGGCCACATGCTTGGGAAATAACCAGATTTTTTCTTTTTTCTTTTTTTTTTTACCAAAGATGTGCCAGCGTCCTTCATTTATATGCAAAAGGAGATGGTAACAAAGGCTTGGAGTAGGCTAGGGACAAGTTACAGGTGCAGTCTGTCACATACACACACAGCTGTAAATCTCTTTGGTTGCTTCATATGTGGATATAAGGTTTGATTTTATAAAAACATCACATGGATCCTCCTTTGGCCTTAACCTGGGCATTTCCAGAAGTGGCAAAGTGAGCCAATGTAATTCTAGCTAAGGACAAATTCATCTCAGGGAAAACTGCAGCAATAGTATGCATCATAGATAAAGAACATGAGAATATATGAAATATATTGCTAAATGGAATTTTATGTGACTTTTACAGTTTTTTAGTACTATCAAATGAAAGAAATATGTTCGTGTGAATGTTCATGGGAAATTAATAACAAAGATTGGAGGCATGATATAGTGAACTGAGAGTTACTAGGTAAATCAAAATTGAGAAATACATTCTTCTCTAGAAGCTAAAGTACCTATTGCTAGCTAATAATATTAGTTAAAGTACTGCTAGTAAAATACATTGCTAATTAATTGCATAGAATGAAATTTTAGACCTTTAAAATGATGGCATAACTCATCTTGATTTAGGTATGGTTAAGATTAAAGAATACTACTTGATGTGGTTGGCAATGAAATAAATATCTAAATAAATAAATTTTTTATTTTGTTGCCAAATTTTTGTTAAAATTTGCCTGCACTGAGCAACAACCTATCAACAATTATTCTCTGTATCAAAGGACATGTCTGTATAAAAAAATGGGCTGATTACTGAAGTCACTAACAGCAAAAACTTGTATATCTTCACATTTCTTTTTCAGTGAATGTGGGCATGTATTTCATTTCTCAATCAAACAAAAGTTTAAACTGTAAACATTTTTTGCAGTCCTTTAAATGTGGTTTTTTTCACCAGACAGAAGGTTTTACTACATATCTCACAAAAAAACAAACAAACAAACAAAAACCAACCAAAAAACCCCCTAAATTAAAAAACAAACAAACAAAAAAAAAACCAAACAAAAAAAAGAAACCAAACCAAAAAAAAAAATCACTCTTTCCACCCTCAATTTTTTTTCTGTTGAGACATATATGGATGTATGTTGGGGCTGATGTATTTTGTAACTGACATTCATATAGATTTACTAGGCAAGAGGGATTAGGTCATTGGTAAACTCTGTCCTATTTATACATTAATTTATTGATCAGAGGTCATTCAGCATATAAATATAGAAGTGCTGCAGCATTCATTTCTCTAAAATGCATGGACTTTATGCTTAAGTAGCCATCTGAGGCCACACAGGAACAGCCATGGTGTGGTTAAGTCTCATTTTTCCAGCCTTGAAGAGTCAGTCTGTGCTAAATGGCTGATGCTTTTGTCTCACTGTGATGGATTAAACAGACACACGATGCTGGGAGCCTGTGGAGGGTGCTTTAGTAGGCTAAAGCCCTCACATAGGTAGCTCTGACAGAAGGTTAGAAGCACAAAGATTTAGGTGCACCTTCAGGATGTGAACTTATTATCCGTCTCAGGAGAGAAATGCAGTAAGAATATAATACTTCCTAGAACAGCACCAGGTCAGCCAGCTTGGCCTTGAGTGTTATGGTGAAATCTTAACTGCAGTGAGTGCAAAAGGAATGTTTTCAAAAATAAACCAATAATAGACACTGGGTTCAGTAGAGGAGCTGATTCTGGTTTCCTCATCTCCAGAGATCTTTTTCCTTTGCATGTAATTGCATACGGCAGATTGTACTGCCAATTTGCAGCTCCCCACCTTCCTCTAATACAGATCTCTGGTACTGGAAAAGGATAAATATTGTTTTTCAAGAGGGTAGCTTGCCTCTTTCACACAGTCCATCACTTTCCTTTCGAACATTCATCATATGATCTAACAACTGCCTGAAAATAGACCTGTCTACTGTGTCAGACAGCGCATCAACAGAGACTTTTAAGAGAAGAAAAGAAAAAACACTGAAGAAAAGGGATGATGAATGCTACAGATCTAGATGAACTCATTCAGCCAGCCCATTAAATTCTTGTCAAATCTCTTCAGGGAAGAGATTGACCTCTTCAGAAATCACAGCTGAAGAGTCAGAGTTACTATCTTTCTTTAGAGAATCAAGGCAGAGGGATTAGAGAGGACTGTACATATTGTCCTCCCAGATCCAGTTAATGACCCATCTACTATACTTCCCAGATATTCAGAGGCAAAACCCCTGTAATGACAGTAATATTTAAATAGAATGTTCATAAGAACTTTCTTCCCTTAAAATTAATTTATTTCCATAAACAGAATCTTCTAAAAAAGATGTGGCAGAAGTGAAATTACCACCATTCTTTTCCAGGAGATCTGCACCAGCCTTGTAAAGAAATAAGGTGTAGTAAGTGGTAAGGAAATATTATGTGAAATAACAAAAGAAGATCTTGACTTTAAAAATTTTCTTCTTGAACAAGAATTTGGGTAGCCAGCTGTTGTATACTTTCTTATGCCTGTTTTTAATTTGCCTGGGATTTAATTGTTATAGTCAGACCTACTGAACATCACAAATCATTCCATTTCACCCAAAAAACTTGTATTACATACAAAGGAATTCAAAGTAATTTTTTTACTTGATGGACTCAGCTTCACATCAACAGCAGAGATGAGATCAGTGTTGGACCAAAGTTCTAAGATACAGGCAGTGGACGTGTGAGGTACAGCGAAGTGTACCCAGATGTCTTCACCAAGATCTGTGATTATGAACAAAGCCTCCATAACCCTAAATCCAGTGATCAGTAATCATTAAACATTAGTCAGCCTTTTGAAAATTAAAATTCTGTGTAACCTGTCAATGCACAGGACTACAGTGTTGATTGTCTCATCTTTGGCGTAGCTAGTATTTCATTCTGAAGAAGGAAAAAAAAAACCTCAGGTTTTCAACAGATACTTGCAGGTTGCTCCAGAGCTAAAGGTGGAGAAACAAATCATTGTTGAGCTTCAGAGAATGGTTTATTTTTAATTGCTAAATTTAAATAAATTTGGGTGCTGTCATGTTGAGTCCTGTACCAGTGCTCACAAAGGAAGGGGATGAAACACAGATTTTAAAAGTAAACAACCCTCCCTTTCCTCCCTCCTCTTTTTGCCATAGATATAATCATTCAAACACAGCCACACAAGACATAAAAAATTGCTTCTAAATAAATTCCTTTCAAATCATATGAAATCTGATTCCAAAGTCCCTAATGGCAAGCGCCCTCATTCTTGATGTTTGGTGTTTAGCTGCATTGTTACTCCTGTGCTGCTAAGACATGCCATCTCATGATGTAACTTTGACTTCCAGCAACAGTGTTTTGTCATATCTTTATCACCAGACTAGAAAGTCCTCCAAGAGTAAATAGGTCATCTTTTATCCTCCTTTCTAATGAATGGAAAACCTATGCTAATCAAAATTTAAATGATGCTGTGAGCATCATTTGAATACTCATTGTATTTTAATGAGCATTAGATCTGGACATAACGTGTCATAGAAAGGCAAGATCATTTCCCTCCTCACATTCAAATTTACACTTAATTTAATCCCAAGCTTGAATAAATTTTCTAGCTGTCAGTATTACAAAAATATTTTCTCAAAGTCCTTAATTTAACTCAGTTCTAAAAGATAAATTTATCTCTGTTTCATAATTACTTTTTTCAATTCAGAAAATACTACAAAATTACTCTCTTAATAACGTATTTTGTTATTTTATGAAACAATTATTTTTTTGTTAGTTATTTCCCTATCAAGCACAATGATGAATTTTCAGCCATTAATGGTCCTTTTAAAACCCTCTATATGTTGACTTTTTGTTACTTTATTCTAAAAATTAAAATATATGATCCAACTATAGGAAATGTATACATACACTGAAATATAGACAGCAATATAGGAATACCATACTGAACATTTCTTCATTTATATTTTAAGGTGTCATTGTAAGATATAAAGATTAAAGAAATAGAACATGTTCTTATCGATATGAAGACTCTCTCTGAAAAAAATACTTCTCTTTCAAAAACTACAAGGTGTTACGATTTCACTATCTGTCCAGGTTGGAGAACAGCAAGAGATTACCTCTAAATCCACTACCTCCTTCATTCTGGCATGATTATCTGAGAGGTGGTGTAAATGAAACCTTTCTTTCTGAAATCTTTGGGACTTTTTGAAAGTCAAAGTTGTCCAGAGAAAACATCATCCATAATTGTATACTTACGGGTATTTTCACATATGTACAATTAAAAAAACCAGAACAAATACAAATATATCTGAAGAATGATATTTTTCTTTCCTAATTTAGTATTCAAAATGTTAGCTACCTCATCTAAATTGACGGGTTAGGGTATACCACCCAAAAGACAGGCCTACCCCCAACTTATTAATTCACACCATCACCTTCCATTACCATTACCTCCTAGAAGCTTTGCTTGTCAAGGTGCCCAAAGGAGATGAGGAGCTGCCCAGTCCTGAGGCAGCTTCATTTCAGTGTGAACATCCCACACTGCTCTCCGAGGATGGGAGGTGAAACAGGTGTGTCACCAGGTGTGTCCTGCAAACAGCTGTTCCCACTGCAAGGGTCACCAGTTGTCAGCTGTTCCCCAGCTGTTGGACACACTCAGTTGCCAATTTGCTGATAATCCTCCTTTTCACAGTTCAGATGAACCAACTTGGATTTCTGGGATGAGCTATTTAAAATGTCTAATCCTATTTTGAGTGAAACACATTAGGAATCCCCAGGGCTGGGGAACACAAGATGGTTTAATTTAGAAGGGTTAAAAAGTAAATCCTGGGTAACTCAGAACATTTTGACCAGAAAGGGGTGCAAACCATCACAGCAAAGACTGAGGTCTGTTCTAAAGTAACATTAGTAATGCACCTCACACCTGGGAACTCCACATCTCTCTAGTTGTACAGAGGTCAAACATTTATTGGAGCACTCAGGCACAGAGCTGACAGTCACAGCAGTTCAGTGTTTATTTGCTATTAACCAGGTCAAAATCTGCCTCCTTGCTGTAGATCCATGGCTTTTATAAACCTCATGAGAATTAAGGAAGTCTGGCATCATGTGGCTTTGTAGCTTTCATCTGGATTCTCCACTGTCTTGTATGTTTCAAGTGCCAATCAAGATACTCCCAACCCCTCCCTCAGACATGGGCCCCCAGGTATCAGATTAGACACTCTCCTCCAGATGTGGCACCACTAAAGTCTTCCTTTCCTTCTCCAGAGTCTTTTTCCATTATTCATATCTTTGACATATCGATGATTGTCACATCCTCTTGCTGATTTGATCAAACAGCTTTGGGACATTCTAGGTGTGGATACACCTACATATATAAATACCCAAAAAATAATGACATTTCATTTTCTCGTGCAATTCCTGATGCATCACCACAAAACTAATATAATTCATTAAGAGCAAGAATTTAAGTTGTTTACAGGAAAGTGCTAAAAAATGTACATCATCCTTGAACTAGCTGCAAGCACAATATAAATCACAGTAATGTATTATATTTTATTGAAAAAAAAGCATTTATCTTTAATCAAGATATGATATATGTCTTTCAGATTTTTTTTAACTTTATGTTTTTGTGTGTAGTAGTCCCTGTAAATAATTAGTGTGTGGTTTGCATTTAAGTATTATGTAGACATCAATAACATTATCAGAAATATCTCTGGGGGAATATTGCAAATTCTGAAAGGAATTAAACCACTTTTTAATTTTAAATTAGCACTCACTTAAACTACAGTATTTTAATTGTGTTATATCATAAAAGCCTTTTGCTTCCTAGAATTCAGGAATGACAAGACTGTATTTTCCTCATTGATTATGTATAAATATAGAAGAACAGGTTAAATATATACTAAAATTAGATGAGAGGAGTCTCAGAGTCTTAAAAACAATCATTTAATGTCAAGGTAATCTCTGAAGAAGCTCTTATTCTAGTCCAAAGTCATGTGAGCATTTTAGTATCAATTGTGAAACTGATGATAAACCCTGAAAACCTTTGCCTTATTTCATGTCTCTCTGTGTTTGTTCTGCAGGCCAACAATTCCAATGGACACATCTATTCTGCAAACCAGGTATTGACCCAGGACATGGGAGCTCTGATCTTCTACCTGGTCCTTAGACCTCTTCTTCCTATGGGCTGGTCTGGTTAAGTCCTCTCAAAAACATTCCTATTTATTGTTCTGGAAATCCTTCACCATGGGGACTGAACCCAAAAGTCATCAGGGAAGAAGCAGAGTTTGATTCTTTAGGGAGGTGCAGGGTTTTCCCAGTGATGCACCTACGTTGCACAGATCTTATGTGATACCACCCCTCTAAGTCATGCTTTAGGTGTATCACTGCTTTGTATCCTTATGTTACATCAGAAACTATGAATTTAGGAAAAATAAAATGAAACAAAACAAAACAACACAACTACAAAAAATCCCAGGGAAATCCCAGAAGGAAATTCAAAATTAATTGGAAGACAACTGAACATAGAGTAGGGTAGCTGTCAGCAAAGTGCACACAAGCTTGTCTGTACCTCCCTGCTTCTGAGCTAGAGGTCTTTTCCTGGTGCTAATTTGTTTCTCATCATAGATGTGGGCACTGGAAATGTGCCTGACAACACTGGTAAGGATGAAGATATCTACAAACTCCTCCCCAGTGCATAGGAAGCAAAGGTCTGTGTAGGGAAGCCATGCCAAGACTGGATGTCTGGTCATCATTCCTCCTTCCACTCCAGTGGCTTCTAAACCCTTCCACAGCAACTCCTGATTTATGTTCCTTCCACCAAGATGGTTCAAACCTCAGGGGAGGTACACACTTCTTTTCTCATTGAGCTTACATTATTTACCCAGATTATTCCCAGCTAAACCTTTGCATTTCCTTATACTACAATGAACAGGGATTTCTCTTTTTTCTGCAAAGAAGAAAACCTTTGTTTTCTTCTATTTTCTGTACAATAAGGGAAGCTCTTGTCTACAGTGCCTCTGAGCAAAAGCTTCAGGCCTATGGAGACTTGCAGATCTCTAATGATCCTTTTCAGGCAGCAAGCATATGTAGCTCTTCAGTGTTCTTTTCTTTACTGGCAATGCAGGGAAAGTAGCTGGTACCAAACTGGGATAAATGTTATTCTATTCATGCTTTGATTCTATTCATTGGGAAAATCAATCTCTGTGGAACAGATCTTACACTTTAAATTAAGTTTTCTAAAATTCTAAGGTGTTAAGGGGTTGTTAAGGGGTTTGGGAGTTTGTTTCTTTTTTTTTTTTTACTATTTAGGGCAGTGTTCTAAATCTTGATGCTTAATCTAGCCTATAATAATTTATTGTAATCAAGCTGTCAAATATTTTCCTACTAGCTGTGGTAATTTGGGAAATCTTTCTATGCACCAATTGTGGTCTCCAGCTGATATCATTCCATTAAATTGACATATTATGAAATTACAGTGTTTGGATGTGACTTTTGATGCTGGGCTACATGCTTTTCCATTCCACATCAGGGCAGCCCACATGGATTTTTGTGCCTTGGCACTGAGGTGTAGGGTCCTGACTTCACAGAAGGGTGTCAAATGTGAGCTGTGCACTTGGGGAGAGCACATTTCAGAGTGCAGAGCTAGAAGCAGCGCTAGCACTATGCTCAGGCTCCAGAGATTTACAGCATATGGGGTCCCAGAAAAAGTAATGCTAAAAGAACTGTCTGGAGAGCATCCAGTCAGGAAGGGAGTTCTCATGGAACTCTCTGCCTGGCATAAGCCAGAATCAAACTGTGCATACGAATGTCAATAGAATTTGTGGGGGTTTTTCTCATCTTTTGGTTTTAATTGGTTTTGATTTTTGGTTTTGGGGTTTTTATATTCTTATTAATAGCACAATATTTAAATAATTCCTTTTATTATATTTAAGACACTGGTAAAAAAGAAATGGCCTTTCACCAAAAAGAGGACTGAGAATAACTTGGCAGAGATATAAACAGTAGGGCAGGACATGAGATATTTAAGCTAAATTGTAACAAGGGTATAACTAATTAACTGAGAGGCATCTGAGTGGGGGCTTTTGCACAGATATGATAGGGAGAAAATGTACACCAAGGATGTATTTCAGATGATGACAAAGAATTTTTAAAAGGGACAATAGAAGCTATGGCCCAGCAATGACCCAGATTCCTAATCACATTTCTATATGACCCACTGGGAAGGTGTACTGTTTAGTTATAGTTCTGCATAGTTAATTGTGCTTTTGACCCCTTTGAAGAAAGAAAGCAGAGTAATGTAGTGATAAAATCAGAGGCTCTTTTGTGAGGATTTACAAACTAATCACTTCACTGGTACCAGTTCCTTCTGTGTGGTATAGTACATATACTTCCCATAGCCTGGAGCAACAAGTTGGTTGGGAAAGACAAAACAGAATTACTTCTCTGAAACAAGCTATGCCCTTTTACATTTTGGAATAAATGCAAACTTCCAATTGTTCTATAAAGTGGCTGAAAAGTACGACAGAACTCATAAATCTTTCCTTTTTTCCTTTTTCCCTGCTTCCAAAATATCTAAACCACATGTGTTTCCACCAGGTCTACAGAACGCATTGGAGCCTAGTAAGAAAAGATTCTCATGAGAATGCCTGGCACTGCTCCACAGCGCACAGGCAGCATGAGGAGAGCAAGAGAGAGGCTCTGCTTTCACCCATCCATGCAGTGCTTGAGTAAAATTGTGCAGGATAAACTGTCCAGTAGAGAGAGTAGAGAAAGAGGACACTAAACTAGTTTAGCTAAGTCATGTGTCCTTAAAAAAAGGTACCTCATTATGCAGCTTAGCAGAGACTTCAAATATTAAATACTCCACCTAGAAAACAACCTTCCAAAACCTTCGAACATTGAAAACGGCAGAACTTGGTCCACTGCCAGGAGCAAAAGTGTATTAAAACTATCCTATATCAAAAAGATATTTTTGGAAACAGTTTTCATTCACATAATACTTGTGAACCATAATGCAGTGTTACCTAAGTGTTCAGAGGTTGCATGTTTTACCAGCAGAAAACGAGAACTCTGCAATAACTTTTTGGCTGTTAAGTCCTCTAACTCCTGTATATCACCATATTTACAGAGCACAATACTCATTTCTAAGCATTATTTGCTTATTTAAGACCAGCTGCTTCCTAACCCAGAATGTCATTTAAACAAGTAATCCTAGCCCTCTGACAGCCTTACTACTTGCCCTTTCAGTAAACTTTTCTCCTTCTGCTACGTGATCACTTGCGCTCTCATCTGCAGTTCAGTTCAGGTGCCAGTTCCTCAGAAGGCTACTGCTTTGCTGTGAGGGTGTGATTGTAAAAACCCCTAGTTTTTATTAGCAGTAGTGGTCCTAATCACACTCCCAATCAACCCTGAAATTGATATTCTTCATCTGATCTGCATAGGTCATCTGGCAGGTCACTGCCTCTGTTATATTACACCAGTGTTTTTCCACTAAGCCAGTTAACAAGGTTAACTAGAAACGTGACAGACAGAAGAGAGAAGCTGGACACATGGCACAGATTATTTGGCTTAGAAACTTGCCGAGCCTTCTCTGTGGCAAGAACACATGAATAAATGATTTGTGACTCAGTCAAAATAATTTTAGTTTCTTTTTTTTTTTCCTGAATATCAAAACTTGAGAGACAAAATCATGTCACTCTACCCACTCAAACACAACATTCTCCTCTTGAAATAAACTGTTTGCCTTAAAGCAAAAAGAAAAAATAGAAAAAGCAGAAAAGCTATTTCTCTCACTGGCAAGACTTGAGAGAAGAGTTTCATAAATTTAACTGCCAATATACCATCTGCCTCTGCTGCTCCTTTGAGCCTAGCCCTTCTAATTGTGTCTTTAACGGATGACAAAACCCCTACATTCCTCTTGGGCGCTGTAAAATAATAACAATTAAAACATGAATAATAATAATGAAGCACACACAGTGCAGTAAGCCTGCAGCCTGAATAGGCTGCTTATTCTGCAGGAAGTCTGTGCATATTTTGTCTTGAGAGACAATGTTAACAGGTGCCCCATCCTGCAACCGAGGCCACCAACCTTGGGAGGGCAACTTTGCACTGTAAGTGACCCACTGCAGCAAACTTTATGTTCTGCATCACTTTACATTTTTCAGTTTCTACTGACCAGAAGCAATTCTAGTAGGCTGGCCACCAACCAGTGAGCTGAGCAAGCTGTGTTTTAGACATGAAACTTGTTAGCCACCCCTTTTTCCATCTGCTGTGGTTGGCACCTCAAAAGCTAAAGTGAAAAATCAGTTTGTTGCAGTTTTTATCTGTGTTCTAGCTAATTTTCTGCAGCTCTGATAGTTTAAAGCAAAATATTACTTCATACACTTGGCAATGGAAGTATCAGACTTATGTAACAGATCTGGGAAAAATCTGCTGGGAAAAAATTGCAGTCAGTTCTCCCAGCTGTAACATGTGCTGAGGGAGCCTGGATTATGAACTCAAATTTTCTCCAGGTGATCTTTGAGTCTTTAAGATTATCGGTACACCAAGTAAATATGAGCCTTAGGCTGTTTCAGCTCAGACTGAGGGCTGGTGCTCAGACCCAGACCTGCTCCTCCTGTCCAGTCAATGTGGCCAGTTTGGGCACTGAGAGCAGCCAAGGGTTTTGCTGTGTCCAGTGTTCAGCCCCGTGGCAGCAGACCTGGATGGTTGAACTCCACTTCTGTCCTAGCATTAGGGCAGAGGGCACTCACAGGGAGGTTTTCTGAAGACTTCTCTGAACTTTTAGAGGCTTTTCTTTTTAATTTTTAGTTTTAGTTTGACCTTTTCAGGATGTCCAAGAAGAACTCTCTTTGGGGAAAAGGTTAAACTTTCATGGAAACTGCTGAAATTGTGAGTAAGAATGCCTGTACTTCGTGATTCCCTCCAAGCATAATCTATGTGTTCATAAATTCAGTCCCCCATTAATGTTTTCCACTCTGGCCACAGATGCTCCGTGAAGATTTTGTTTTTCTCTTCCATGGTGGAACAGTGGCTGTGTCTTTAAAGGCATTTTGACATTTTAGCACTGAACAGTGTTTTCAGCAAAATTATCCTCCCACATATGGAATTTTCTTCTCTCTTTTCTGTGAAGTTTGAAGAATGACTGTGAAATAGTTATTTTCTGCAAAACTGAAAAAACTAATTTTTCTATCTTTCCTGAACCCTGGTTCCAGTTCAGTCTTGGAGCAAGGTTTCTAGAGGAAAAAAATATTGAAAAATATTTATGTATGTACATGCATATTCATTTAATCATCTCTTCTGACTGATTGAGATGAAAGCAGCCACAAGATTAGAAACAACTATTTTAAAAGCCTATACTGATGGAGGAAATATGATCAAATGCAACTCCAAAAGTGTCTCCAGGTAACTGACACTCAGAATTTCTATAGCTGGTGAGAAAACAATGAACATTCAGGTCTATGGTCAAATGCCTTTTCCTCTTGTTTTTTTCTTTTTCATGCTAACTATAGTCTAATAGCAGAGTGAAGCTGAGATAGAGGATGATTATCTGTTTACAAAGTCTCCTCAGCAACTTTTGTCTATTGCATGAAGTTAATGGCTTCTAAGTGAGTTCAAAACACTGGAAAATACATTTTGTGTAAGAACAAATCTTGTTTATTTTTTATTAAAACTTATGAAATATTTTGCAAAAAATGCAACTGACAAAATTGATTTTACTTGTTATCTTAAGTTTTTTGACAGATTACAATCTAGGAAGTGGATTTATTAAAATCCATGCTTTTTATTGCTGATTTCTGCTTCAATAATCAGGCAAAACTTGTAGTATGAATAAAGATAACTATAGAAACATATTATTTGCTTGTAGCTTTCTTCACAATGCAAGTTTCTGTTGCCACACTCATAAAGCACTGAGAGCCATGTACTAAAATGCATTCATTTAGTTTTAGGATTTGCCATGGATTTCTACTCTTCCATAGTTCTAATCTTAATTATTTCCCCTAGCTACGTGAAAATCAATTGGAAAGCAACTTTGCATTTAGCTGAAACATTGAACAATTTTTCTTATAAATGATTATAACATAATAACTCTTTAACCAGTTTTTCTGAAGTCTTATTGCATGGTGATCTTGGCATGAGTAGTAAGAAATTTTCTTACCAAGTTTCTGCCAAATGCTGTAATAGAGCATTTGCCTTCAAGATAACTTTCTATTTACAGTTTTTAATGTCTCTCTTTTATTTGGTGAAGAAAGTATATGCCTGCTTGCAGGCAATTGTCAACTAAATATTCTACATAAAGCTATGTAGAAATATTTTTATAAAGTCTTTGGAGATCACAAAAACAGTACTAGTATGTACCTGTATTATAGTGCCTGGCAGCTCACTTTGATGGAGTTACAATAAATCACAGTATGTCTGATACATCAACACTTATCTTGCTCTCTCCAAGTAAGCGAAGAGAGGTTCACTTCACTCAGATTAATGTTTTAGCTGGTGATATTTTCCATCTCATCCAGGCATGTCAGAAATCGTTCCTGTATGGCAGAATAACTGCCTGGTAAAAACTAAGAGCAAAAAGCCCAAATGGCTTCTTCCAGAAGTAACCAGTGGCTGGCCCAGGTAACTAATTACAATTTATGATAACAGGCCAGGCATCCAATGACCACTGAGGGCAATCATTTTGTCATGTTTTCCAGGCCTGTGTGTAGTCTGGAAAAAGCAAGTATTCCTGAAGTGAAGGAGCCAGAGAAACAAAAGAAAATATAGATCCTCATTAATTTACTGAGGACTGCAAAGAAAACAGGGTAAAGACATTGTTGATAAGTCATTGTAATGGGAAAGATAAAAAGCTTTGTCTGGTTTTGCGAATTAAAGACAGTCTGGGAGGAGAAAATGAGAATATTATACACAAAAATTGCTAGAAGTAGGCTCTTTGGAACAGACCTGTAATACCTTGGTTATACAGTTTAGCTAAATTAGAGGACCATTTTTGACAGGATGTTCTTTAAGGGTTTCTAAGAGCACAGCTCTTGCTAGAACCTAGCACATGTGTTTTGTTCTTCCCAGGCAGTGCAAAGGTCAGAAAGAACCATTGTAGGGCTTTATCAATCTTTGCCACTTAAAGACTGGTTTAAAGACATTTATGTAGTTAAATGCTATATAGACAAAAAAAAAAAAAAAAAAAAAAATCATTTTGTGTTTTTTTCTGGAGGGGAATTTTTTTTGATTTTTTTTTCTGGTGTTTTTGCCCTATGTGTAATACTGTGAAATTTTTTATTGTGTTAGAGCTACCATGTCTGTGATCTAACCTATATGCTGTAATAATGAAAATACCCCTGCCATAGGCTGTACAGTGGTGTATTTTTCTTTGAGTCATTTACTTCAGTTTGTATTCTTCCTGAAATTGATGTGATGTCTCAAACTGGTAAGAAACTATCTGAACCTCCACTTTCATTCTTTTTCCAACTGTTTCATTAACCAAAGTAGAATAAATACATATATGGGTTGCAGAAGTCCTCTAGGCTATTTGCCTATTGTTTTAATTATCTTATTTTTAAAGGTCAAAACATCCTGCGATGCAACAGAGGTGAATGTGGGGGAAATGAAAGATTCTTAGTATAGCTAAAAGGCTGGAATTATTGTACATTTTTCAACTGGGGAGAACAAATTTTGAAAGCTAAGGTCACAAGGAGATTTTACACTGAGCCTTTAAGGTCAGACAGGCAATGTGCTACACCCTCTGCCTCATTTCATTAGTCCTTCCCCGATACAAGCTGGCTGCAAAACAACCCTTGTCCTTTTTAGTAATGCTGAAGAAACCTCCCTCTGTCTGGAGCTTGCCACACTGGCAACATCCTCTGTCGGGCTGTGACCTGCAGAGGGGCAGTGCTGTGCAGCTGCTGGTGGCAGACCATATCTCAATGGCCTGTTGTCTCCCCAGCTAACTTTTATGAGAAGAGGAAAAGGCTCAGCAGGAGAAAACAGACAAATGAGAGGTCAAATACTTACAGGGGAGGTGTAAGACAAGAGGACTGAAATCCCGAGGCAAATGGTAACAGGGTGGCAGGGAAAACAAAACACAGGGTAGAGTACAAACACACAATAACTCACTATAGATTGCCATGCACATTATCAAGTATCATGATTTACAATGCTTATAATTAATAGGCCATACAAGTTACAGCTTCCATCACTTTAGGCTTTTGCACACAGTTACAGAAATAGGCATTAAGACTTGCGTGAATCCAAATTCCAGGCTATCATACAGGCTCTTGCTAAGTGCTAGATATAGAATTTCAAAAATATATCAATCAGATTTATATGTTCTGTCTCCTGAATGAAAAAAATATTAATTGAGATTTGTATGTCTGTATACATTTCTATTTAAGAGGCAAAATTGATATTTAGTTTTAGTTCACAGAAAAGTACAGGTTGATATATGATGGATGAAACCTGTAGTCATTATATTTTGCTGTTGCTGCTGTGATACAAATTTTCTGTTGCATTGTTACAGGATACTAAAAAGAAGAAAGCTACAAATTCTCTCTCCCAGAAGAGAAAACAAAAAAAATCTTATAATTTCATATTTGAAAAAAAAGTACTGTGCTTGTTTCCAAATCAAAGAAACAAAATTAAATTACTATTCAACAAATCAAGAATTGGACTGGTTAAAAAAAATAAAAATTAAAAGTATTAAAACTACTATACCCTTGAAGATTTATATATAAAAGCAAATTTATTAAGATAACTCTAATCTTTACAGTGATGATTACATCTTATGTCCTATAATCTATACCTAAATTTAGCAATCAAGCTTGATGGTCATCTTTGTGCAAAGGAAAATATATGAAAAGGTGCTTCCAAACTGAGAAACCTTGTCACCAAATAGGAGTCAGCTAGATGAGGATCCCACACAAAACCAGCCCAATGGGCATCAACTGGGGAACAACTTTGATTTTAATATTTAGCTTTTTTGGAGAGATTGCTGGAAACCAGGTCCATGGTTTTACTAAAGAAGCTGTTTTGCCTCTAAAACCAAAACCTAAGCTATCACTGGAAAACAAAAGTAAAAATAATCTCTTTCTAGTTACATAACTGTCCCTAAAAAACTTGAGCACTCCATCAGGATGGAAAGATTTTGAAGAGAAGAAGTAGAGCTGGTGGGATCTTCTATCAGTCTAAGTGTGAATCTTCCTCAGAAATGTTACCCAGGAAATTCTCCCCTCTCCTGTTCTCTGCAAATCAGAAGAATTAAGGTGATTTGGGTCACCTCTATGACACTTTCCTTACCACTGCAGGCTTATTGTATCTGACACACTGTGATTTTGACTCATCTGTATTCTGTTCTCATTCTTGAAGTTGAAAGAAAAAACTAAGTGTAATCATTAGCAGTTCTGCTTCATTAGCAGCACTTGAAAAATTTAAACTGACCTCAGACAAAAATGGCTCCTTATAAAGGCAAACAAGAGGCCTTCTTTTTAACAGTTCACTCGGGGATTGAATAGTTTTCAGATAATTCTGATATTCTAAATATTTTAAAAAAACCCAAAACAACCCACAAAAAAAGTAGTCTGATAATTTACTTCTTTAAGGCACGACATTTTCTCTGAAACTCATACTTTGGGAACAATTTTAGATGTTCCAAGCAATTATGCAGTTGATTTAATTAAGAATTAATTAGAATCCACCCAGCTCCCAGATTTTTTTGGGAAAAAATATTTAAAAGGCCTTTACATGGATTAAAATTTTATTTGTTAGATTAATTTTGTTATGCAGTGCAGATTTTTATAAGAATTTTCAAATAGATAGTTTACCAAAATGGAGTGGAAGATTATTAGAGAACCAAGATTCTTCAAAATGGGATCCAAATATGGATTATTTAAAAATAATTATGGTTATAATTTGCAAGTTTTCACAGTGCTTGGCAAAAAATACCTGATACATACTAACAGCCCACTGTTTCAGAGGAAAAATGTAAAGTCTTTAATTCTAAGAGATAAGTGTTCAAACACACATATACACAACTCCCCCAGCCAAAACCACAACAGCAGTTTGCCTCCTCTCAATTCTATCACCAACTCCTGCTTTTTACTGACTCTACAACCTCTGCTTTGTAGAACTCTTTATTTTGTAAGTCAGCTTTAAAGGAAATATTATGTTGTCTTTGCAGTTATGTCTGTACTAGCAAAGTAATTAAAGCAAGAGCTCAGATTTGAATCCTCTGACTTGACCATCTATTGATAGAAGAGACCTTCCAGGCTTTTAAATTAAACAAATATTACACTCCCAAAGAACTTCTGTGCCAGATTCAGGAATAAGCATATGCAAGAGATTGTTCCAAATAATTATTTTGCCTGCCACCAGTCCTGGAAGCTAGCAAAGTTTAATTGTATGGCTGGAGACCATTGCACGCCAGCTGGCCTTGCAGCCAGAGACTAGGTTTCAGCCTGTTTAGTTTATTGGTCAGACTAGCACGTTTGTGAGGCTACATTGGTGAAAAGATTAATACTGTCATGTGAATTAAAACTTTCCTGGCTGAAGATAAAAAAAGACACATAAGAATGCCTTTATTCAAAACCTACTTTTTTTTCAGTGGGTTGGTGACAGACTGAATCTTGTCTAACCCTTACAAAAAGTCTTGCTGAAATAAAGGTATCTCAACTGTTTGCCTTAAGGGGAAAAAAGTCTTTTAAATAAACAAGGAAATCTAAAAAGCTGTAAAAAAAAGAGGTGTCTATGCAGTTCAAAGCTGTAACATTTTAACAAACTCTTAATTTTTAACCCCAATGGGTGAATTAACAGAAGTCTTCCAAAAGCCAAAAAGTTCCCCTCACTTGTGTTGTCCACTGTGTGTCCTGGTTGCAGAGCGGGGTGGAGCTTAGCACTGTGGGTCATGCAAACTCATTTTGAAATTATAAGACAGAATCACAGAATCCATTAGGGTGGAAAAGACCTCTGAGATTATCGAGTACAACCTATGACCAAGCACCACCATGTGCCTACTAGACCACGGCATTGAGTGCCACACCCAGAATTTCCTTAAACACCTCTAGGGATGGTGACTCCACTGTCTCCCTTGGCAATCTCTTCCACTGCCTAATCACCCTCTCTGGGAAGAATTTCTTCCTAATGTCAAACCAAAACCTCCCCCGGTGCAGCTTAAGACTCTGTCCTCTTTTTCTGTTGCTGGTTGCCTGGGAGAAGAGACTCCTTTCTGGCAGTTGTAGAGAGTGATTAATAAAGAGACAGATAAAAAAAAGTAGGAATTGTATAATATTTGTCAAAAAAATTTACCAGCATCTTCATCTCTTACATGATGTAGTCTAACTACACCCTTGCAAGCTTATTTCCATGTCCCTCCTTGAATACACATTTGAGAGAAAAAGTCCAAATAAAAATATCCTGAAACTTACAGTATATATGTTACCCATATGAATCTTACAGGTTGTGTGGATGACAGCAAAATTTGGCTTTGAAAAATAAAATAATTTATTTCTACAAAAATGCATCTGAGAGAGTATAGTTTTCACTAGGCATTTAGGTTGTAACATACTGCAAGCAATAATTTTTCTATTTGTTTTAAACTTGGTTATTTTTACAATTTTAATTTCACAGAAGAGTAATTTCTTACACATTTAATGTAAAGACACAAGTGAAAACTGTTAGCTCTATAAACAAATAAATGAGCCAATTAGTTTTAAATTCCTCTCACACCCAAGGGATTTTGAAATAACACGTGCAAGACCTAAAGTGAGTAAGTAAAAATAAATAATTTAATAAGTTTTAGCCAATTTTCTAACAACATTTAACATTGTAAAGAATAATATGTCATGCCTTAACTGGCTGATTAATGATTGACACAATATTTTAAACCTGACTGAGTGATCTACCTGTGTTAAACAGCCTTTGTTGTGCTTTATTCCTCTGCTGGGCTGAGGAAAACAAGTTCCTTAGAGAGCCAAAATACAGCTCAGGAGAGTTTATTAAGGTTGGATTAAATATTTCCCTTCATATGAGTACATGTACATCTTTGATACTTAACATAAATAATAAAGAACACATGTTTAGTGCAGAACTCCTAAGGGTGTTCAGCGGTTTGGTGCAGCCACAAGCAGGTTTCAGAGGAGCAACTAACAAGAAACCGGTGAAGTAGAGTAAGGCATCTTTCTGTACCATACCCATGTGGGATGTCTTTATCAAATCAAGTTTTACTTACAGTAAGTGTTTGATGATCAATTGGGGGCAGGAGGGAAGTGTCTATAAGCTGGAGAGTTAACAGTACAGTGTGTTTGAAGACTTTAAGGTTCCTGGCTTCACTGTAAGTCCAGGTTCTAGCATCCAGACCCATCTTTAGAATAATGAGCTCACAGTTTCAAATTTTAAGTACAATTTCTACAATTTAGGAGCTGGCTGAGAGCTGGAGCTCTGAGGGGAAAAGCATGGAAAATGAGTGAAGTGCCAAACAGACTGATTCCTGCTTATGGCTCTTGATCTGTATTTTATACTATATATACATTAACACCTTATTCTCTCGAGTGGGAGTGAGTATAATCCTGCTATCAGATCAGTCAAGAAATGTGTGTGGCTAACCTGATTGTAAGATAATCAATACAAGAGACAATCATTGTGAAGGACTGAAATGGAGGTTATGGTCAGATGCTACAGTAAAACCAGATTTACAACACAATTGCTGAGGTCACCTGGGAAAGTAGCCAAGTGGGTCTAATTTGTCAAAGAAAATGTGTGATGACAACTTTGAGTATTTCTTGCATTAGCAGGCCTATAGCATATTCTACAGTATGCATATTTTTTTCTGTCTCTTGCCTGTTCCTCTTCCATTCTATAAGTCCAGAACCTGCAAGCAGTTGCCAGAACCACTTCTCAGGGTCAGGCCCTTCTCCACCACATTGTCTGAGCAAGAACCTCTACTCAGAAGAACTTTTCAGTCCTGGTACCCAATCAAATCACTCACATGACTTTTCAAAGAGACTTAGTGACTCCTTTTATTTTTATTCCAGGATCTCTGTCTCTTAACAATCCTGGTGGCAAAGATCTTCATTGACTCCCACCAAATGGCAAGGAGAATTACACCTCAGATATGAACAGATCCTGCAGACCAGTATTTGCTATTTCACTCTGCTTTTTCAACAATTAAAATGGTTGAAACATTGAGTGAAGCTAAATTGATGAGTTTTTAGCCTATCCTGAATTATTTGCTTGCTTTTTTATGAATAATAATAAAGGAGGTGCAGTCTAAAATTATCTCAGGTATGTGATCCCCACCCTTTTAACACAGTAGTGATTACACAGTAAATTACTTTTAAACCCAACTATGTGTGGAATGGTAACTGAGAAAAAAAAATGAGAACTGGAAACATAATATTTCTATATTGTCTAACATACAAACAGCCTCTTGATTTCTTCAAACTCTTGTTTGAAGTTTCCTTTCATGCAAAATCTTCTGTGAAAAGTAGTTAAAGGGAACTTTGAACAACTTCAGCATGGAACTAACCTTTACTGCAACTTCATAATTTACCAAATTATCAGTGAAAAAGTCTACCAAATTAGCAAGCAGTAGCTATAGATTTGTACTGTTTGTGTTTGATTGTCAGTTGCACACGAAGTGTGATTTATACATATTTTTTAAAAATCCCTGAGAAGAGCCAGAGGTTATCTGGCAAAGCTTCTGATGAGCTTGTTTTATGTTAAGAGCTGCCAGAGTAGCAACCATTAATGAAATGATTGATTTCCTTAGAACTTACAAAACAGTGCCTTATTTTCAAATGTTCCTGTAATTTTCTTCTTATTTTCTTTGGTACAGATAAAATGTCATATCAAAATTCATCTACAGTCCACATAATTCTAATTAAACCACTTATATTTTGATCTCTCCCTTACCTACTTCTTACTAATCTTTTTTTAGACCTGGCTTCCTCAGTCCTTTTGTACAGAAAGGTCTATTAGAAATCTAATACAGAGACTGATGGTGAAGGCTGTGAGTGAAGCTTTAAAGTCTAAACACCTCATCACTTCAATAATGTGGTTAGCCTTTGAAGCTTTATTAGGCCTGAGACAGCGTCCGATCACTTTCACAGTTTTCCCACTTGGCAGCCATTGACTGTTAACACTTAATTGAAACAGTTACTTAAGAAACTTATATTTTACTGGTTTAAACAGTTTTCAACACACCAGGAGTTAGAGTATGATTATAGATTAAAGGAGCTTGACTATTTTTACTGAATGTTTTTGCTCCATTTGATGAATTATTCCTCAGTAATCAGTTCAAGAAACAACATCTAATTTTTTTAAGCATTTAAATCACAAACAAGAGAAATTATTTGAATAATTAAATGTTGATTTGAGTCTATCAGAGAGTAACAAACAAGTATTTAAAATGGAACATCTCAGCCATGTAATGGCATCCCATTAGCAATATATTATGATGGCTGACAGAGACATTAAATATTTATTAAACCATCTTTTAAAGCTTCTTAGGCAAATTTACTGTCTTGAAAATTGAAAAATACTATCATTTATATGAAGAAAATAAGTTCAATATTAAAGAAAATCAAGAAGAAAATAAAATTAAATGATAACCACAAAAACATGCAGGACCTGAATTTTTTCAACCACTTTCATCTTGTACAGCCTAAAAGTAAAAGCAGAAAATTTGCATTGGAGTCATTAATTGTAACTGCACTGCAGATGGTGAATTTATACCCACTGGCTTTGGGCTTTGGACCTCTACTGTATAGCTCTCATTCCATTTGTCTTCATGCTCACACCAATCCTCCCAACTTTTCCTCTTACACATTCCTGCTTAAAATGAAAAGTGGTAGAAAATTTTCACTGTACTTGATGGCCCAGATTCCACAGACACTAGCACCTAAATAATTTTTGCTGCTCAGAGAAACTGAATACAGGATCAGGACAGCATAATCTGGAAAAACATTTTCAAGAATCTGTGTTTTCTATCCCCTTTATTTTCCTGAATAGACTGGACCTCATTTTTCTGTGGACACTGACAACCTTAAAGGAGATCTACTGCCTGTCTTTAACATAATGAACATTCAAGATCAGAAGCTAGATGACAGATTCCATATGCAACACTGAAGTGGTAGGAAGCCAAACAACTTCAAAATTAAAAACAATGTATAAGATGCTTTTTCTACAATTAATGTTTCACACAATCCTTTTTCTTCAGATGCAGAGCTTCAGAGTTCTTTCTGCTAAAGGCAATTAAAACATTATAAAACTATCAGTATTTTCAAATAGAAGGTGTTCTTCATTTTTAGACTTTCTGTCTGAAAAAAAAATGGGTTTCACAAAACCACAAGTATTTTCCTGCACTGAGAAACCAGTGGCAACAGATGTTGCAACATCACAGGATATTGCAGTGAAGAATACAATCTTATCTTTAATTCTCTTGCCTAATCAAACACTCAGAACTTTTATCTCGTAAACATAAATCTAATATTTTGTCTGCTGAAGCAAGAGAATGTGTGAAAATATATCTGCTGGTAATAGCATTAGATTACATGCAACAGCACATGGGCCATAAAGGGGAGCTTAAATTTATAAGTTCCATAATAACCAGGGTAAAGAAACAGCACTGTTAATATTCAAAACCTTTTCTACAAGTGGAAGTGAAGAAACAGTAAAGCTCACATCTACATATCATGGTCAATAATCCCAAACAACTCATTTTTGCCTTACTATAGTTAAATTATATGGATATTTTAGTCTATAATTAATGCTGCAAGAGCGAAAATAAGCAATGAAATGGAGATGATTAAAAAAATCTACAACAATTTGCAGATAGCATAAATGCTTAATGAATAGCGATTCTTAAAATGGCTTTACTATAGATAGCAGAAATGGTATTTCTCTTAGAATTTGTGTAAAAAATGTTTTATTGTTCCTTTAAAACTCTTAAACCTCCCCAAGACAGTAATATCTCTCCACAAATGTTAATTGAAAGTGTATTACGGCTCATTCCCCAAGTCATAGTATTCACTAAGATGGTTGAAAAACTGGAAAGGAAGCAAATTATTTTCTTCTTTTCATCTTTTGATAATATGCTGAGGAGGCTTCTTTCTTCCAAAGTGAAAGCTAATTTATTTTTTCCTTTCTTGGGAGATAAACAGGAATATTTAACATTACTTAAGAGAACACCAGACTTCTAGGATATGGATTGCCTTAAGTTCATCTTATATCACCAATTTATTGGGCAAGACAAAATTAACCCTATCATTTTCACATAATTCTATTTTGGAAGGTTAGTCAATCTTCAGTGCTGGACACATTGTGCTGCTCAACAGTATTCAGAGAAATCTTCTAGGCCAAGTGTTGTGTGAGGATAACAGCCTATCAAGTTCCCATGGATACTCATAACGCATGAAGACCCAAAGGTCGATGGGTCATGAGAAAAAAGAGCTACCAACCTGAAGAGTACGGCTGCTAAATCTGTGAAATGTTCCCAAGAACAGCTGTGGTGCATGAGTGGCTGGAGGTCATGAGGGCATGAGAATTTGGGGGGTTCCTGCTCAGTGAAGTCCACCCTTAGAGTCCACCAACTTCAATTTAACTAGGGCTCATGTACTATACGTTCACATATTTCAAATGGATTAGCTCTTCAGCAACATCAGGATGTCAACAAAGTCCCAGCCAACCTAGATGTGCTGGCTGGATGCACAGCTCTGAGCTGGTCATGGTCACCACACCACTCCCAGCTCTGCTTCCCCACTGGGTGCTGTGAGATGCGGCTCTCATAACAGAGGGCCCAGACTTGCTGTTTCCTCAGCTCCTGGTTACTTCCCTTGGCTGCCTCCTAACCATAAAACCTGTTAGGAAAAGAAACTGAGGGAGTATGTCTTCTGACAATAGGAATTGATTATTTGGGGTGTTTCAGGTAACTAAACATGGATAAGAGAGAACAGTCGCCTTGATCTCTGTGGGGTTCTCTGACAGTAGCCAGATGACTTTCTTCTTTCTCAAGGACAAAAGTTACTGCACATGATATTGACTTGAGAATCGAAAACAGCACTTTGGAAAAAGACATGAGATGGATATAGGGGTTCTCAACATCAGTCATGTTAAATAACCACTGCCAGATGCAGCTTTTATTTATCAACACTGTTTATGTTGAGCTCAAATAGTGGCAAGCATATGACAAGTTTAAAATGATAAAAAAAATCTTGTCATGTGGCAGCCAATTGAAAGGTCAGTGTTACTTGAATACAGAAGTCTTAAGTCCTTAATATATTTCAAAACTTCCACAGTTTCACTTGGTGCAATAGCAAAGTCTGCAAAGTCCTAAATGTCCATAAGAACTTTAGATCTCTGGAACAGCATGGTATCTTTCATCTTGGGAAAATAATCTCAGAGAAGAAATGTCATTACCGTTCATATACCTTCCAAATTTAATCAGCCATATCCTAACCGGAAGTTTCTTTCTCTTCTATCATGTATGTATGATATGTGTTCAATATTAATAAAGACCATTATCCTGGAAGACTTCTGGAAAGTTAGACAATGCAAAGAAAATAACACGTTTCTAAATTAATTGTGAAGCATACAATATTTTTATAACATGAATTGTAAGATTCAAAAATAAGGACTTTTGCATAATTTCAACCAAAAGCAATGCAATTAATTTTGCTATTTCTATTATTTTTTCATTAAGAAATGCTTTTTATGAGTTGGGACTGCCAAAATGTCTGTCTTTAGTAATGTGTAAGCTTTAACTCCTTTTTGAAGAGAAAGTCTTCCTGAAATTAGACTAGAAAGGTGACACCATTAATGTAAATATGTGAATGTTGATCATCCTGTTTTTCTGAAGATCCTATTCCTACTCAATAGTCACAAACTGACTGTGTTCTTCTGTGTTTGTCCCTAATGGTCTGAGGAAATAGTTATAGTTTTAAAATATAAGATCAAGATCAAGTCATAGACAGGCAAACTTATCCATAATACACCTGTCATAGGCCAGCTCTTTTTTTATGAAAATTGCCAACAGTTGATAGCACATCAATTCTTAGCATGCAAGACAAATACTACGAAGCTATTACAGTTTTATCAGTTTTAAGTCTGTGTTTTGGAAATGTGAGCATAATTAATTCTCCTTCTAGAGTAGGCTCATAAGGCCAATAAGCGACTAACATACTCCAGTAAAAAGAGAAATCTCTTTTTTATCTTATGAAGTATCTAGCTGATTTTTAAGAGGGAGGACTACATCTCATATCAAAGTATGACATTTCCTTGCAATATACACTTCAATTTTATGGGTACAAATTATTCTTTCTTTTCCTAGTGGAATGGAGGAATCACTACTACCTTGAAAAGTGATTGATTAACACAACCCCTCAGATTTCCTGGAAGTACCTTGTAGGCACTTGGACCTGTGTCAGATCCTCTGAAGCATTTCCACTACTATGCACCATGGCAGTAGGCTCTTTCAGCAGCAAATACTTCATCTGGGAGAAAGGATCCGGCTTTATGTACACTAAAGAATGGATTAAATGAAAACTGAAAAGAAGAGTAGAGAAATTAATGAAGATTCTTTTTAAAAAACATATATCATTAAGAAATAGATACACTATTTACTATCTCCTTGAATGAGAGAGAATTTGATGGACTGCAGGGCTTAGTTGCCTAGAAATGATTAGTCAAGACTGTGCAGTCTGGGTTTACCTTCTGTTGTGGTCTAAGATACCAGGTGCTGGCCTGCCAGGAACATCTATACTTGTCTCCCTCATCAGCATCAAACTACAAAATAATATCTTTCACCAAGACAGTAGTAACAATTATGTGCCTGAGAATCTTTTGAATGATTAATTTCCTTGATTACATGCCTGGTTTAGAGACTAGGATGAAGAAAGAATTTCTCTATTTCTCATGATCTGACATGTCCTAACCCTGTAAACCTTTGGTAGTTCTCACCTTTTCTCATACCAGGTCACAGAATCACAGAATTGGTAAGGTTGGAAGGGATCACAGTGGATCATGTGATCCAACCTCTCTGCTAAAGCAGGGTCATCCCTGACAGATCCTGGATATCTACAGACAGGAAGACTCCACCTCTTTGGGCAGCCAGTTCCAGTGCTCAGCCACATGAACAGTCCTCTGAACTTTATCACATCCTGAAGACCTCTTCTACTGACATTATACAAAAACAACAGGAAATCTTACAGAAGAATATTTGTGAATGTAAAATGCCTTTTTTATATATGTTATTTTTATTCAGCCAAGTTACTAAGCTATTTTATAATAACAAATGGAGATTGAGATATTCTTTTGGCTTCCACCACCACCTAGTGCAATACAGTTTAACAACAAAGTAATAAACTCAGTAATAAACTACTGAGTCTGGTTGAAGGCACAAAGAGTCCCTTTTCCAACATCAAGTCTGTCTTGAATTCTCACAAAAGATGAAGAAAAGAAACAGGAGTTGCTAAGTCCCTACCTTGGGAATGAAGGCTACCTTCCACAGCATGTGAAAAACTAGCAGAACTAAGGATCTGACTGGGTTGTGATTACCACCAAGACAGAGTAGTTATTTCAAGGTGCTGTCTGTAACAAACACTACAGAAAATCAGTTTTCTCCACTGTGGCAAATTCTTGGGTTCTTGGCAATAGCAATGGTATAGAAATTTTTAAATAAGGTGTTTGAAACAACGGCAATAAGATTCATAGCTCAGTCTCATCTGACACAGAACAAAGACAATTTTTGAATGCAAGAGATCTTTCTGCATGATGGTACTAAAGAATCCACCCCAAAGTTCTGGCAGTATTAAGATGGGAGAATTTTAGTTATTTAAACTAAACCAGTTTAATCTGGCGAACTCCAGGTATTTAAATTTAGCCAACTTTTCCAAAGTTTCTGTCTGACATCATTGTTCTATGTATAGATAATATGAGAGTGATATCTAGGAGTAACAAACCACTTGTCACTAGAAAACTAAATCCACACCTGCCTTTGTGTATTTACCACCTGTGACTAGGGGAAGGAAGGCACATATCTGGCTCCACATCAAGTGATCAAATATTTTATGGCTAACCAAGGACATGATCATTTTATAACATAAGATTTCAGATTCCTTTTGCATTCACTAATAAAGGAATGATTTTTTTACTCTCTCAAGCCAATCAGCTTTCGTGATCTGGGTACCTTTGAAATACACATTTTCCTAACAAAAGAATTTGAATATTGAAGAATTTTGTATGCAACTTACAAGTAAACACTGTTGTTATAAAGATACAAATTTTCTGTCTTCACTTTTATTGTACCACTTTTGGATATATCTTTGTCATTCTTTTGTTATGGAAGGAGAAAATAGTAGCTAAAACCCTTCAAAACTGTACAAAATAGAAATAAGCAGATGTATATGTGCAGTATTCATAAATTTCTATGCTTTTGGTTTTTTTAATTTCTCTATGTAAAAAGAACTAATTATCTTATTCACATAACCCTTGCAATGGTTTTCAAATTGTGGTAAATGTGGAAAATGTAGTTTAAGTCAAAATTTCAAGTATGAATTCTTGGGATTCAGTCTGAATGCCAGAGTCCTGACCTTTAACACTTCCTAGACCAAAAGGGAAACTATAACAAATATGTGTCAAGAGGTGATGACTCTTCTCTCTGTCATCTTAAGAAACCTAGCAGCATCTGTGCCCTCCCAAGCACAAACATTACTGCATCAATAACAAGTGATGTCCAGATGAAGCAAGCAAATCTTTAGCTGAGAATTAAACTGTTTCATATTGTTCACTATTTGATTAGCTTTTATTTGGTGAATGCTATTGAGAGCCTTCCTCATTTTTCTCATTTTGGAACTGATACCTCAAAAATAATCATAAAAATCTATTTTTGATCATCATAGCATTTACAACTATGAGAATTACAACTGTGAGAATTATCAGTTGCACCATTAAGAATAAAGAAAATACATCTGCTGTCATTCTAGAGTGCTATTAATGTAATACAGATGACTAAGTAAAGTACTTCCACATAGAATACAGCTTTGCCTGAATAAAATTGTGAGGCAACCTGTAAGAAAATTCCACAACTGCCTTAAAAATGTGGAAGTTATGTCAGTTAGGAAATTTGTATAAATTAAATGCACATCTGAAATAGATAATGTCACTTTATTAGTGTGGATAAAGTATTTTCCTTTTTGAGGTGATTATATGAAACTAGAGCAGTTAGACATGCCTAAGAGTAATTCAACTCCAATGCTGTTTTTTTTTTTTCCCTAGAACAAGGTCAAAGTGAGAAGAAAATGGTAAAAACCAGATCACTGTTTTCTTTTTTACAATGTGACAGAAAGTGCAACAAAAGTACTGAAACACTAATGCAGGAAAAAAAAATATAGTAAGTGGATGCTAATGGCTTTGAACCCAATTTTGACAAAGCTAGAGAAAAGGATCTGCTGTAAGAACACAATGCTTACTGCAATGCAGGGAATCTATCAGAAAATGCAGAATATCAGGAACATGGTGTCAAATCTTTAAGACTACAAAGAAACAGCAAACAGATCAGTAGCTTTCACAAGCACTTTGATGATAAATCCTGGAAATAAAATGATGTCTTCTCAGCTAAGCCTCTAATCTATGAATACTTTACCAAAAAAATGGTCTTCCATTTCCCCCCAGTATAATGGAACCCAAATAAATTTGAAAAGATGACTACTTTCATTTTGAAAAAATGACAGTTTGCTATCATAAATCACATTGCAACTAAACCATGTAATTCATTACAACATGACTGCTAGTGGGAGAAGGGAAGAAACACAAAAAATGTCACTTTAGGACTGAAAGGGAGAAAAATAAGCAGAAATTGCATAGAACTACTGACAATCATGCAGTTGCAAAAACAGCCATTCTACTGTACTTGAGAGTTTGGCTAGTCTTTTCCTTATGAATGGTTAGTAACTCCATCTAATCATCTTTTTCCTCCCAGTGACAGCTCTCAAGTCTGGTCACCTTCTTTTTTTGCTGACAGATACAGCTTTTTTTGGCTGCTTCTAAGGAGAAAGACTTTCCATAATTGAGAAGAGAAAGGTTGAGGTATTGTTGACAAAGGAAATAATATTCTTCTCTATATAGAAATATATGGATATATTTTCTCTTAGGAGCAATTCTATTCTTCCCAGTATTAATGTCTATAAGTGCCCATCTATCATTTGTGAAGCAGAAATTATCTATCAGCTTGTTTGCTCTCATCATAGATTATGAAACTACAAAAATCTACTACGGACAAGACTTCATGAAAGATATATTTAATGAATTTTATGAGGAACAACAATATATGCAAGAAATAATCTCATATACGTGCACAACACAATATATAAGATTTTATATTAGAACTGCTGGCCAGCTTAGATGTCATGACTTATGGCCTTTAATAAATAAAATTACAGGTACAAAAAAAATAATGGAGGGAGATTCATGATATTTACAGATTAATTAGACTCATTAACCTAGTGAAAAATTTTAGATGTTATTAATGGATCATTTGCAAACTCTTTTTCTATATTACAGAAAAAAATACTGGCATTTTATATCCCATTTTAATAGCATTATCCCAATGCTCCTCATCAGTATCAGTAAGTGCAAAAATACTGAAAAATAACTTTCCAAATGTAAGTTAAAAATTCTTTCAAAACCACCAGAACAGCTTGACACTTTTTGAAAGAGAAGACAAAAAAAGAGTCCAAACCTGGCAGTCGAATGTCATAAAATGTTATCGGACAAGTTGGTTGGAGGCTTTCATTGCTCCTTTCTTTGTATTGCAATGCCCCCTGCAGGTATAACAGATCCTCTGTTTCTCCACGGCATTTTCTTTAGCCCTTTGAGGAAGCGTCTCATCTGACAAACTCATGATTTCCAAACCCCTTGCTAATTGCAAAATATTGTTTGAATCACACAAAAAATCCCCAAACCAAAAACCCCAAACCAACAAAAACAACTCATAGTGTAGAAAACAGGAGACAAAGGAAAAGGAGACCCCACTGACTATGTGATTACTATTATCCTACAGAAGATATTTTGACAGGTATTGGATGCTCATTCCTCTTTGACAGGTTTCAGACAGGGAGTATGCAGCAGACAATGGGAAAGACTGAGGAGACAACACGAATCTGACCCCCAGGGGCTGGCCTGGTGCCCCTCAGCAGCACCCATGGCGGTGTGACTAGAGTGACGGCTGGTCTATCCCAAGTGCACTGTTAAAACTAGGTTATTTGAAGGATTTGTGGAAATTGCTCACAGACTAGAAGATTGACTAAGGAATCATGTCATAAAAAGAGAAAGCAAGATTTCACAGTTGTTGGCTGGTAATATTTTATTGTATTAGTTAAGTGTCACGTTTCCTACCTTGTTAAACTCTGCCAGTATGTTAAATAGAAGCTCCATGAAGTAATTACAACATACTGACAACAGATAGGGCACAGCTGAAAAAGTCGTACGTGTTGATTTGTTGCCTACAAACAGCTCAAGAGCTGTTTCATTTCACTAGCTGAAAGAGGAAAGATGCTTAACTACATTTCTTAAAAAAAGAGGAAAAAAAAATGCAGCATGTCTGAGTGAAATTAGACTAAAGGCATCTATCCATTCTTTCTGACTGAAAATGCTAAAAATTAATCAAACAATTAAGAAAATGTTTCACTCCAGCTTTATAAATACAGAATATCGAGATTGAATAGCTACAAGATAATAACTGGCATAAGAACAACTCTTGCTCTAGTATGATAAAAGAGCATTGGCCTTTTGGAGTTTGTTAATTTCTTAAAAATTAGAAATCTAGTTCCATGTTAACATTTCCTTGGCTTAATTTATGATTATACACATTTTTAATTCAAAATAGTAAAACAGAGAACAGTGAAACTTCAGTAAGGGTTATTCACAGTTACACCCTTTCAGAACATCCAGTGATGTAGCCCTGAGGTCACATGTTCAAGTAAACCAGCTTTCCTTCCTTCCACTGCAGCCTTACACTGTATCATACCTAGATCAACTTCTGACATCCAAAATTTAATAAATGCTGTTATTTCTGCTCTTAGATGACCTTCTTATTAAGGGAGAATTTTTTTAAGACATCCACTTACTAAGTTTTACAACTTAACCCCAGTTCTCCTTTTCTTCAAATTTTTGTTCTCTTTTGTCTCTAAAATTCAGTGTCATAAAAGTTTTTCCATTCTACACATGAAAAAATTGGCAGGCAGAGATTAATTGCACAGAAAAGGAAAATACAATGGAGATATGCAAACCTGTGATCAAATTTATCCCAAGAACATTACCACACAGTTTGAGCTATTCCAGAAGCAGGATAAAATTATAGAGGGTTATCCCATTTGAGGATTTTTGTAACTCATTGATTGAGTCCAAAATATGCAAATTTATTAATTTTGTACAATTCAAGACTATAAAATAAAAATTATTTCCTCTCAGATTCACCAGATTGGAAAGCGTAAACATCCAGAAAGTGTCAAAATACAGCCTGTTAATCTTAATTTAAAATGTAATAAATCAGACTCCAAAGGATGATAAGCAAAAACCTTTTGTAGCAAAAAAGCCCGAAGACAAAAGTACTAAGAGTACTTTTAATAAAAAAAATAATGCAAAAAAAGATTTTTGCCCCAGGTAAGTTGCAAGAATGTCACAGATTTTTGCTGAACAAACTTAACCTTTTTGTAGTGCAAAGTCTGTTTGGCCACATGATGAATTTACAGCATTTCAGTATCTGACAACTTGCACTTAAGGAGCTTCCAGCTGCACACATATCATCTGAACATGGGACTGTCATAAACAAAGCTACTCAAACCAGTAAATGTGTCTTCATACAGATAAAGACAACTATGAAATTGTAAATAAACACCAACTGGAAAATGCTATTCCTTTTAGATGGTCTAACTCCTATCAAAACATGAGTCAGGGTATACACTGATTTAAACAGGGAGGTATCACTCCCTCTGTCCATGAAGGTCTGTCCCATCCAGGTTACAACATTCCAGGCAAAAAGTTGGAAATTGGATTACTATCAAAAGTGAAAACATATTAAAAAGGATGACTGTCTGTTACTCTGAGCAAAATATCCCAATATTTAACCATATTCAGAAGTCATGCACTTAGAACACATTGATGCCAAAAGCCACCAGGAACTATCTGTAGCATTTAAAAGCTGTTATACTAAATTATTCTGGAAGTAAGATGATATTTTAAAGTGTGTTGTTAAGGAAATAGACATTTTTAGTTTGGTTTCACCTGTAAGAATTCCTGCACTCTGAAACTATTCTACTGTTCCCAAAGTTCTCCGTTCTCCCCCAGGATTTACAGAAATGACAAGCCCTGCCCTGGTATGAGAAGGGTCTGGGCTGAGAAGTGAAAAGCCCTAGCTCAGGGGCAGACCACATCGCTCCTGCTTGGGATTCCAAACAAGCAGGGTCAGAGACATTCGATGGCAGCTCCTGCTGCTTGCTGCTCCATGTAACCTGAATTCAGGAAGTCTTGACCCTTTCCCTGCACTACAGTGAAAAACTCTGTAATATTCCTAATGCATTATCTATGACGCTGGTGCTAAGGCTCCTGAGGATACACAGCAAGAAATTACAGTCAGACAGCATTGACATGCAAAGACACCAGAACTTCTCCAACAATTCTTTTTTACCTACAGGAGTAAAACCATTCAAATGAAGAGTTAGCAGAAAAAATCATCAGGATGGCATTTCTGGTAGTATAGAGTGGCCTCCCACCAAGTGACTTCACATTTAGATCATGGTCTTCATTCCAAATGCAGCTCTGTCCCATCTGGAACAGATTTCAATTCAGATGAGCTTTTCATCACTTAGTTATTTCAGGATAGGTGTATTTCCACAGTGTCTGTTGGAGCTAAGCTATTTAAATGCCCCCTGAATTGAATTCGCATATCAAACTCACATAAAAGACACGAAAAATAATACGACTAAACATGAATTTTATGTCTAAAATTTACACCCTAGAAATATTTATAAAAAAATATCAAAACAACATAAGTTAATTTATGGAAGCAGAATGTTCTTCTATCATTTTCATACAATTCTGACATAAACTGTAACTTCATCATCCCTATATTCCCCAGCAGGAAGCTTCCCATTTGTTTCAGGATATACTAAGTCAGGCAGAAAACTAGATAACATTTTGTCAAAATCCCTATCTATAAACCTTGATCCCCTGGTAGACAGAATTATCAAAATAATCACTTAGTTCACCTTTACCTCTCATGAAAATTCAGTGAAATCTGCAGAAAATATTACTACAGCAGTCTTGATTAGCAAAGATGTTTCAAAGTGGCAGATTCAATTTTCCATTTTTTGAGACATAAGGTAGTTTAAAGTAAATATTACTAAACTGTTGGTATTTCACATTCTTTTTCTGTCTAGCTTCAGTACCTCACTAAATTTCTTTGAGTCTGGTAATGGTTATTATCTTGGAGTCATGGTTGGGAAGTGGAGGGCATACACAAATCATTCAGCTTATAAACTTCAGGCAGGTTGCTTTGAAAGATTGAAATGTCACATCTACTTTGCCCCCTTTCAAAACTATTTTTTATATGACTATATTGTATTTATGCACGCGTCAATTGCTAGAACTTCAAGTAGTTTAACCAGGTAATTACTATAAAAGTGCAGTCATTCTATGAGACTGGTGGTAGGTACCTAAGAAAGAAAAGGTAATGCAAACTCATCATATTTATGGCTTCACTCTACCACAGAGTTCAAACCAAATCTGATTTTATGTACTATAGCAATGTAAAAAAAGCTTCAATTAACAAGTTTTAGCCTCATGCAAATGTTGTTCAATAGCTTTTAATGATACTGCCACTTATCAATACAATAATGTCCTTTACACACTTTACAGTGATGGAGATATCAGCTAGTAAAGTAAAAATAAAAAAGCATAAAATATGAAGTGAAATATAGAGTTGAAGCAGCAGTGGAGCCACAGCAGAACTGAGAACAGACAAATCTGATATTTTAAAAAATTAGCCAACACTGTACATGCCAAAACAAATCAAAATATGAATTGGTAATGAGATAATTTTGTCTTCTCTTGCCTTTTTTCTACAGAAATTCTCATTCAGTTGCTCAAAGACTTTTTCTATTGCCCTGCTCAGTCATTTTTCTCATCTTGCACTGAACTCGCCACAATTTCATGTGAACAAGTTATTTTTTAAAAATATATATTTATAATCTATAATATAATATATTTCTATTTTTAAAAGAATATTTTATCATGGTAAATCAACAAATATCTTTCTTCTTGCAGTCTTGTGCTGTCTCAGACAGAAAAGAAGACATTTCAGTTAAATGTCAAGGACAGTGTAATTATTAGTATCTGTAGAGAGTAGAAGGAGATTATGTGCTCTTGAGGTGTGTTATGTGGTGAAGAGTGGACATGTCCCATCAGTTGCTGAACACAATTTGTGAGCCTTTTGAGGCTGTGTGGACTCATCACATATTGCCAAATGGAAATACAAAGCTGAAGGGGAGCTTCTCCTACATGGAGGGGAGATAATAGCTCATAGAAAGATTAAAAATCTCCCCCCAAGAAGCTGAAGCAATCATTTATGTCCTTACTCAAGAGTCAGTCTTTTACCTCAATTACTTTTTTTTTGCATTTTTTCAAAGATCAAATTCCCATCTAAGTACAGGAATCAAAGTCTTATCTGTTCTTTTTACCTTTACATGCACAGAAATAGAAAACAAGGATGAAAATGCTTTATTATGTCTTGAGAGCTCTATTTTAATATCCAAACATTTTTTATGTCTACAAACTCAGCTACGACCTTTTTGATTCTGAATCAGTAGCTACAAAGAATTAATGGGGCCGAACTAATTCACTCTATACTTACGCCATTAGTTTATTTAGATTTATTTTCTTTACAGTTCCTATGTGGACAAAAGTTTAAAAAAGACTAATAAATTGATAGAAGGCATATTACAAAAAATAAACTGAGTGATAATTTGTTTAATGAGTCACCCAAAGACAAATGTTGTTACAAACAGCACTATTTTTAGAAATGTCTCATGCTAAATGTAGTGGATGTGTGGGAAATACTTATATACAGATATGATGTAAGCACAGTTATTATCATTGTCATTGTACATACTTTCAATAGTTTTAACATCTAGAATATAAAGAGGGCAAGATAAAACAATTGAAAGGTGAGAT
>JACBWW010000007.1:22145881-22290427 GCA_020086605.1 Lanius collurio | reverse complement strand
GGACCTCCCGCGACCTCCCGGTGCCGAGCGCGATCGGCCGCGGCGGGGCTGGTGTGGGCCGCCCCCGGGGAGGTGGGGCCGAGGCGGGCACGGTGCCGCCGCCGCCTCGTGTAGGCCGCGCTAGGCCCCCGGGAGGCCTGTGGGGAGGCGGCGAATGATCGGGACGAGGTTGAGGTGACTGACCCGTGAAGGGCCGTGTCCCGCGTAGGAATCGCCTGCCTGCTCTAAGTGTCCAAGGTTAGAAGGCGCAGTGGCTGCACTCTGGCGCTGTGCGCCCCGCCGTTGTCACTTCATGTTCTGTGTTTATTAGCTTTGAAAAAAACATGTCTCGCTGTTTCGGCTCTGTTTTGCTTGTTTGTTGTGGTTGTTTGCTGAATAAAAGTGGAGGTAAGAAAAGTCCAGCTGCACCATAGGACTGAATGGTGCACGAGATGAAACAGAAAACCTGTAACTCACTTACTTGGTTGGGATTGTGAAAAACGACGTTCACTTATGCAATTTAAGGAAAGGTTAATAAAATAAAATAGGACAAATGGGGAGACAACCACAAAAAGTTATGCGGACGGGTGCTTCTGGTGAAGAACCACAAACCCCTGTACATCCAAAGGATAGCCTTTAAGAATACATCTGCTTTTCGTCTGAACGAGCACAATTCCATACATTCTTCTATATGGTCAAGGTGTAAACCAGGCTTATGCCAGGTGTGTGAGTAACCCCTGTGCTATCTTAGGAACAGAAAAGATGATGAGGCTTGCTTTGTACCAGCCACCATGCTCTCTCTTACTGGGATCCTGACATCGGCACTTTGTTTTAGTGAACAAGTTCTTTGAAGTTGCTGGATCACTGCACCCACAGTTTTCAGCTGAGGTGGAAGGAGCAGTGTATTCACGTTGTTAATCTTAAGGGACAGTTTGTTCGCTTGGGGCTCTGCATTATTAACAATTTTAGTTATTTCTGTCTCTGAAATTATTTTGTGGTCAGTTGTGAACAACACGGTACCAGATGGGGGCTGGTGAGAGGGAGAGAGAGGGGCTACTAAATGAAACTGTTTCATTGTCAAGCGAATCAGCTGTCAATGCCTGTGTGTGTTAAGGTTGGATGGTGTGAGGAGGGCCTTGTTACAGTATCAGGGCCTTGATGTGCGACTAACCTTCCAACTACTCTTTTCTTTTTTTTTCCTAATGTCTTTGAACAGGGAATGCTTAGAAGAAAGTTTCTGCCTGTACTTCTGTGATGTCTAAGCTCACCTATTGATGCTTCCTTCGTAACTTCACGGTAAAACAGCTTCTGAGAGTATCACTTTGGTTACCACATCATCTGGATCACTTTTAAGAAAATGTGGACTTCCAAAAGACTGTGTAGTGCTCAAATACTGTTGCTCCAGTTAAAAAAAGGCCAATTGTGTAGTTGCATGTTTCCCAAAATTCAGCAGTTCTGGATTGGAATTACAAACTGTTGCACTATAAGAGCGTCACATAACAGAGTTAAATTCCAGGTAAGTATTTTTGTGATGCTCTAAAGATATAAGTGATGTGCATAAATACAGTGATAAAATAATTTATTTTATACTCTGCAGAGCTAAGCTTTTGATTTTACAGCATTAATTATGAATTGAAGATGCCTTCAGTTTATCAAGGTAAAGGAGAAGTCAGGAATAGGTGCCAGAGTACCAATATTTCAGAATGAAGTTTTGAGTCTGATAGTTCTAAGTTGGGGAGAAACATTAATTTTCTTCAAATTATACTTCAGACAGTAGTGCATGATAAATGACAGGATGATTTGTTAGAGTGACAGTCGTTTAGTGAAGAATAGGACCAGAATTCGCAACATTATGCATCAGAGGGTAGGGGAGAAAATGGATTGGTAAGGGAGGATAAAAAGAATTTGATTATAAAAAAAATCTGTTGATAGAAATAAAAATAGTGGGAAAGGACACAAACTAAAGCTCATATTGAACAGTGGCATATCCAGAGGGCAGGGATCTTCAATATCTAATTAAATTTATCTTTAAAATATAAATTGCTGAATGCATAAGTTGTGGAACATTGACGTTTGAACTAGTTTAATGGCATCTAAGCAATTGAGAAATTCATCTAGATGACTTTACAATTATTGGTAAATTATGTCATATTTGTTGTAGTTTTTCTTTTTAATAGTAATATGTCTGACTCTCGGATTGTAGGTTTCCAAGATAAATGATAAACAATCAGTAGTTGGTAGAAGAATGGCTACTAGTGCAGAGGGAACCAAAATAGCTGTTGGAAAAAGTCCCAGTGGAGAATGTGATGGAAGACATCATTCATTAGAAGGTATTGAACTTTTGCCACCTTCTTCTGAAGAAGTCAGCCTTCCCTACCTTCTGTTGACACCTTGTCTTAAGGATCAAGGTCTAGAATATTAATTTGAAAATTTTGTATCATGTGATGTGTTTCTGTTATTAATTTTAAGGGGATTATACGCAATTGTTACAGTTTGCAAAGACTCGTGATTTTGTTAAGGTTCTTAATGGCTGATTAGATTATGTACTTATTATTTTTCTTCCTTCAACTTTTTAAACTTACATTCAGTGAACGCTGTGAATTATCATGCTAGAACACTGTTAGAAATGTGAAAAAACAAACATTTCTGTGTCAGTGGTGATTTTTGATTCAGGTAAATTATTAGTTACACTTACGACCTTTATTTTAGCAGTGCTGCTGAGCTGAACAGTTCTTTCTGTGGCTTTGCTTGTTTTGTCATTCTTTGCTAATAAGTAATCCTCAGATGTGCTGTTATGTCTCATACATTTTAGCTCCTGTGCTTCAGGGTGCTTGGTCATTTGCATTCTATGTATATTTAAATTTTGTTTGTAAAGGTGTTTGTACTCAGTTGCTTTGGGCATTTTCAGCTTTTGTTTACCAGTGGGATGACAGGAGGTAGTTATGACAGGTTAAGACACTGGGATGGTACAATGTTTATGTAATTACATTGCTCACAAAATAGCCCTGTGAGAAACTGTTGTGCTATTTCTTGTGCATGCCAATCAGGAAAACAGTACCTGTCCTGAGAAAGCTGTGTGGTACTGTATCATAATTCTTCAGTACAGCCTTGTCTCCTTACATACATTCTCTTGAAAGTTTGCATTACAAAATGAATGAGATACTGCTGACTAAACAGGAATGCCCCTACCTCCAGCAGATTTTTAATCAACCAGTGGGTTGTTTTTTTCCTCCAGATGTGTTAATCTTTTAAAGAGAACTCTTAGGTTTATGTTTATTCCTGCATTATATGCAAAATAATGAACTTGAACAGCTCCAGTGTTCTTCTTGTACATATCTTTTCTTATGCTTCTGTTTTTTTCTCTTGTAGACAACAGAAGCATTTCTATCTCCTTATCCAATTGAAATCTTTATATTTTGAATTTTGCCAATCATGTAAGATGCTAACATTTTTTTGAAAGCAGTGGCAGAAGTGTTTGCTATGTCCATTTATATCATACCTCTACAGTATGAGCACTGTCCAGCTGAAATGTACTTGTGCATCTTTTAAGGTTCATTGAAATGTTTTCTTAAGACATGCCAAAATGACAGCTTTGTGTTAATAGGTATTGATATCCTTATTAGTCAAAATTTATGCTAAACTCTCTTAAGAATATTTATTTTGAAGTGTCGTGAAACAAGTGTTTCGTACTATTTCTAAGATAGCAAGATTTCTGGTCTCTGCTCAGCTGAAAGAAGTGGTTTGTGTCCACCTGTGACTGTGCCCTATTTCTGTTACTCTATAAAAAATTGTCAGGGAGTAGTCATAGTGTAAACTTAATTGAATTTCTCTGTTTCCTTTTTGGAGTTTTTATAATCATACAATTTTTTTTTGATCAAAAGGGCAGTGATCTACCAGATCGTCAAAACAAATGACATTTTTGAATCACTTTCTCTGAAATACACCATTATAATTTGCAAATCAAATGGTGCCATGACATATTTGCAAGCATCAAAAGAAATGGGAAAATTTATATTCTTTTAAATGTGTCTTAGTTTCCTATTACTCGCCTTTCTGATTTTACAGAACATTCATCCAACAAATGCTTTCTTATCTTTCTGATTATTCTGAAATTTCTTTGTGAGGTGAAACAATATTGCTTAACTGCATCTGTGAAGTAGGTAGTTCCTTACAGAACCATGATTCTTATTTATCTGTATCATCTTTGTCATCTGCATCCTTTATGGGTTAAGTGCTTTGTTACAAATTTGTTGAAGAGGCTTCAGTTCTTCCCACTTTCCTGCAGGTGGATGCATAGTACTGATTGAATATATTAATGTTCTATTTTTTCTCTGTAATGCTGAGTATTTGCAATACTTTACTGATTTTCATATTCTAAACAAATGAAAGAAGACCTGATTGTTTCACCAAGCAACAGACAAATGCTAGATATCACTTAGGAGCTAACCATTACAAGATTTTCAAGTTAATAGCTGAGTAAAGCCCTGACAACAAAATTTGATCTGATAGCTGACCCTGTTTTGAGCATAAGAAGGTTGGGAAAGAGGCCACTTGAATGATTCTATGATTCAATGATTTTTCCTTCTCATTATTTACCTACTTAGAGAGTTGATAGATGTATGTGCATACCCCATTTCTCAGTCATGCAGCTATATGTAACCACTGGATCTGTCATTTGAGCATGAATGCCATCTGACAATTAACATTTGTACTGAGGAATTTTACATGTTTTTCTGTATATGACAGATACTTAATATATACCTGGGAATTGATCCTAATTAATAGAAATGTAGTGTCTGGATAACACAGCCATGCTATTGCTACTCATAATTTGAGGTTCCCTCGGGGAATCAGTAAAACACTGTTGTAATGCATGCCATACAAATCCAGTTGCTCAAGTACTTCTGTTTACTAAAAGTAAAAAAAAAAAAAAAAAAAAATCTATCTTATTTTTACATTATATTGATTTAATCTTTTTGGATTTGAATTTAGTCTACCCTTCACAGAGTATGAGACTAGCAGCATTCTCGAACTTGACTTGAAATCTTAGGGCTGTTTGTTCTTGTTGTGTTTGTCTCTCACAGAATCCTTTTGTCAGTCAAGTGGCTGATGTGAATCCTCAGTCAATAATCTCTCTTTCTGTCTGTTGGGTAGGGAAATGAAGGAGGCAGAGAGTGTGGGATCTAAGTGTTAAGAAATTAATGCACATGAAAGAGTGAGTCTATGTATCCTCAAAGAGAATAGTAGTTACTCCCAGTAACTGATAATTAGATAGGACTAAAGCTCATATAAGAAACTACAGTTTCCTTATGAAGGTGTGTAAGAGGAGGCATGGATATCTGACTTTAGTCAGATAAGTTTGGTAGTTTTTGATCTGAGATTCAGATAGTTTCCTCAGTTCACATAACCCCCTTTTCTGTTCTCACTTCAGAGAACATGTACCAGCCACTTCTTTATACAATGAAGTGTGATTTTTCTTCCACATTTGTAGGGAGTTTTTCTTTTAGAAAAAACCCTTTTAATCTAAAATTTTTTAATGTAACCACACTTTAGATATTCTTTGTAGTTCTCATCTTTTTTTTTTGATTTGTGGTCCTTTAATTATTTTCCAGCAGAGAGAAATACTTTTTGGAGTATGAGCCTCGTAGAAGGTTTAAATATGTATATACATGTACATAAGCATATACTTACTTTTATTAGTGTAACCTTATTATCTTACACTTGTATTTCTTAGTTAAATTTCATAGGTCCCTTAGAAGTAATTATTTGGATTTGTGAACTCATACTTTGCATATTTTTTGACCAAGCAGCTATGTAAACATAGTCCTTGTTTCATGTAATGCTTCACAGTAGTAATAGTGTCTTGATCTTGATATCTATTTTGGGCAGAAATGGGAGTTAATTCTTCGATTCCTATGTAAGAATGCAGTTGTTTTAACCAGTTTCATCTTTTTGTCAGAGGGGCCCATGGTGCAAATGCATCCTTGCTCCTAATTTGTAGAAGGTATGGAAACAGCTGAAGCTGCTGGTTAAACTCCTAAGAGTTTAACTATCCTGAAAGCAAGCCCATTGTGACATCATACTTCAAAGACTGTTTTAGTTTTCTTCCACTCTATTAAAAAAAAAAAAATCAAAGTAGTGTTGTTTGTTGTTTTCCAGCAACATCCCGAGTAAACGTTTTATAACTTCTGTTCAGTACAGTGACTTTTCTTTAAATTAAAAGATCCTTTCTTTTTAAACAGTCAATCAGTTTATCACTTGCTTTGTTCTAAATAACTTTCTCTCCTATTGTCACAGGAAGACCCAACCTCTAGTTCTTTCTCTGAGTACAATGCATTAGATTTGTTACAGGTATAAAAATCCGTCTCTTAGAGAATTATAATGGGTTCAAGGCTCTGCTTGTGTGAGGGGAGTATGATCATAGGATCATAGAATGCCCTGCGCTTCAAGGCACCTTAAAAATCTCCTAGTTCCAACCCCCCGGCCATGGGCAGGGACAGCTCCCACTAGACCAGGTTGCTCAGAGCTCCATCCAACTTGGCCTTGAACACTGCCAGGGAGAGGGCATCCACAGCTTCCCTGGGCAACCTGTGTCAGTGTCTCACCACCCTCACAGTAAAGAATTTTTCCTAATATCCAATCTAACCTTCCTCTCAGTTTGAATCCACTCTCCCAGTCCATCACTACATGATGAGACAGTACCCATCAGTTTTGTAATTAATTTGACTTTTTAATAGAGGTGGCTAACAATGTTTGTTCTCCAAAGATGTTCTTTTATCACTTTTGTGTAGCTATTCTTAGTTTTCATTTCTTCGACAAATCACTTGAAAATGTGTAGCTCCATTGTATATAAAGGTATATATTTTTGATTGCTTTAAAAAGAGATTTGTGCTAGGGATTATTTTAGAATTGCTTTCAAGTTTGGAGATACTAAACTAACTGCTGATTCATTGCTGTATTTAGTAATCAAAAGCTTTTAATGTTCTCAAATAACCTGCTTTTTGTTATATAGATTGGGTAAGTTAGCCAAAAGAATAAATGTATATTGGAACACAAGATTTTTCTGACTGACTCTTGTATGTCCACAGCCCAAATGAAACACATCAACCTGTCCTTTGCAGCTTGTGGGTTTCTGGGCGTTTACCACTTGGGGGCAGCAGCTGCTTTTCACAGGCATGGTAAGAAGTTACTGAGAGATGTGAAAGCTTTTGCGGGAGCTTCTGCGGGATCTCTGGCTGCCACTGTCTTGTTAGCAGTGCCAGAAAATATAGAGGTAAATTAATAAACTCGTAGGTATAGGCCATGATAATTTTAAAAGGACTTCTTTTTATATAATCATCTTTCATTAAGTTTATTAAAATGTTTTGTGTCTTGTTTTTTTCTTCTTTTTACTTGCTAGGAACAGGACTCTTGTATCATGTTTTCATTGACCACATCTGTGACTCATGAGCAAAAAGGTTTATGAAAAAAGTATTTCATATGAACTTTATATTTTAAACGTAAATACAAATTTCGTGCGTGTGAATGTTGATTTGTAGGCAACAGATGTACTTTAATATACCAAAATATATATTTACTTAATGATGGTACATTACACAGTGAATCATTGTTCTCTTGGCTAGACATATACTTTGTTAAGCAAGTGCATAGCACCATCCTTTCAAACTTTTCTGAAAAGAGATGAAAATGGTAGGTGGAGTGTGTCTTCTTAAACAGCTCCCACCTGCTCAGAATTTTTTCTTGCTGCCTGTACTCTGTTGAACAGTGATAAATGCATTTGCATCTGCTTTACACTCAGTGCAGCCCATGCCTTAACAGCATCCAGTAGGAATACCCCACACAACATTCTGTTCTGATGATGTTTCATCTCCAGAGATGCCACTCCTTTCTCACCATGGGTATGGTGTCATGCAGAGACACCAAGGTTATATTCAATAACTACAGTGTTGAAGTTTCTGTGGAGAGCATTAGGGTTTCTTTTTGTGTCTCTTTGCTTGATTTTCCTCACAAGTTAAGGCTGCTTTACTCTCCTGAAGTGTCTGTAGTGACTTTGCCTTAATAAATGTAGAGGACCAAGCATTGCCAAAATGTTAATATTGAATAGTTTTAATTATTGTGGGGAAAACAGTCTGTTAGATTTTCGGTCTAAGATACACTTATGTTTCAGACCAGTGAGCATTTGATAACTTTCTCTAGGCCTTGATTATTTCACTTCATTTGATTCAAATAATAGTTCCAGCCAAACCCCACTTTGCCACTCATCTTTCTGTTTGTTTGATGGTTGTTTCTGCTGGGATACGAACTCAGCTTGCAGCATTAACTGTACTTCTGTTGCTTTCAGCAATAGGTTTGTCCCTGGCTTCTTTTCCCCACCCCACTTCCCTGGGAGCATTCCTTATATGACTTAGTATTAGGCAAGTTCCACTCTGTTGTGTGGAACCTCTTTGTATTCTGTGCAGGCATTACTCCCCTGCTGTCACCTCTGACTGGTAGTTCAGTTTCAAGTTTGCCTGATATAATGTGTACCTCTGACTTTAATTTCCTCTGTGGTGAGCATGGGAGCCCTTTGGTAGCCCAAGGAAATTTTTCTGCTTATTGCAGACTCGGGGTATGAGCACTTGTTCTCAGCTTGCTCCAACTTACAAAGATCTTTCTAAGTAAAAATATTAGAACAGTTTTTAGTTTTTGTTTGTGGAAACTAAGTCTATATTACATTGAGTCTGATGTATTTTTCCTTGAAAGTTTCATTTTATTGCAAACTAAAGAAAGCTTCATGAACCTTCTATTCCTTTCCATTTTTATGTACTTTTTAGTTATTCTGTTACATTGTTTAAATGGAAAATTGAGAGTTCAGTGGGAATAATTCTTTCTAATTCTCATGAAATTTAAGTAAAGGCAGTGTTCTGTACGGGATAGAACTGACTTTTCATATCAGGATAATTATATCATTATCTTTACTACATTTCTAGCTTGAAATATTTTATATCCACAAATGTAGGTCTTAATCAGTTAATTATTTTTTTCCTTTTTTCCCCTCTCCCCAGAAATGGCAATGTTAGATAAGCCATAATTAGGACTTTCTTCATCTCCTAATCTCAAAGCTGTAATGCAGCCTGTCTTTATCTTGGAGAGAATGTAACATTGAAGATTTATTGTTTTGACTGTTGCTAGTCTAAGGCAGTTTCCAAATGTTTTTCTGTCATATATTGAATTTTTGTCACTGAAAAGGCACGGGACTTGAGAATTCTAAGGAGGGTTATTTAGTTGTGGATAAATACTGTTTATTTTAAAATTACCTTGGTCATGTTTCATCTCAAGTTTGCATAACTCAGTACAAGCAGTTACAATTTCTAAACATGGTGTCAGTCACTATTTAAAATGCAGTTTGAAGCTTCTCAAATTCTAAAATAATTCATAGCTATAAGAAGTTGTCCCTTTTGAGAGCAGTAATTGAGAGTCTAGATACAGTCCATTGTTAGCACTTGTAATATCGAGAGTAGTTCTCTGTCATTCCCTTCGGTTTGGATTCATCCAGCTCCCTGGTACTCTTAGCTCCTCGTAACTTTATTTAAGCATCATAAATATTGAGATAGTAGGTCTGAGGTGCTTCTATGTAGGGTTTTGTGGTTTCTTCTGCATTTAAAGAGAGAGGTGTCAGAATGCACCTCTTTGTAGCAGACTGACTACAGAAAAAGCCTAACTCTGTGATGAAAAATAAATTCAAGACTTTGTGCATGTAACTACTCTTATATATTTTTATTGGCTTTGAGCAGGCAATAAGAAGTACCTTATAGGGTAAAGGTGCAAATCTAAGCAATATGAAATTAGGTAGCACAAATATTTACAGTGATTGTTTCTTTAAGAGGTATGAACCTCTTAGTAAACTTTTTTGATACATTTATTCAGACGCCATATTGAGAAAGTAGATGCAAGAACTGTATTTCTGTCTTTCGTTTAGATGAGTGCTCTGTCATACAAGTGATGTGAGGAAGTTTAACTGCTTCAGTCAGCTGGCTCTGATCTCATGTTAATCCTCACCTCAACTCCTTCCTGGTTTTCCTTTCATTAGATCTGGTATCCTTCTCCTCAGTAGAATACATTCATGTCTCTATTTTTTTTCCTTTCCTTTCCTTAGCCACTGAATAATTTATTTTTTTCCTATCAACATATTTGTTCTTTATTCAGGGACCTAATAATCCAGGAAGCCCAAACTATCTTTTTCTCATGTGGTTATATAGGTGAATGTGGGTATAATATATTTATAGAGTACCAGTTTCAGAAGGTTGCATAAGACTGAGTTTAGTTTTTTTCAAAGTCCCTAAAATCATTAGAGAAGTCTGCATGAAAGGATAAAAAAGGGATTATAAAAATTGAATAGTAAGTCTTAAGCACACAGGATCATAATTCATTGTTTCAGCATGTTACGGCTGAAAAATAAATTATACCAATTCCTTTACTGTCCCTTTGGAGTTCTTATGACTCACACTTCAAGCTATTTTTCTGCAGTCATTAATGCTGGGCATTTCAGCTTGTGTAAAAGGTTCCTTGTGCAGGAATCTGTTGCGTGCTTTTCTGCACTGTCATTTCTTCCTATGTCATCCATCATAGTTTTCCATTCATTAAATACTTCCATAGTATTTTATTAATTAAATATGTATATTTTAGTAGCTTGTTTTTTGTATTAGTGAGAAGAAATTGTTGTAATTTTTTGTTTTTTTAATGCTTATAAGCATCTTAAGGTACTTGTGTCTGGTTTAAGTTCTGAAATAGACCTTAAAATAAAAGGTAGCTTTAGACTTTGAACTAAATGATTGTTCTTGTAATGGTATGATCTAGGGAGCTGAATATTTAGCAGTGGTAGTTTATAGAAAAATAGTCTTTAACTTTCTTTGGTTGTTAAAATGGTATCCTTGTGAGAGTTTATAATTTCTTTTTTACCAGGGATTTTTTTTTCTTATAAATTAATCCTTAAAAAAGGATCAACATTTTGTTATGCATGTCTTGTTGCAAACCAAGCACATATGGGAAAATATTTCAGTTTGATCTAATAACTGTTTTATTAAAGCTTTAGCCTCTGGTATATTTTAGGTACTGCAGTTGAACATGCTTCCTGTCACTAAAACATCTTCATGGTTATTATTTTCCATTTCCAGAAATGTAAGCACTTTGCCTATGGATTTGCAGAGGAAGTCAGAAGATTGAACTTTGGTGCTGTAACGCCTGGTTATGATTTTATGAAAACACTTAGGTACCTATCTTAATGCTTCTGTAAGGTCATTTTTGTGTTGAGCTCTCCAGATGCAAATGGAGAGGGTGCATATTTCTTTTTCACTATGGGGTGCTCACCCCTAATGTATTTGCAAGGTTTTTAAATAATGATGTGAGTAATGCTGAGCATTTTCTTTCCTGTAGGGAGGGCATAGAGTCTATTCTTCCTTCTGATGTTCATGAGACAGCTGAGAACCGGCTCTATGTGTCGGTCACTAACTCAAAGAGTGGGGAAAATCACTTGGTTTCAAGTTTTGCATCCAGGGAGGACCTCATTCAGGTAATAAAGTTGAATGTGGCACTTGTAAATAAAAATGCTGGAGTTTCTTCAAGGCTTAAGAGTGTATTACTAATTGTACAGTAAAATCACTGGTTTATTCAGGTAACCACTTCCACTACCAGTGGTGCTACAACCATAATATAAACAATATTAAGGCAGGATTTGATCCTACAGCTTCACAAATTTTGCTAAAATTTATTTGGTGTTTGTATGTGCTTCCTTCATTGGTTATTCAAGTTCTACCTTGTAGGCAAAGTGTTTCTAAAAGTAACAGGTAACTAATTGTTGCTGTATATGAGAACACAGTAGAGAATCTCAAAGTGTAAAAAATTTGCATCTCTTATTTCACTGATAGCATTATATTTAATCACAAAAGAAAATAAAGGAAATTTAAGAAAAATTGAACAATTCCTGCAGGTGCTTGTGGATAATAGATATAATGTAATGGTAAGTACTTTATATAAGCTGCATTTTAACTAACTGGAAAGCAGATCTTTTACTGCCCTTCTCTTCATCTGAATGCCACATTTTAAATTTGGATCAGGATTGCATGCATAAGCTGATGCAAGATGGTGGGACCAATTCAGAAGCATGTAAAACAAGTGTTCTTGCTAGCAACTGATTGTATCTTAGTGGAAGACATACTAAGATACAGCAGGATAAAGGAGGAAATAGAATAAGAAGGAATTGCTTCTTTCCCTATCCTCGTGGATGCTTAGAGCAAATAAGAGATTCTTTATTGTTATCACTTTAAAAAAAAAAGTGACATTTGTTAAGAAAACCTCAAAGTATGCATTGGGAGTTTTAAAGAATAACCTTTAAAATCTTGACCCTGTTATAGTCTACGTGGACAGTCAGTTCTCAAAATTTGTAAGACTTCATCATAAAATATAATTATGCAAAAAGTTTATCTCAAGTTACGCACTTTTATTTCTAGCTATAGTATCCACTGGTAACAAGCATGGAGATTATTATTATTTCCATTTATGAGTTTTTGCAGTGAAATCTTCGAACCTGGAGACAATTAGAAGCATCAGGATGACCTTTGAAATACGTACATTTTTACTAGTATTTCAATAGTTTTTTTTCATTGATTTAGCCATTTCTGTTCTATTCTTTTGTTCTCTATGGTAGCCGTAGGGTGGGTTGGAATAATAGTAATAAAATTACACATAACTGCTCATTGGAATGCATTCATATTGTCTGGTCTTTCACAGAAGCTCTCAATACCTGTTTTTGTGCATGCCTTCAGCACTACCTGTATCATGAGTACAGCTGTCTGAATGTTGGTGGCTGCCACAGGAGCAGTGAGGGTAGAGCTTGTTAGGTTTTTTATTGTATCATTCCTAGACATGACATACATCCAAGGCATGGATAAAGGTACTGCTGGGCAGACTGTTCTATAAACAGCAAAACTTCTGTACTTTCTGCCAGAAATCTTTCAATTTCATATGGATTTGGTTTCAATGCGTAACAAACAAGACATATGGTTCTGAAGTTTCTCAAAATGGCTAAACTGAATGTATGTTCCTACAATATTAAGATTTTTATCTTTTTTACTATTCCTTGTGGACTTGGAAATGCAGGTAATAATCTCCCACTTTTGAAATAGTCTTTCCATATGTGAAAACAATCATCTTGCATCAGCATTCGTAGATTTGTAGTTCTTGAACTAGAGGTGAGGGGGAAGAGAGGCCTGATTTGTGTGTTTGTGAGGGAGCAAGGCACAAAATACTGATATATTTAGCTTGAGAAAGTAAGTCAGTGCCTAGAAGTCCACACTGGTCTGTTAGTGGTAGAGAAATACTGAAAGTGTTTGTTATTCAAACTTGTCCTGCCTCTCCTCACTCTGGAGATCTAAGTGACTTTATAAGAAGAACAACTGCTTTCTTCAGTCCTCTTGAAATGAATTCAGACTTCGCAGGGATCACCTGGGTTTGACTCTGTTCCTTCACTAAATCTTTTTTCCCCTATTTCTCTTAGTTTAGAAGGGCCAAAGTTACTGAGATGGAGTTGCAGAAGAAAGGAAAAAAGGTGTTGGGCTGGGGAAGAAGCTGATGTTGGGAACTTGGGAACCTTGTCTTATGCTTTTATGAGTGAAAGGGTTGTTTGGTAGAGAAATAGCAGCAGTTTTGCATAAGGGAACTGAGAGAGCCAAAGCTACACATCACCAGGAAGAGAAATAGGCAGGAAAACAGTTCTCAAAGTGAAAGTTGAAGACTTCATATACATATACAATGTTAATTAAAACTCATTAGGGGAACAGAGTTGCTTAATACTGAAAGTAACTTAACTTTTGTAAAAGTAAATGTAATTCCCCCTAAAAAAGATCAAGCATTTTCTTTCATAATCTCCATGGATTGTGATTTTTTTTCTGCAGCTGATCATCTTTCACACAGTGTATGCACCAGTTTGTGACCTGCTTCTGTTCCCCAGATTGGTCTTTCATGCCACCACACAAGCATGTGGATATTCACTCTGTTTGGCTGTATTAAAAATTCTGGCACTTCTCCTTGAAATTCTGTATACTGATTGCTTATGTATATGTGAGTGGATACATAGGTATAGAGATGCCCACACTCTCTCGTGGGTATTGCTATGAATGGATAGAAAAGTATATGTGTGTGCAAAGCTGTACCTGACAGGTGTCCTGGTCTAAAAAATACTTAAAAATCGAGAACAGCTGTAGACAGCGATGAAGCCTCACAAGAGGGGAAACAGTAGTTTGTTAATATTTGAATGTATTAAATATAAACATTGATAAAGGTATGCATATGTGAATTTTCAGGATGTTTATGGTATTTTTGAAACTTTGAAAATCTGATTTATTAGAAAAGTAAACACTATATTAATATGCTAACAATGACTCAGTCACCTTTTTTGACAATATACTGCTTTTCTTCAGCATATTCATATTTTATTTCTTGAAAACTATAGGTTTATTTCACATTCTGCAAAACTAAGTTCTTACTCTTGAATCACATTAATCATTGAGTAAATTTTTGATATTTTGTTTTGAGAGTTGTCACTGTCAAGTCATAAAAATCTGAACTCTATTGAATAATTTTAATCACAGTTTGACATACCACAACAAGGTGATTTGAGAGGACAGTGGATTTATGTAAAACTAATATATTGACTGCTAAATACATATGAAAATATGTATTGGTTTTAAGTTACTTTGATGCCTTTTTTTTATTTTTTTTCTTTATTCTTTCTGCTTTCTTCTGTCTAGGTCCTGCTAGCAAGTAGTTTTATACCAGTGTATGCAGGAATTAAGCCAGTGGAATTTAAAGGACAGGTAATTTTTCATTAACTGCCAGCTTTCTTTTTATGTGTTCTTCATTTATGGTGTAACTACTTCATCTTAAGGGAAAACAACTTCAATACCATATTTTGTATTTCTTTTAAGAAAACATTTTCACAGTTGTCTTTACTCCATCTAGCTCCAAGAACTCTTTTTTCTTTCTTACATAAATATATTAACACTGCAACATTTAAGAATAATTTTAAAAGCATGAAAATGCCTATTTCTTCTTTCTGAGAAATAAATGATACTTCAGTTCCCCATTCATCCAAATGATGCCTCTAGAACCTTTATAACCTTCAAAGCCCCCCTGCCAAAAAGCCCCACAAAACCATATGTATTTGCTGCTAGCTAGGTAGTCATTATATCAGAAAGCTTGTCAGCTTCAGAATTATAGATAACAGCAATACATGTCAACTGAAATATTTGAAGTGTTTAAATCAGTATTGTTTTACTGTTTGAGTTAAATGGAGACTGCTTGCAGCTTCCCAGGGTCTAGAATTTTGTTGACTGGAGTCTATATGTGGCTTATGCAATTTCAAAGGGAATATATGGCTGCCATTAGTTAAGGAAAGAAAGTGTCATTGTTAAATTTCCTATGTTATTCTTTCAATTAAGAAATTGAAAAGTTGACTCACAGTTTCCTCCAAAAGTTATTTAAAACTCATTTTACTGAATGAACAATTCTATTTTGATTTGCATAGCCATTGTAATATTTAATGAAGCCTCTGTAAATTTTTTATTTTTAGCCTTCTAATGTTTTACTACAGCCTTTTTTCTTTTTGCATTCAAAAGTTAAATCAATGAAAGTTTCATGGAAACTGGTTCTTCTGTTACTTGAAAGCTTCTTGTCATTCCCAAAGCTAACTGCTCTCCTTTAGTGAGATTCAAAAAAGGCACTGTCTGGGATGAGGTTGCTTGCACTCACTTGTTGGAATAATTAGTTCTGCATGTCTGCCCTGACTTTTCTCATACTCTGTTAAACAGTGCATTTGTGGATTGGGGAGGTTTTTGGGTGTTGGTTTGTTTTTTGTTTTTTATTTTGAGAAAACTGTTGCCTGTAAATGCTTATGACTTGCATTTTTTAGTCCCACATGTTTAGATCTGGGTGAGAGCTGTCACTTGCAGTAGCATTTCTTAGGTTTGGAATAGTGGGTAACAAACGTGTGGGTGTGTAGCAGGGGCCCCAAAGCACACATTGTAGGGCTGGATACATGGCATGTCCTGTGATGGCTCAGACATGTAGGCACCAAGTCAGTAAGGTGGATTGGATATGGATTTGGCTCTACAAGGTCACTTATCCTATAGCATCATATTCCAGCTTTGCCGAAAGTTTTACTGTAACAGACCAGGGTCTGTCTGCATTTACCCTGGTTTCAGGGGGTGAATTCCTTAGGCCATGGGTCTGTGGCAGCACGCAATCAAGACTACTGTCTGCTAGCTGCTTGAGTCTACTGGCCTTATCTGTAGTTTAGAACAGTTGATCTAGATCTTCTCTAGGCTATATGTGTCACCTGCACACACATCACCAGGTGATCCAGGAATGTTTCTAAAATGTATTTTGCTGTTATCTCTGCTGTGTTACCAGCCACCATTGTGCATGGCAAGTAAGGGAGTGTGTTGCACTTTTGCTGAAGTGGTATGAGAAAATAGTCAAACCTGTTGCTAGCCTGCCCGTACACCTACAGAGACTGAACCCTAGGGTAAACATTGCACTTCAGCTTCATTTTTAGGAAGAGTGGTTTTTGGGAAGCATTTGGCTTCACAGGAGATTAGCTAGTTTACCTGTAAGTGTGCATGCCTGCAGGCTAGACACTTTGGATGAATAAGCTAAATTTCACGTTAGTAGGGACAGAAAATTAGTCTGCTCATAGTATGTTTTCTTCTGATTAATGAGCTGAAAAAATAATCTGAAAAAGAAGAAGTCTAAGATGACATATGAGAATTTATAGCCTTAACCAGATTGGACTAGTTTATTACCAGGGCTGGGGATTTTAGGTACCCTGGGACTAAGCTGCCAGTAATACTAGTGCAAACTTGCTCCATGGGAAATGATCTTTCTCAGATTTGGTTTTGTGTCCTTTGAGCCTCTGACAAGGTTAATTTTAAAGACAGGTAAAGATCCACAGATGACGAAGTTATCTGTGTCTGCTGATGAGTCTGTAGTTGGTGTGACTGTAGTTCTCATGGAATAGCTTTGTAAAAACCATCTGCTGCTAAATGGGTAGGTTCTGTTAGTGAAGCCTCGATGTCATTGTCTGGTTTTTCATTGCAAGTTATTTCACAGTTTTCTCTGTTTTTGCATTGTACTGCAGTATTAGTGAAACTCATTCAGAGGCTACTAGGAATTAGCCTCATCAGCTAAGAATCATTTTTCAAGAATTGATTATTGAAGTTAAGGGAAGCTGGTGCTTCACTTGTCTTTTTGCAGCAAATAAATTTTTTATACATTTTTTATAACTAGGAAACATGAGGGACTATAGTGCTAAAATATTTTTGAGTGAAAAAACAATTGCTCTCAAATTCTTAAAAGAAAGTAACAGAATCTACAGAAAAGAGTGCTGAATTAACAGCATTGCTCATGCCCTAGTAAATGTTTTGATTTTCAAGTAAGTCTTGAAGTTACATAAGGGGAGAAGGAGAAAAAAAAATCCTCAGAATTTTCAAAAGTGTGAGAACTTTTAAGCTTTAAAAGTATTAAGTTATCCTTGTGAAAAACATCAATAATGCCTTTTGTTATGGTGTCTTTGACATGGCTTAGACAGGGACTCGACTATGCTTTTCACTGTAGCAAATGCAACAAAAAGCCACTTAGGACACCAAGAAACATTGCACAAAAGTGAATAATAATTTACTATTTACAGACAGACACAAAAAAGCCTTAGTGCTAGAAGTGTTCTGGTATGTTGCAGCTTTACTCACAGCTATTGCAACAATGCTGTAATGAAAGTTTAACAAATCTGAAAGATAGCTGTAAATGATCCTGAAATTTTATTCTCTGACTCCTCATTGAGAAATTTGATGTTTGTGCAGAGTGGAGGAATTCAGTGGTATATTGTGGGTACTGATATCAGCTAATGCCAAGAGTCAGGTGCTGTAGCATACAATGAAATAATAGGATGAAAAAGGCCATAGAAACGACTCCATTTTTGCAGCTTAGATTTTGAGATCAGGAACATAAAACTGATCTGAGAGTGAAGAAAAGAGTGGTGTGGGTGGACTGTGTATGCAGACAAACACACGGATGGAAGGACGGATGGACAGATGGATGGATGGGTGGGGAGAGAGAGAGAAATAGATAGATACCACTGCTACCCCTTTGCTATGTATCTGTGTGTTAAAGAGTGGCTCAACCTATGACCAGATACAGAAGTTCACAGAGGGAGTCAAATGTGGCACTGGGAGACATCTGTATAAAATTAAAATAAGGTTTGCTTTAGAGTGAGAGTAAAGGGCACAGCTGAGAGGGATCTATGTAAGTGATGGACCTCAGAGAATCTCAGGGGCTTCTGAAGAACAAACACTGTAAATGGAGTTAATGCTTTCTGTATAGCAGTACCTACACTGAGAGCTAGTGTCTTGCCAACAGCCAATAATTTACTTTTTGCAAGAGGTTTTTTTTTGTCTTGGGTATTTTAGGTTTTGTTGTTGTTGATGATTGTTTGTTTTTTAAACTTTTGTGACTAAGTTCCTGTGGTGTTTTCAGGATTTTTGATGCAAAATTGGCGTTATTTTGCCATTTTATGATGGTCACATAGAGCATCACTTACATCAGGAAAGCAGTCTTTTGCTTGATTGGTGCTGAAGAATACAAGTACAATTTGCCATTTCTTTTTAGTGATCTGGGTTAATGTAACGTGAGGATGATATCCTGGAGGTGAAACTCTTAAGAAGCACTGAGGTGAATCTTACTATATCTTACAGCATTTCTACTTGCCTGCCTTTGCGTGTCTGCAGTAGTCCATATTTTACATAGTTAATGTTTGTTTCCTTTATAATTAGTGAAGACAAAAGCACTTTTTCAGCACAATTAACATGAGATATAAACACCTGCTTTAGGATAAGGTGAATCACATGCTAGAAGTGTTTTCTCTCCCTTGATAATAAAGGAAGTGTAGAATTACTAATTGCCTTTAGATGTGTAAAGTTCAGTGAGATGTGTCTGGTCATCAGACCTCACGTATTATGTCAGTGAGTCCATTTAAGCAGCAGACTGGTGTCAAATCTTGGGCTATGCATGTAAGCACAGTAAGAAATAGGAAGGTATAAATACATTAATGAGAGACATCACAGCTCTCCTATTTATACTGGAGTGGAATTTGACTCCTAGATCTCATTCTTCACTATACCCAACTCCTGCAGCAGACTTAGGTCTGCTCCCACTTACTTGTTCAGCTCCTTCCCATCTTTACCCTTCACTGCTGCCACTGTCTTCTGCAGTGTATATAAGAAGACATGAGGCTCTGGAAGAAAAATCACAGAAGAGGAATCATGTGTGGTTTAGCTTGTGCAGTCAGTTTACCTGCACATAGATTGTATAGCTCCTATTGTCAGTCAGAATAATGTTCTAGAGGAGTATACATCATTGGATATGATTTATGTGTAATATTGTGTAATATTAACAGTCTTGTCTTTTCCTGTATGTGTTGATAAAAATTCCATATGGGGCATTTTATTTTTTATTTAACTAAAAAGTCTTATAAGTGGCTTGATAAATACCTTACACACAAATTTGTACAGTATGTCAAATGCTCATTGATTCAAATCTCTGTTTCTACATTCAGTTCCTTGATATTTGACACATACTGAAGCTTATTTATTGTATTCTTAGAGGGAAACTAGTAAGTTTTCTTGAGAGTGGAGGAGGCAGGGTCAGCAGGGGTAAGGTATTGCATTATGATCAAACTGTACTGGTGTTACTTCGAAACTGTTTCTGTCTTCCCATAGAAGTGGGTTGATGGTGGCCTTACCAATGGCCTTCCTATCTTGCCTGTTGGAAGAACTGTGACGATTTCCCCTTTCAGCGGTCGATTAGATATCTGTCCACAAGATAAAGGGCGTGTGGACCTGTATGTTAAGTTAGCAAAACAAGATATGATGGTAAGTTGCTTGTTTATTAACTTAAAAACACTAAATAGTACTTTTGCAGTTATGTTCATATTGAAGTGTCTCTTCTCTGTTTATATATTAGCTTATGTAAAGTTTTGGCATTTTCTGTTTTGCAAATGGAGGTTAAACACTTTCTTAAACGCAAGGAAAGGAAAATGTAGAATGAAGAAGAAAGTTTGAAAAGCATTACTGTAGTACAAAATTGAGCAAATTATAATAGGCTGTTCAGTGTAAATAATATTAGGTTTGCTTTACATATCAGCTGTCTTTGACTAGGGAAAATGTTTATAGAAAAAAAACCAGTTGAATACCGGAGGAGAGGAAAACTGCAAAATATTTCTTTATGCATACTGCAATCAATTGCTCTAACTGAATTTAAAATGCAAGTTTAAGTTGTACATTTGAAATGGTATATACAGTGACTTGTCACTGGATTGCTCAAGAGAGCTTGTGAACATTTGTGACTACAGTGCTTTTTCAGAAGTTCTGTTAGGCGTTGCAGAAACATTTCTGTATATTGAAATCTGAGACTGATTTTTATTGCCTCCTTTTCATTGTTGACATTCTGTCTGCATCTGTTGTCTTACCAGCTTCAACCACAGTTTTTTCTTCAACATGCTGAAAGAAAATCTTGAATGATGATAGACTATTATAGTCAATAATATTCCATTAGAAAGATTAACAATAATTAATACTTTTAAAACTTCCTTTGTAAGCATTTTTTTGGTTTTTTTTTTTTTTAATTTTAGCAAAATTAGTGTTATGTAATGCTTTTCTCAGTTGGACCAATTTTTTAATTTTTATAATGTTTCACAGAGAGGTATTAAGCTTGGTAGTACTTGGTCATAAAGTAGGAGATTATTGATTTCATATATTTGGAAATGTATCCAATCACTATATATTTCTTGGTTGTGTTTTGTATCTAGAGGATGAAAAATGAGCTGGTGATTAGTTTAGTTTAGAGACAGAAAATTAATTGCATAGTTATATTGCTTCTGGGGTAATGTGCAAACTTGTGCAGAATCCCAGGCAACATTTTAAACTATTCAATTTGAAGCACCTCTGCTTTTAGGGCTGTAAAAATATCACTAAGAATAACGTAATTTCAGCAAATTGTAATTGCATAAATTGAAGAGTTGTACATCTTCAATTATCTGTTTTGGAATGTAAATAATTTTCTGTCTCTCCATCTCCTAGTGTCAGAATTTGAATAATTGCTTCAAATAATGAAGATGATTTTGATACTGTTTTGCAAATTTGTTTATAATAATGTGGCTAAGTATTACATGAATTATATTTAAAAAATTGTTCAGAACATTATTAATTATGTTTTAGTCTTTTGTAAACAATTTAATAAAGTCTGTATTCAAGAATAAAGCTCCAAAATCATTTTACGTTATCAGAGTGACCAGTTAAGATGCTGAGTAGTTCTTCAATTGTTGGTAGTACAAGCTATGTTTATATTCATATGTTAAAGATTGCCTGGGAATGTTCCCAAGAACGTGGTTGTTTGCACTAGGAAGTTGTCAAAATATTTCCTTGCACAAGTTTAACATGTGCCAGCTGCCACTCTGCCAGACAGTTTTGGGAGTGTTTCCAAAGTTAAAGTGTTTCAGAAACTTTGGGCAGTTTTACAGGGAGACAGTCTGTCTTGGATGCTGTGACTTTAATTCTGTGTGTGTGGACTGCTCGTGCCAGTTTGTCCTGGCACTCAGCAGTGACCCTGGACGTGGTTAATTCCTGGTGTAGACAAAGCCATGCTGGTCTTTTCATTTTACATATGCTCCATGCAACAGATGACAGAACTGTCACATCTAGATAAGTTGCGTTAATAAACTAATTTATAGCTTCTTGCTCTGTTGCAGCTGTCTCTGGCCAACCTAGTAAGACTTAATCAAGCTTTGTTCCCACCAGACCAGGAGAAAATGGAATCATTGTACCAAAATGGCTTTGATGATGCTGTACGCTTTTTATTGAAAGAAAACTGGTTTGAGTAGACAGCTCATAGGAAAGCAGCAAAACATGATGGCTGCCAAAACACAGCTACAGGCATCCGAGAGAATCTCAGGGATTGCTACCCCAGTTCCTGTTCATGAAAGGAAAAAGCCCAATGGACTTGCATCTGCTTCTGCTGAGAAAGTATCAGTTGCACTTCACAGAGCTGGATAAACATGTCAGAATGGGAGCTGGCCATGCCTGGTGGATGTCTTGTTTTGAGGAGGTTCCGCTTGGATTCAGTTTGCTTCAGCTGTGGACTTGAGTGTGGGATTTGTAAAAAGCTTGTGTTGTCATAATTAAGAAATCTGGAAGAGTCTTTTTCAGTGTTATTTGAGAGGAGAATTGGCGTTGTATCATGTCTGTATTATTGACTTAACATGATTCTGCATATTAATTCTGTGTAGTATTTGGATGTTTGCAGTGTTACTGATCTAAAATATAACTTGCACTGTTCTAAAGGACTTGAAAATTAAATACTAACCACAAGAAAATAAAACATTTCCACTCTTATGTATTTTTTCACATTACAATTTGTTTTTTCTTTGAATGTTTTCTTTTAAAATTTTAAATACTACCTGAATTTTTTAGCAGAAATGTGATATAAAAATTACTTATAAAGAAGGGTGTAAAAAATTGTTATATTTATTAAATTTTCTTCTTCTGCCAGAATTCAATAAATATATTTTCCTGAAACTTTTGTCAAGAGTTCATTTACACATTTCTTGGAATGCTATAACAACCTGATTATCTATGTCAGTCGACTGCAGAGTATTTGATGAGACATAGCAGGTAATGAATTCAGATTCATGTGTCTTGTTATTTTAACAGTCAACTTGCACTGACTTCCTTAAGTTCAGGATTTCCTGTCTCACTGCATATATGCTAAAATCCACAACTGTTTATTTAAAAGCAAAGAGTGTTTGGTTTATAAGTGTGGGGTTTAAGTTGACTTATGAATAAATAAAAAAAGTTAAAATTGGAGTTTGAATGAAGCATGTATGAAATTTTAGAGTTCCTAAAAATAACTGAAAAACGTGTGGTTAAGAAATAAATCTTTTATAGCTGTTTGAAAGCCTCTTCAGCAAGTAACCACTAGATTTATATTAATATGTAGATTGCATCTCATTAGGAATCATGTGTAGGGATTGAATTATTTTGTTACTATTTTTGATAATATAAGAAATGAAATAAAAAAAGACTGATGTAAAGCACTTTACGTTCATTTTAGAACAGCAACCGTTTCTAAACACATGGAGTTGTGTATACAGTGATAGTTACATACAGGAGAGCTTGCATGACTTCCAGATTTAAATAGCATTATTGCCTGTAAAACTGAAACATGTTACTTTTGTAACCTGTGCCTCGCTCACTTGCATTGTCATTTGTTCAGAGGATAGGTTCCAGCATGAATTGCAGTAATAGATAATGCTATTTAAAAAATTCTCTTCTTTGATGCTGATCTGTAATGGTCAAAGTCTCTGTTTCAGTGGTAACAGCTCTCCTGAAATTCTAGTGAAATCTTGAAACAGGTCTTTTTCACTCAGAGAAACTGAGAATTTAACAAGATCAGAGCCTCTTAGACTTTATTTTCTATTTACAGTAGTTATATTCTTCAGGGAGTGAATATGAGTCTTTTTAAGTGGAGGAAGACCAGGCTTTTTTTTACCACTGCACAAATTCTTCAGTTGATATGGATCTTTCCTAGCTAATTATCCTGACTAATAGCTGAAATTTTTTGTTAGAATGTCATAAATCAGATATGCTGGAAAAGGATCCTTGCCACCTTATTTTCTCACAAAAGCCTAAGGTATTAGAGAGGCCTCTTTAACAGGTCCTAAATAAGTGGAGTTGAAAATCAGTTTGTGATCTGTTTGTCAGAATAAACCCCAATGAAATAAATGAATTTTTAATTTCAAGAATACTTCTTAGATTCTGTTGCTTCTCTTCTTTTACATGTAGTCCTTATGTGGCTGAAGGCAAAACCTGCACTCATCAGAATTTTATCTTCTGATGGACTTGCTACGCAAATAGGCTGCATAACTATATTTTTTTTAAATGTTACTTATATCTTAAAAAGCTGAAGGCAAAAATCCATACCTACTTTCTACTACGATGCTGCTGATAAATATTGCAATGAAGATGATTACAAACAGTACTTGTAATTTAAATAGAAGTTTCCATTTCTGCTGAAACCTTACTAGCTCTGCGAGGTGTGTTGTCTGGGAAACCACTGTTTTGATTTGTTTGGTTTTTTGATTCAGATTTTGTCTTTTGAAAATCAATAGTACGAACACAGTCAAATCTGGAAGATGAGACAGGCTAAAGTAATACTTTCTCACCAGAATCAACATTTTTTCTATTACAAAGCACGTGTTAATATCTGTGCTGATATTTCTTCAGATTATGTGAAGGATATGCTAAGGTACTTTTTCTTATTTATATATTCTGTACAGAAGTATGTTTAAATAGGTAGGACATACAAATCCTAAGAAACTATTCTATTCTTGAATTTCTTAATTTTCCCTGTTTCAGAAATGCAATGAATTAATATCTGAACATAGCAATGCTGGGTCTAGGATATTCAGGAGTAATTTTGTATTTTCTAAGACCTCTGTTTTCCTAAAAGACTCTGAACTCTGAACTTGAAAACTTTTGTCATCTTTGTTTATGTGTAGAGATTAGAAATGAAGATCACTCTCAATAGGCAACAGCTACTTTGTTAGCTAATAAAAATAGTAATTGGCTGGGAGTACTAGGCTAAGCAGTAATGCTCATAATCCAGATGTAGGTACTTCCATGAATATCTGATGTCTGGACAGGTATTTTATTTCTCCAAGAGCAGTTCTTCATATGAATTCCAATACCCATCATTTCCCCAGTCTGACTCTTCATATGAACATTAATTTAAATCCTTTGTCCTATGTTCTTTCATTTCTCTGGCGAAACTATATGGCATGCATGCTATTATTATATATATTTTTCTGGGGTCCACTGAAGTGTTTTCCATCCAGTTTTCCGCAGAATGCATCTTGAAATCTGTAATTACTATTAAAGTCTGGCTGAACATGTGTTAAATAATCCCTAATACCAGACAAAGTAATTGGAAGTTACTGTTTCAATTACTCTTTTCCTTTAGCTTGTCTGCATATTTCCTATCAGAGAATATATTTAAGTGATTTGAAGGTAAACTTGAGCCCTACTAAAATTATCAGGAGTTCTGCCTCCAATCCCTGGAGGACTGAGACTCCATTGTTCAGAGGACTCAAGGTTCCTGTTTTAAGTCGTTTGTAGCTCAAGACATGCTCATGGTCCAGAGGGACCAGGGCAGGCTGCAGGGTTGGACTGGAGTGTCTCTCAGATTCATCGAAGAAACAGGCAAGTTCCTGCACCTGCTTTGCACAGAAGATCCTAAGGGGGTTCTAAGGGACAGCACAAAGACCATGAGCCAGTGCTGTGCTTTCATGGAAAAGGCAGCCAACAGCATCCTGCCCTGCATTAGGCACTGCCAGCAGTTCAAGGATGAAGGTCCTTCTTCTGTGCTCAGAAGATGCTGGACCAGATCTGGAATGCATTCTCCAGGTCTGGATTCCCCAAGATAGGAACAGTATGGGCTTTCTGGAGTCAGTCATCTGCAAGCCCATGAAGATGATTAAGGACTAGAGAGCCTGGGAGAGCTGTGGTTGTGTATCCTGGAGAAGGATCAGGGGATCTTACCAGTCTGCATAAATACCTGCAGATGACAGAGCCAGGCTCTGTTCAGGATCAGAGGCAATAGGTGCAATATGAAACATAAGTGGGTCCATCAGAACATGAGGAAAGTCTCCTTCCTTGGAGATATTCAAAGGCCGTCTGGACAAGATCTTGGCCAGTCTTATCTTGAGTAAGGGTGTTGGAATACATGATCTGCAGGGGTCCTCTCTAACCAGTGGTTCTGTGATTCTTTGACTTACTGCAGTCAATGTGTATTTCATATAAGTATTAATGTTCTTAACACTACGATATACACTTAAAAAACAAAGCATAAATTAAAAAAAAAAAAGATATTTCACAAATCTAATATTAAGAATTATTTGTGTTCTAAACTCATTCTGAATTCAGTCCTGATGTTTCATTCTGTGGTAGGAGTCCATAAAAATCCATGACATTCATGACTGGAACATAACAAGTAAAGTCTTTGCTGTTGGTGTTAGATGATAAAATATATTACGTGTTATGTTTTTTCAGTTCCCCAGAACTTGTTGAATTTTTAACCTTTCAGAGGGGAAGTTTATGTCCTACTTTTTTGAAAGTAACCTTCAGCTGTTTCTGTGAAGCATGTGAAAAACTGCAGAAATCACACTGACCTTCATTTGAAGGGCCATTGATCTGAAGAGGAGGCAGTGTTATCATGTGGAAAGAAAAGCCCAATTTAAGTATATGAGTTTTCTGAATTGGGTGCTTTTTAACACATGTTCTGGTTGAGTCTGCTGGATTAGGTATGAACCCTTGTCAGTTTTTGACAAAATCTCAGAGCTGAAAGGCTTTGCTGAAGGCATTGACCTCTTTGTGCTTTGTGTACTTGGAGGCAACTTTGGTTCAGTGACTGCTGCCTTCAGTTCTTTTCTTTGAAGAACTGAAACTGTGGCTCAGACAGACTTCATACCTCACATCTAAAATGGTGGAATTGCTATATCTCTGCCCGTAAAGCTCTATGTTAAATATATAAACATTCCATGTATTTTACCCCTTAATATTTAACCCAATTTATAATTTTACCTTTAAAATTAAGAGCTTGGATATATATTATATGCAATAAGGATTTTATTCTTAAAAGAGTTTCAAAATAGGAAATTTGAAGTGCTTCTGAAGAGATAGTTTTGCTGGAAATTAACTACATAGGTACATCCACAATTAAAATTTGATTTGCTGACTCTGGAAACCAAAATATGTATGACTGAAAACGGAGTCAGTTCCCAGTTTAGGTAGAGATGGAGGGAAGACCATTGTTTACTTCCCAATGCTCAAATAATAACAAAAATAATTTTTAAAAAGATACTTTGTAACTGTTCTTCTTTATCTGAATACTCACAGTCAATCTTTCCCTCTGAAAATCACATTTCACTTTGTCTAAATGTGTTGGCCAGAACTTTCACCAAAAGGAAACAAATGTTCAGATAAATTTCTTAAAATTATTTGGCATCTTTACTATTACAGAAAGGAAGAAGTTCAGAAAAAAAGGCTAGTGATGAAGCTGAGTCCAGTGAGCAGCATGTATCAGTTCTTACTGATACACCATTAAAGTATAAGGGTGGAACCCCTCATTTTATTCTATGAACTGTTTCCTTTCACACATTTACAATTGTAAGCAACTTTGAAACACAGTATTCAGCTTGCAACATTTCACTGTGAAAAAATTCATTTCCTTCAAGTCACACATACATAAGTATGCTAAGGTTGCATTTCCTCAAGTACTGCGCAAATTATGATAATATCTTTCTATGCATCTTAGTTGTGTTGTTGTTATTTCCTTAGATTCCACAACTATTCTAAGCATTTAAAGACAAGTTTAAAATACACATTTTTAATCCAAATAATTTCTGTTACAGTCCCAGATATGGCACATAAGCCCTAAAGCAGTAAACTGTTTAGTTTACCTACCTGTCAAAATTATTTTGGTAATTAATATTTCTTTAAAAAACATAGTTGCTAGCACTTTTAAAAACACTTCAGGTATTTTCATTATGTTGGAATGAAAATGTGCATTACAAGATGGCATAGCTGGATGAATAGCTAAGAGTGGAAGGAGTTGCAGGGATTTGCAAATATGGGGGATTAGATTTGTAAATGTGTAAGGAGTTAGAAATAATGTCAGACAGTGCCCTGGGAGCATGTGAGGAATTCCTCTCTGACAATCTGTCATTACAGTGAGCAGATACTGTTTTATAGAACTACATTTTTAAAGCAAAGAAGCTGCCTTAACCTGGGTGAAAACAAAACTGTAACTCTGTGCTTTTGTTTGAAGTAGAAAAAACCCCAATACACATGGTCAGATATGCTGGCATTGAAAAGAGTTTTGAATATCTTTAGCTTTCACAGTATTTTGGTGATAGTTACATACATTAATGCTCATTTCATTTGTAGCTGTGTGGAGTGAAACGTTCTTTAACTTGAAATAAATACATGAACAAAAAACATTCCAGGTTAATGGAGAGATTTTTATGTTTGTTTCTTTTCTATCTTGACAGAAGTAGCATCACACATGCTCATATCTTGGTTACAGCTTCAGGCACCTTCTTTTTCATATCATCTCCCTTCCAATCTCTCTTAGAGTCCTTATTACTGACATATCTTCATATTCTTGATTAAACCCATTATTAACTGGTCCTGATGGCTGGTCATAAATCCGTTCACTTTGCATGGTAGTGCTGCTATCTGTTTTTCTTGACGTATTTTTGCATTTCATTTGGCACTGTTGAATCTGTTACAATAGGCACAAGAACATATATTGTTAGGCAGTAAAAATGTTTCCATCAGATACCTCATCTGTTTAGAGAACAGATGGCTAACTTTACTGGGATATCAGTCCAGTGTTTATTCTGAATTGATTTAAAAGCTGTTATGCATATCACAGTCAAAATGAAAAGTGAAAATACTAATTTTAACTACACCTTAATGGATTGTCAGAGAATATTAATTACTATTATTTTTAGTAGTAAAACTGTTAGTAATAGGTAAGCTAAGTTACTAATACTTATGTAGCTATTGTTTTATAGCTTATTTGGTTCTAACTTAATAAAGAAGTGGAATATAGCCAGATGTGGGCCGTTATGATACAGCAGAATAATTATGGTCCATTCTGGTTTAAAATTATTTAGAATTAATATCTTACAGTGTTAGATTAATTCATTTCAGTTAATTAGGATCTTTTATGATGAATTCTAAGCCTTTTTAGGTAGCAGAGTAAGAGTGATTCATATTGTACTCAAGAAATTGGCTGAAAGTGTGTCTGACTGTGTACCAGTGGTTTCATGTAATGCTTCTCCAGTTCCAAATATTATCCTTCAAAATGTTTGTGTGCTGTTACTTTTGAAAAAAATAGGGCATGGGAGTGGTGGGAGCAACATTTTCATTGATTCTTGATTCTTAGGTGGTATAGACAGGGTTGGGTTTTTTTTTTGAGATAGATGTCTTCTTTTGGGGAGGATCCCCAAGCAAGCACTTGGAATGATGCAGTTGTCAGGCAGAGGTGTCATTGGGATAGTGCCTTGCTGTGTTCTACCCTAGACTTGGAAAGTCCTGGGAGTGTTTGGCAGAAGTAAGAAGCAAGGCAACAACTGAGTGGGTTTTAGACTCAGAAGAGGCAGGTCAGACTTCTTTTTGAGGTGTGTACAGAAGCTGCCTTTAACCAGCCAAGACACACTGGATTTAAGCAGTGGACTGTAAGGGCCAAAGGACCTTTGTGTCATGCAGTCCCATTTTCATTAGTTTACACTCTGGTTTTGACACAACGTGCATTTTCATGGCAGGAAACATTTGTCATTTAGTAAAGAAATGACCTTTAAAAGTTCCTAACTTTATAAATTTCAGTGTTCTATGTGGTAGGTTGAGCCTGGCCAGCAGCCAAGCATCTGCAGAGCTACTTGCTTGCTGACTTTTCATCCCCAAATTGGAACTGGGAAGAGAATGTGAAGAACAAAACCATAAAAACTCATGTGTCAGTATAAAGAAAATTTTGTTTAAGGAATGTGTGATATTCCTGTACCACATAAGAAAGCAGTGACTATGAAAAGATACATTGAAGGAGAAGGAGAGAGGTGTAGGTGAAGGAGGGAGGAAAAAAGAAAGCTGAAAAGCTAACAAACAAAACAACCAAAAACCCCCACAAGTGATGCAGGGGAAATCACTCACCACCTCCATCCAGCAAAGCAATGCCCAGCCAGTCTCTGAGCAATAGTTAACTCAAAAGCAACTCCCCTACCCTAGCTTTTATTGCTGAGCATCTCTTGCCAGCTCCAAGCCTCCTCTTTGGAGCAGCAGAATGAGAAACAGAGAAAGCCTTGATGTCATTCAAACACTCTTAAGCCAAATCACTGCTCTGATATCAACGCTGTTTTAACCACAAATCCAAACCAGCATTATTTGGGCTGCCATGAAGAAAGTAAGCTTCATCCCAAGTTTACTGCTGCTGCTTGCTAATTGTGCTCACAGTGCTTAATTTTAGGAGAGACTTGGTTGGCTCACCTTGTATATTCAGATGCAATACCTCCTCTGTCAGGTTTGTGCTGCTGTTGTATTTTAGCACGGTTTGACTCTTTACCACATCTCTCTCCGGCATGAGTTTACTGTGCCACTCAATATTCATATCTTGTCTCCTACTGCCTGAGTTCTGTGAACATTTCTTGTTTTGTTGTGGCTTTGAGGTAACAGTACTTAACAACTGGTTGTTAAAGAAAACAAAACCCAAACCTTGATCTAGAGGGGTAATCAGATACCATAAATATCTTTGTAATTCTTGTAACTGATGTCACTGGTGTGGAGTCTTATGTGATAATGAAGTTCTTGGCTGCTTGGCAGTATCAGCAGAGAGAGAATGGTTGCCATAATACCAGAGTCAGTAACACTGAAGTAGCAGTACCTTTAAGCAGCACAAGCTGAGAAAGAGAGAACAGTAATGGAAATCCTGCCTTTCAGTCAGGATTTGGCTCTCTGAAACATCCGGCTCTCTAGAGTTAGAAGAGCTTACTGATTTAAAACTCTATTGATTCCTCCAGAGCTGAATTTTGTTCCCCAAGCCTGTGTAAGTTTGGTACCTATTCCCTCTTGATGCAATTTAGCACGTGTTTTAAATTTTAAGGGATTCTACAATAGTAACTTTGAGGAGAGATATTGGTGAAGCAGAAGGAGTTTTTGAGGTCTCAAATAAATTATAATTTGTAGTTACACTTCCAGGTACAGACCTGGTAAACACAAGTAGAGCATGCTATACTATTTAGTGTTAGACAGGAAAGTAGTGTCATCTGTGCTTTCAAGGACTTGTGATGCTCATTTGCCTCAAGTTATGGCATAGCTCAGCTGGCTTCAGCACAGGTTTTGTTTGCTTCCAAATTGTTTAATTTACATGAAGGATATTACCAAGTAGGATCAGAGTAGACCTATTAATTTACTGGCTTTTTAGGATTTGGTTCTGTAAAAAGTACTCAATTAAAATTATTATGAAGCTTTTTTCCCAAAGTGGGAAAGTGAACTACAACTAGAAAAGAGTGAAGGATTTTTAAAATACAATGGGAAGCATACAAACTCACCCAAGGTTTAGACATTTTTGCATACAAACAAATGTTTTTTTGTTCTCTTGCAAAAGTCTTTCCAAGTATTTCAGCTGTCAGGTTGCTACACTGTTGGCCAGGTAAATGTCCAGCAGTGGCCCAAACCAACTAGTGGGTGGACATGGGCAAAAAGCCCTGGTACAACTGGTTGGCTGGAGAGAACATGAGTAAGACAAAAGATGAGCAGAGAGTGATGTGTGTCCAGAGGAGCTCATGAAATTAGGAGCTGGTGCCCAGAAGCATGAAACAAGCAGGATGTGTTTCAAACTACTGATCACTTTAGGCATTTGTTTTCTCTTTTGTTTCCAGGTAAAAGTAATGAGATCAGCCAGCAACATAGAAAATAGCTTCCCTGTTTTCAGCAAGCTCAGAAAAAGCCCCCTTGTAATTAGTCTGTGCATCACAGCTTCCTTTTTCTTTTTTCACAGCCATGCCTTCAAAACAGAGTGGGGGGCTACACCTCTAACTCTTTAGTTAACATAAAATAGGGGGTTTTTACTTAATCACAAGTAAATGTTCAGGCTAATTTGCTTATTGTTCTTTCCATCAGAGGACGCTACCCATCTTCAGGTTTCTGTTGTTTGTTTTTGAAGTTATTACTTACACCAAAAGCTGTGATAACTGTGGTGATAGAGATTGTGTATCCAAGAAGAAGGAACCAACCCCACCAGATCTCATCTGACGTTGTACAGTCTCTGCATTTCAAATCTGGAACAAAGGGAAGGAAAATTAAGTATTTGAGGAGAAATTGAGTAAGTATTTGAAATAGAAAAAAACCAGCATTTCTGATGAGATTTCATTTGAAGAATTAGTGAGAAGTGACCAAAAAGCACAGTTGTCTTTGTTTTAATCACATTTTCTCTTACTGTTTTTTCAGGAGTAAGGCTTCTCAAGAGAGATCTCATCTTTTTACCCAAGATAGGAGATTTTTGAACCTGTTGTAAATTACTTATGATGGAAAGTAAAAAAGATTCTCTGTATAGTAGAAGTGGGATATCTGAAAACATTTGTTATGTAAAAAAGCAATGAAAACTATAATTATTTTACCAAGTCTCAACTTTCTCTTCCTTTTTTTTTTTTTCAGGCTAAAAAAACCATATGCTTATGGTTTAACTGTTGATAGAATTTCCTTGATCTCTGTGGTTTTTAGGGACTCTGAAAAATTTTTGGACAATTTTTAAATACAATGTGAAATCTGGAATGAGATAATTGCTTTGTGGCATTTTAGCACTTGCTAACACGATTTTCTGGAAAGTTCACATGAAGAAAATTTGGCTCATGTGAAATAGTGTATCTCAGTCACTGAGGCCATATGCTCAGCAGAATTCTGGAAATTCAATTCATTATTAGAAGATGGAGAAAAGTTATAAATTATTGAAAAACATTTTAACTAGAAAATGGAAAGAAAACTCTACTTCCACACATCCCTACTTCTGTGTACACTCTCTAAAAATACTCACACTGCTGTATGAATTTACTGTACCTCTTTTGACAAACTGGAAGAGAAAGAACAAACTGCATTTTTCAAGAGAGCATTTGTTTATTAAGATGGAAGAAAATTATAAAAATCGTTCTCAGGAGCTTTCTTTGGGTGTTTTTAAGTTTGGCATAAAGACTCAGCAAATGTTTGTGGAGGAGATTAAGAAAAAACATTAAAATAAATACATAAATTCAGATGCCATATATTTTGATATATAAATATTTAGAATTTTATAAAATATATAGTCACTGTTCTACAGCACAATGAACTGAACTGGTTTAGATCCACAAAAACTCACTGTCACTGAGAAGTCTGTCAAGCTGAATAAATAGATAGCACCAAAGAAAAGTTGTGCCTACCCTCCCCTACTTATATGACTGTACACTGCTCCTTCACACCCTTCTTCTGGCAGACACGAGCAGTGGGAGAGAAGGCAGAAAGCCTGAAGGAAAATTCATTTCACCTTGCACACATCAAGTCTCTTGTGTCACTCTCCAGCACTCCTTACCATGCACAGTCAGTTTGGTGCCCTTTCCACACTTGCCCTGGATTTTCTCTGTTAGCATCACATAGCAGAAATAGGAGTTACTGGTGTTCTGGTCAACGTTGCTCAGTTTTAAGATGGAGAATCCCCTGAGGATGTTTTTTGTAATGTGCACCTGTGGCCTAACTGTGCTGGGGCTCGACTGGAGACTCTGCTGGTTGTGGCAGTCAGGACCTTTCCTCCAGTACACGACTGGCTCTTCCTTCTTCTCACTGGGGTACTCAAACACACACAGCATCCACACTGTGGAGTTGAGGAGCACGCTGGCATCTTCAGGGTACTGCATGACCGACAGCTCTGGCCTGCTGCTGGCTGTGGGGTGTAAGCACATGCAGGTAAATAGAGGAATGCTCTCGTCAGAAGGGTGGTCTTGGCCAGTGGAGGGCATGGCTGTGGCTGATACACGGACGTACAGCCAGCCACAGCTACAGGCGTGTGCAGTGAAAGGTGCACTCCAGTGAACCAAACTATAGTTTTGCTACAGCCTTACAAGATGCCATAAAGCCAGGTTTCCATTGTAAATGTCTTTATATTTGTAAAATTACTTTCAAATGAAACAGTTTTTTTCTGTTAAGGGTTTCACACGCATTTTTATATGGGGTATAAGAAAGTCATGAGTAAGAGCAGATAAAACTTTTTTTAAATATGTAAGAACAAAATAATGAGATTTTAAAAATATCTGGTTATTCCTGTTTTTATATAGTTATTCTTTTCGGACTTTTTGTCATTTCTTGGTATCATAGAATGGTTTGGGTTGGAAGTGACTTTAAAATTCCTCTAGTTCAAACCTCCTGCCATGGACAGGGACAACTTCCACTACATCAGGTTGCTCAAAGCCCCATCCAACCTGGCTTTGAATGCTTCCAGGGATGGGACAGCCTCAGCTTCTCTGAACAACCTGTTCCAGTGCTCCACCACCATCACAGTAAAATATTTCTTTTTAATATCCAGTCTAAAACTTAGCTCTCTCAGTTTAAAACTGTCACCCCTCGTCCTATCACTGCATGCCCTTTAAAAGGCGTGTAGTTTAAACATAAATACTAAGAAATGAATTTTCAGAAATTACTGGTCTTTATTGAAAGAGATTCCTGAAAGCTAATATGAAACACCTTTTAAAATAGTAATAATCCAGAAGGGCCTCATTTTTAATTTGGGTGAAAAATAAATATCCTAACTCATCAGTATAGCACATTAATAGCAATATTTCACTGCCCATGGAAAACCGGTCTCATCTCAGTTGAATGAAGAAGGCGAGGTAGATAACTTTGCGAAGGGAAAGAGATGGTTCATATCTGAAATATCCTCTGCATTTTTATCAGGCTATAAAAAAATAGCCCCAAATAACTTTTTTTTTTTTTAAGTTCTTTGGTGTGACACTTTTAAAAGTTCTCCAAGACACAGTTTTACGAAAGTCCTGAAACAATATATTGTCCAGTTCAACTAATTATAAAAATACCAACATAGATATGCACCCATGGTTTTTACTTTTTCATTAAGATACAATTTAAATTTTGTGTCAGATGCACTTTTAATTTCTATCTACTCTTTTAAGTATTTTTATACTTTTTTTACCCCCTAACTTTTGCTTTCCTCTATAAAGCAGCAGCTTTAAGAGTTTAAGGAGTAAAACTGAGCAAATGACACTTTCATCCTTGATTACTAAATTAGCATTCCCTTCCTCAATCAGTTAGGATTTAGTGAACTCTGGGCTAAAATAAATAAACAAAAAAATCCCTACTTACCAAAGTGAGCGAAGTAAGTTGTCATAATTAATATAATAAATTTCATCATTTTCTTGGGACTGCTAATGCAGAGATTTTAAAACCTCAGCTGAGACTACTGAAAACACAACTTTCAGCAAGCAGTTGAAAAGCAAATTCAAGCTCTGCTAAAAACATGTTTTTAATCTTCTTTTTAAGGGGAGGTTCTTGTGGTTTCATTCACTATAACTATTTCCCTTTGTACCATCAGACATCTTGGATATTGCAACATATTGGCTTCTAATATAGTTTCAAATTTAACTCCACAGGGATTATTTTTACATTCTGAGAATTTTCTTAAAATGACTAGGAGTAGGATTGGTTTTGTATAGCAGATATTCTCGAACCTTCTTATCTCAAAAAAAAAAAAAAAAAAAGCGCTAAAACCCTCTAAGATTGGGAGAAATGCCTGTGGTGTAATACAACATAGTTTACAGTACACACCTAATTCTGATGCTTTTTTTCAAAGTTCCAAATGCACCTTAAACTCCACATGGAGGAAGATGACTTTGCTTTATCTAGTATTGATCCAATTAGAGAAGTCAAATGTACTACAGGAATGATTCAGAGGAAACATTATTTCTCTCTGCTGAAATGTTATTGAGTGTCTAATTATCATCCTGCAGTCCAGCACGCGTGAACATTAGCCACCGAAAACTGTAAGATGGCAAAGAGGGCAATGTATTTAACCTCCTAATATATACCTTCAGAATTTACAGAAACCCACTAGGATAGTTAACACCCTTGTAACCTCTTCTATAGACTTAAATTTAGTCCAAAAAGTTACTCCTCAGCTTAGTTAAAGCTTGTTACCCAGCCTCACTGCTACAGATTAAACGTTTGGGTTTGGCTAAGAGATAAATTCCATGGGAATATCTAGTTTTGATCTGAAGACTTTGAGAGACAGACAGTCACCACACTGAATGGTCAGCTGCTGCAGTGACTAATCACTGTCACCATAAACGACTATGCCTTAATTTGTATTCTAAGCTCTGCCTTCTGCTTCTCATCACAGAAACAGCTTTGCATCTCCCCTTAGTTCTTTAGTACCCTCCCTTTTTATTTTCTTTTAAGGTGATACTTATACATTATACAGGATAATTTTCTGATATTATTTTCCAAAAAAAGAAAAAAAATCCAAAATATCTTGCAACTATTGTGATTTAAATCTGGACTCATTTGAAAACCCTTTATTCAGGGATAAAAATCTAATTTCTATTCTTTTGTCCCTCCATCTTTTTTTATAGATACAAGAATATTCCTCCACAGTCCTACTGGGAATTCCCTGTCAACAGCTTTTCTATTTGAAATGTGTCTTTTCATAGTCAGTGCTTTCTTATGTGGTACAGGAATGTCACACATTCCTTAAACAAAATTAAGGCTACAATCAAACCCTCCAGCTTTCCAGTAGATGTTATTCAACTGGTGGTAACTTTCAGGGGTGTTTTGTTAAACTGATCTTCAATCACTGATTTTATACTCTAGTAATAACTTGCACTTGTGTATTAAAGAATTCTATTCTTTTAATTTACATTCATTCAAAGGTACATCCTAGGGAAATAAAACTAATTGTGTCACCTCATTTTGTTATCAGCAGACATACCCATGTATTTAATTATTTTTACCAACATTTGAATATAAGAATATCTAATTAGATAGGCTTCTTATTCATCATATCTGAAACTAACCAAGTTAAATAGAGAAACAAAAAAAGAAAGTGCAAACCAGCAAATTTCCTGTCATTAGATAGTAACTCCTCAGATAACACTCTACTTTTATCTATAACATTTTGAAAAACAGTGATAAAAGCCCTTTAGGATACTGAATTAAATAGAAAAAAGGAGAAGACTGATCAAAGACAAGCATAAATAAATTAATGAAGCTAGTCTAGGATTCACGTGTGAATTTAAGCAGCTATTCAGTGTCTGAACAAACAGGGTGGGGGTTTTTTTTGTTTGTTTTTCCTGAAAATTAAGTTCATTAATGATGTAGCAATAAGTTATTTTATACTCTTACTAAGTGTTTACCTTAGTATTTTGATTCAATGAATTTGGTCCTGGTAAAGTTTAACATGGTCCTAATGATATGTAATTACAATAGTGCTGAACTATATTACTGAGTAGAATTGGAGGCTAAAAATAAGCATTGGCTTATTGGCTAAATGTTCAGAAAACAGAAAGAATTGCCTACAGTTGTGACTAACTAAACCATTAAAATTTTCTATTTCAATTGCTTGAAGTTTCTGTGTTACTGGTATACAAGGCAGAAAGTAGGCATTAGCTTTCTAAAATACTAGAGAAAATTACAAATGAGCTGGAATCCTGCCATAGCCTCAAGGTTTGGCTCACCAAGATCTATGTTCATACTTATAGACAAGCTTGTGCTTAATTCTTTGTCTATTCTAAACATGTTTGAGAAGAAGCTGTGTCCCACAGAAGTGATAAGCATGTGGCATAAGCACTTTCAGGAAGATAAATCAGATGATTTGTACTTAGCTATGCAAGTTAATCTTGTGGCCGAGAAAACATGATGACAGATTTGAAACAATGAAGAGTCTAAACAAGATGAAATATAAAAATGCTCTTTTATGGCATAGAGTAAGAACTATTAAAATGCCCTTGAATAAAAAGTGCTTCTACTCTTTAGCACAGGAGAGATATTAATCTTTAAATATTTTATATATTCCCTGTGCATTGAATGGCTGACAGAGAAGATGATAAGGTTTGAAACTTCTGCCAAGTTAGGAAATGGGCAATGACATTATGAATCTTAAAAAGAAGTGCAGAGCTTAGAGATACCTAAGGATCAGGGGATCAGTGTGTAGATCTATTTCAGGACCACCTCATGATGATGAAAATAAGAATTGGGTCTATGATGATATTAAAGAGATACCAACATAAATACAATCACATTTTGATTTTCTGTCATGTCAGTCCTGTGTGGTTTTTATTCCAGCTTCAACTGTAATTCCAGGGAATTTAGAAAATTTAATCTGATTACCTGAAAAGTATATTTTTCATTTTCTGCTGAAATACGGATTTAGGCTTATAAAAAATGTCAGCATATACTAAAAGGGCCTTAATTCCTCCTGATTATTGTCCTCCCACAGGACTGAAGAAAAACAATGAGTGTAGTTCCTCCATTATTATTTCACATTATCACTTATGTGATAGTTGAGACTGTAACTGAGTGGCTGCCTCACTGCTCTGTGGTTGTAGTCTGGAGGAGTGGCATGGTTATGTAGAGGCTAAATGAAAAACAAGTATATAATTTGTTTTGATAACAGTATCACCAAGAGATGATAAAAAAATGTTGTGCTAATTTCCAGATGGAGAAGTAAAAAAGGATAACAAGACATGAGGGATGAATCAGTCTCAGACAGTCATAACCTTTAACAATCCTCATTTGGAGGTATTTGTCTGTGAGAAGCAATCAGGCATTTTAAAAGTGGAGGTGGATGTGGCTGTATGAAATAAAACAGTGGCTTGTAGTTTGAAAACTACCCCAAACAAGCTACTTTACAATATAGAACAACTTAAAATAGGCATCTCCTTAGCATATATTAAACAAGTAGCATAACTTGCATTCAGTTTATTGTTTAGGTTTATTCATTAGAGTCCAACAAAGCAGGCAAACACAATAAAGTCTTCCTAATGGTGAAAAACAGCAGACCTCCAGAATAGCAGGTCTGGTAAGGGTGGAGACCTTTGAGAAAGATGAGGCAAGAATGACACAGATATTGTGGATCCGGCACTGTCTGATGATGGAGGATGTGATTTGTTGCTGATGAGTGTGTATGGCCTCAGGATTTCTCTGTGTTTCCTACTCAGGTGTACAAGGTGAGAGACAGTTGCAGCAATAGCACAGACAAAGCAGGTAATAGCAGACAAAGCTGCTTCATGACCAGTGACTGTTCCTGAAAACTTCAGAGAAAACCTGCAGGCTCTCCAGTTAAAGCTGAGGATGTAAGCTCCTCCTGGGTGTCTCCATAACAATGCATTGTCTGTCCTAGTAGGAAGTTGAAGCCACTGCACAGTTCTTTTTAATGAAAAACATTACCATACAGGAGTATAAATTAAATTCAGAAGGGAAAAGCAAATACTCTAGTCATACCCTACATTACCAACTGGGAAAGAAAATAGATGAAAACACAGATGAAACATGGAAGAGAATGTAGTCTTATTTGACCAAATTTACAAGCTTATTTTAATTATTTAGGAGTTCCTAATTTTTACAGCCAAGTATGCCATCAACACCAGAATATTTACCATGTGTATTCATCTCTTTACTAACCACTATGAAATAAAAATGCCATTAATCGTTTGAAATCTCTTTACTAACCACTATGAAATAAAAATGCCATTAATCGTTTGAAATCTGGAACCCAAATTTATGCAGTTTTCCTTTCAAGAAGTTGTTCCATCCCTGGAAGCATTTCAGGCCGGGTTGAATAGATTTCTGAGCAGCCTGGTCTACTGAAGGGTGTCCCTGCCTATGGCAGGGGGACTGGAACTAGATGATCTCTAAGGTCCCTTCCAGCCCAGACCATTCTATAAGAAGCAGGTATGGATAGAGATGCCAACAGTGCATGTCAGTAGTGGATCTGCAGCTTGGAAATTAGAGTAAGTTGTTTCTGAAGTCAGCTACCTCGGGATGGTTATGTGTTACTATTAAATTGAAAACTATTTACTGCTTAAACAAAGACCTTTAGAAGAAAATATCTTGATTGAATTTTAAAAATAAATGTTATACAAGTAAGAAAACTGACTGTTAATGAACATTTCTGAGTGGACTCGTAGCTGCTGGTTTAATCAGAAAAGTTGGAGGTAAAGAAGATGATACTTGCCACATAGAGCAATGTAGAGCCTGTCACCAGTTCATTTCCCTCCCTGGACACATCTACATGCTTTTCCCTCTACGTGGAGCATGCTTGCACATTCTGGAGGCTTCAGTTTTCTCTGAGTAGGCATGGTATAAGCTCAGACTAAAACACCTGCATTTAGCTGTCTGTGTGTGTAAGTGGTATTTGAGCAGTCACCATCGTCAGGGGAGATGCTGCCATTGTAAGCAGAGGAGTCTACGAGACACTTCTGCTGACCAGCTCACAGGAGTCTACAATATACTGACATGACTTAGTCTTCCTGGGGGTTCTTCCCTTGATCCAGCACAGAGAGATCCAAAACAGTGAAGTCTTTAACAAACCACTCAAGCTGGCTTGTGGCACTAAATTCTATCAGGCTGCATGAATCAAAATATTTCTACCAAAACTGACACAGTGGCTCAACATTCTGATCCTGCAGATACCTGAAAGTGATAATTCCAGAGTTTCACTAATGATGTGCTAAGACTGCAGGTATAGGTCCAATCCTTCATATGCGTTCAGAGGCTTCTTAATGTGCATGGTGAGCTCTGAATTGTCTCAAAAAATCTGTAATGAACATCTTTTCCTGATGTTTTACAGCACTTGCTAAGGAAATGAAAGTTACAGTGTTTCCTCAGCTTATAAAGATGAAATTTTGCATTTCACAAAGTATCAGAACACAGTAAATGTCAAGCTATTATAGAGTAGAAACACCCTTCCTTTGCTGTTTTTTTCTCCATCTTCATTCCCTTGGGTCTCATCTGCATTTAAAGTGGAGATCCCCTGATCTGGAAGTATAATTTACTCTGTTAAATTGCAGAAAGTTTACTGCAGTGCTTTTCACTGTCTGCTGATGCACCAATGAAGGCAATCAGTTTATCAAACAGCCAAAAACCAAATTATTTTGGTTTTTTATAGATCAATATCAAACATTTAAAATCCATGCAGAAGTCTCAAGGCAACTAGTGCAAAGCACAACATTTTCCTGCTATGTATTCCCACTGAGAAATCAATTCAGTAAAGAAGACATAGATTTTTATATTAGCTTTGGTTTCTAAGCTCGCTTGAGATGTAACTACATTTAGGGTGCGCTGTGATAGTCTCAAAACTCTAAACACAAGAATCCCAGAAAACCAATGAGAATTCCTCTTGAGATAAGTTATCATGTTCAGGTGGTAGGACACTGTCACACAGAAAAGAAATACCTTCTTGCAGAACCTGCTTGCAGAATGATGATATAATTGGCATGTAACTGATGTTACTGCCAACCACACCCTCCCAGAGAAACCCTCACCTTGCGTTACGTTTTGAAGCATCTACCCTGTCAATTGCATTGTGAAGTTATGTGGACTGAGCTTCATCTGCCCAGATGTTACCTTTTCCTTGGATAAGTGTGTGATAGTCCTTGTAAGAGTCTCTCAGTCTCATGAATGCTGACACCACAGTGAAAACTCTGGAGCAGATGCTCTTACATTTCACTGACCAGAGAAAAGACTAAGCCAGGTGTAAGTCAATCCTTACATGGATACAAAAGAAAATTTTTCAGAACTATGCTTTGAAACTTTAAACAGAAAAGATGAAGCCTTCTCAGAAGTAGCTCTGCTCACTGAGAAGTCAACAGGTGCTTTCTCATATCAAAAGTAAGTAATTCACTTATCAAGCCTAATGTACATGTTCTTCAACTGTTGGCAGGAAAAATAAAAATACTATGAGATCTTTCTGTCCATTAGTTTCACCTTGAGACATATTCACTCACTTTGGAGCAATCCCTTTGACAGACTTTAATAATCTTCCCCTTTCAAGAAGGCATTAATTTCATTACCTAGCATTCCCCAAAAGTCTTAATAACTTTTAATTGCCATTAACTTAAAAAAATACTCGAGGTGCAGGATTTAAGTCTGAAATATGACTCTGTTCCTTAGGTATTGATAATTTCTCTAGTGCTTATGTCAGTGTTGACAGATGAGTATAGAACAAGACAACCACTGACGTAGAAAGCACTGTGTTAGTGCCCTTCAAAGCCTACTCACATTATCACAGTATTTAGACATTCTACCACTTGTATATCAAGCCATGAACTTCAATCTCTACAGAAAGTATATTTCATGCATGGAAATAGAGAACTCAAAGAGGGGAGATAGAGGAAGGAAATGTTAAAGTTTGAATAAGAGGAACAGATCATCTTAAAGATAAATGTAAAAACACAAACGTATTTACATATCTTTAGATCAGCAATCCCCAGTCTACATCTCCCAGACAGAATGTTTCCTGTAAAAAAGTTAATGTTCTTTACAGATGCACAAATTAAATCCCCAATGAGGATTGCTTTACTGTATGAGAATAAAGGCTCTGATTCCTAACAATATTTTTCATAGTGGCAGAGTGATATACAGATGCTTATATTATAGAATTGTAGAAAGGTTGGAAGGGACCTGAGATCATATAGTGCCAACCCCCAGCCCATCTTTGTCTCTTACTTTAATAAATTTATCTAGAATTCACAGTGCTGGCCATCTTTTATCTTCATCCAGAAATTAATGACTATCCAAGAGTAAGGACCTTAAAGACAGAATGGCTTTTTCAGCAGCCCAGCATATTTGTACTCAGCCAACAACAGTCACAGGTGCTAACAATGAGGCAACTAAATTACTGTCTTCTATCCCTGTGGAGAAGCCAGCAGCAATTGGAGAAACAGATGGGATAGCAAGAGTGGTAATTCAGATTCTTATACTCACATGAGATTGAACTGCAAAATAGTTGGTTGTTACGTTACACAGCAATTGTTTTATGTGTTACACTGCCAAACTGAAACAGTGAAAATGCTATGCATGTTAAACCGCTGATAGTGACTGCAGAGATTAAACTTCCTCTTTTTTTTTTTTTTTAAGCTAGGAAAAACCCATAGGAAAACAGATGTTTCTGCTGCTAGTCCAGTGGGGTTTCCATCCACCAGAAATCTGAATATACAAGACTCTGTTACGTGATATTGGCTAGTTTTAGATTAGGCTGATAATTTCAGAATCAGAGTTGATGCAATTTTTGAGCCTTTGAGGGAAATCACACTGGGTGAACTTGGAAAGAAGTAATGATGAATTTTTATTTGTCTGTTGTGATACCTCTCTGTTCTATCTGTGATGTGCACACATACATTTTCCACAAGTAGAAAATCACTGTCAGCATCTGGGTTTTTGCTTCATGCTTCAGAACCTAAGGAAAATATTCTTCTGCTGTTTTAAAATCCTGCTTTTAAAAAAGGAAGTTTGAGCATTATTCAAATTCTCTTCAATAACATTTAGTAATAGAGTAATCTATTCAATAGAAAGTAAGGTAATCATGTGAAGGATGATTGAGGAGGTTGGGGAAGATGAATGTGGATAACCTATCATTTCTGTTTCCCTCATCTTTCCCCTCTGTTTCAATTCCATTTTGTACTTTGTATATGATCATTATGTCCTGTCTGAGCAATCAAATTTGGGAAAAATAATAGAATTGCATGTTGTTATCTTATTCTGGTCTCTTACATCATTAGCTTTTTAATTATACTGATTCTTGAAAACATAAACAAACCGACTATTAATGACATGCAACTTCAGTTTACATTTTCTGCCAGTTCTGTCACCTATACCACATTTAGATTTGTCTGGGTTTGAGACAAATGAGGAAGAAATGTCCTGAAATGAACATCCTCTAATAGAAGGCAGGTTTCAGCAGCCCCTCTACACCTGGGTTTGGAAAGAATTTTCTTGGAGGAAAAGTGAAAAAAAAAGCTGTTTATTTAACAAGCAGAGTGCACGCAGGTACGAGAGAATGAATAATGTTAAATAATAAAACCTCTCGCTGTGGAGAAAAACCTGGTAGATTCAGAGTCCTTTGTAGGTGTGGCTCTGCTGTCTCTGGAGCTGGGGTGTGCTGTGGGCCCCTCCGGGCCCCGGTGTGGGGCATCCTGGTGATGGTGTTCCAGACTGGAGCAAGGCTAAACACTTCCAGAGAAAAGAAGAAGAAGCCACAGTCCCAGGAAAACTCCTTGCTTCAGCTAGCAGACAAAAAGCTAGCTAAAAACCGAGAGAATGCAGCTCTCCATCTCTCTCCTGAGAAACAGGGCCGAGAGCTGGGCAAGCGCTGGGAGGAGTTTCCTCAGCTCTGCAGCAGGGAGAATTCAGAGGGGTGAGTGTGTGTCAGTCCTTGAACACAAACTGTGCTGAAGAATTCACCTGGCTTCTCTCTCCCCTCTCTTGGACCCAGCTGAAAGGCACAGGATTCATGTCTGACATAGAGCGGGCAATAGGGGATACAGCATCATAACCCCAAGACAAGATTATGATAAGCACATTGCATTGTTTAATTTGTTTTTATTTACAATGTATGTTGAACTAGATCTAGAGGCTTATGCTTTCTGAAATATCTATTTTTATCCTTGTTCATTTAATCAGATTTGTATTGTAGAAATGTGAATAATTACCTGTGGAGCATATATAGAAACATTTCATCATAAGCAAATAACTAAGGCACAAATTAGTACATATTCTTTACTGAACCATTTGAACTTTTGAGTCTCAATTTACCTTTTGTAACGTTGGAGGAGTGATATTTTGTTTTCCATTTTAATTCTGTAGATTTCTAGAGGTGTCAGACCAGCAGCTGCATCCTCTCATTTGTGTATACAATGTCAGAGAGAAACATTTTCATCTTCTTGGTGTGTTGTCATCTTAGTGTTACAAAGACATCTGAAGATTATGGGTAGCCTCTGTGATAGAAAAGGGTAGTCTTTGTTCATTAACCCGAGGCATGAGCTGAATCTAACAAACAGAGGAAAATGTTGCTGAAAGCTGCAAAAGAAATAGCAGAATTACGCAAACACTGCTTGCTCAACAAAGAGGCCTGTATAACCACATATGGAAAAGGTTATTTGCAAGTCAAAACTGCCTGTGAGGAAGAGGATAGAGCCTTCCTCCCAACGACCACCAAAGGGTAGAATAAGACCCCCTAGTAACCCGCCACGCAGACGCAGAGTAAGCCGGAAAGGAATCGCGTCAACTGGAAGAGAAAATGTACAAGAACTGAGGTACTGAGGGGGAAAGTGCGCACCGTTGGCGGAGCTGAGACTCCCCAGCCGCCCAGTGCTGTTTTGCTTGGTGCCGGTTGCCTAAGGATTCAATAAATTCCTGATTGATTTGTACCTATATTGGCCCTTGGTCATTTCAATCTATAACAGCCTCTACTTGAACGAAGTTGTAAAGGTGGTCAGTAGAAGTAGGCTAAGTCTGGCTTTTCACAAAGGCCAGTGCTCCAGCAGCCCCACCACTGTCACTGAGTCTTCTAGCTATGTAAAATTTCTCAGGCTTTTTTTTTTTTTTTTTTTTTTTGTTGGTTTGTTTTATGTAGGTTTTTTGTTTTGGATTATTGTACTGTTTTCTTTGTTTTTCATTGGTTTTATTTTTGTGTTGGTTTCACTTTTGTGGTCTGGCAGGACAATGTTAAATTAGCAATTACAAATCTGGGAAGTTGAAATCTGTTAACATGACAGTTAAGCTGGAATGTTTAAACTCCTCAAAGAACATTGCTGAGTGCTTCAGGGACTCTATTTAAGAAATTCCCGTTTACTTATATCAGTAAAGAGGAAACAGTAAAAAAGTAGATGTCCATGTTGTAAGACAGAGGACTGAAGGTAAGGGAAAAGGTTGGTACTTTTAGGAAGTTACTTACAGGAGTTACAGGAAATTCTTAAAAGCCATTATTTTATAGTCAAAGTACTTTAATTTGTCACTCTAGTGATAAATGAAACAGTTTAATTTTTGTATTTGAAACTTGAATTAAATGTTCTTCTCACATGAGAAATGTGAGGAATTTTAGGAACTTTTACTTTATATAGCCAGTCAGGTTAGGAGCCAAGTTTTCTGCAGCAGGTATAGAGCTGAAGGATTTGTTCATTCATATTCTGCCTCCATTTGCTGAACCATAAGTATTGTTTAAATGGCAGTGATTGGCCATCATGATGAATCAGTAATGTCACTCTCAGGTGACATCCCTAAAGGGTGGCAGATGGTATCTGACCCAGCTGTCAGATCCTAATAAGCAGATGTCAGATCAGCATCTGTCAGCATTAGCACAAGCTTGTTGACATAAAGCTAATTTAGAGTTCTGTTGTTAGCTCAATGTGGAAGGGTCTTTTAATGAAAATATAAGATGTTAAGTAACAAGTGATTCACCAAACTATCCGTTTGGTTTAGGCATTTAGAAGTCAATTTGCAGATACTGTTTGTAATTGTTTTCTTTAAGTATATGTCTAAAAATCTTTATCAGCAGAATGATAACCACTAGTTACAGCTAGTCTCAGGATGAGACTATTGATTTCTAGTCAAAGAGTATAAGCCTCAACATCATTTGATGGGAGGTATGTTAAAGTGTCAAGGAGGCACTATGATGTTTATCTTAAAAAAAAGGTTCAGAGGCATAGTAAATACAGATGGATTTAGTGACTTCTGAATGACAAAATCTTGAAGATTTTTCCAGCCACATGATTGTCTTCCTTAATATTAAAAGGTGTTCGTTGACTGAGATTCTTTAATTTTAGATTTCATTGTGGATGCATGTACCCTGAAAAAATGAAAGCTTAATTAAAGTGCAAAAAGTTATTTCTATGTGGTAAACTCCTTTATTTTTCTGATTTTGTCATTGGAAATTCTGCTTGTCTATGGAGATAAAGGTAAAGGAAGTATGAGAAGATGAGGGAGAGAGAGAGGGAGAGGGGATAGAGGCAGAGGTAGAGAGAAGAGGGAAAGGGAAGAAATAAGTTAGAAAACGAGAAAGAGAAAAAAAGTGAAGTGAGATTGTAAAACATGTTATGCATGATGGAGGGTGATGGGAAATTTTGAAATTACCAGAGCCTAGTGCTGAAGAAAGAAGTAGCAAATTGAGTTTTATATGTCTGTGTCATGTGTCTGTGCAGTGTAATATGGGTAAGCTTAATGTTTTAAAGTGTCTTTTTATGTTTTCCATCATTCTCTGCAGTGATAAAACTGGAAAAGCATTAACAAATTTTTCAAATATAGTTAGGTATGCAGCCTTATTTTGCATTAGAGATCTTTGATATGGCTTTCAGAGCTAGGAAGGCAGGGCCAATTGGTCAAAATCTGTCATGTCTTCAGACAAGCTTCTTTTCAGTGCAAGGAGTTTTATGAGAGTGACTTGCCAGAGCTACTCAGAAGCTGGAAAAAAATTTCCAGAAAGGTGCCTTTTGAAGAAGTGTGCCCTTTCTATAATTTCAGTTCACCTCTTTACCCTCTGCTCATAACCTTTTTTGATGTAATGTTATTGTCATTTGTTATAAATAATTGTCAAGGATTTTTTGCTAATTTTATATTAATAGTTCTTGTCTTCTTGATCATCACTACAACTGCCATAGAGTTTTCTAATGAGACCTGTTACTACCTTATTTAGTTGACAGCCTGCCCCCAGCTTTGTTGTTTTATTACTGGTAGCAGTTGTGGTATGAGAGGTACATAGTTCCCAGTGGCAACAAATGTAAACAGAAAGCAAATAGACCTGTCTGAGCAACCCTCAAAAGTAACACACACTTAACCAAAGAAACCACAATGTTCGTGGGCCTTAAATGAGGCAGCCTGCCTTTGATCATTTCACTAAGCTAATTGTTTTTATGGTTGGCAGGACAGGGTCTTTTAAAAAGCCAGGGTTGAAGAATTTCTCTTTTCTTAAGTGGCAGTGTTGGTTTTGTGGCTACTTCATCATAATGAGTAACATCACAAAGGCTTTCGCTTAGTCATGTGGCAGAATACTATTATAATGGGAATCATGTTATGTTTCTTAACATCTATATAATATCTGGTCTGCTTTAGCTAATTGCTCTTTTATCAGTGAGGATGCTCAGTTATCAGTTATAAACTGTAATATTTTGTGGCAAATACCATAGCAAAATTATCTCCTGTTTCTCCTTTTTAGCAAGAACCGTTTCAGACACAGTGCCCTCTAAGATCTGCACATCCTTGTACCTCTGCTGCATCATTTGCATAACGGAGCTTTCCTGTGAGGCCTCTCTTTGTGCTCAGGTTTAGTGCTGTAATCCTGATTTGTCTAAGAAACATCAACAAAAAAGCATGGGCGCTCTCAGGGACAATAAAACCCTGGCAGGGTTATTGCTACCCACCTCTAGGTCTGGAGGAGCTCTTACCTCAGTATTTGGTTTTGCAGGACGATTTCATTGTTTTGTCACCTCTCACTTTCTGTGTAGCTGAAAGCCAGCTTTGTTCCTGCAGCTGACCTCAATTCAGGACTGAGATTAATATCGGCTAATGCCAGGAAAGGAGCTGGTCCTCCAGGAGCTCTGGACATGCACCCTGAAGCATCCATGTTGCTTCAATGCCAAAGCAGATGAGCAGCAGGGCCTCACTGAAAAAGAACCAAGAATAAAGGATTATAAGCACTTAGAACTGGAAACTAAGTCTTGTTGCAAGATTACCAGAAGTTTTAAATAGAGGGAGGAAAACTGACACCTCTAAATGGCCTTATGAATTATGTGACCTCTGATGTTCAGAACTAGACCTAAGTTTTATATTTTAACATAGCTTGGCATTTTAACTTTCCCTACAGCACCAACAAGGGAGTCTTCAGACAAAACTAATTCTCAAGAATTATGGAGTAGGTACTTTTGTATCGTTTTTCTGACTGCATTATACTATGATGTTTAAACTTACTTTCTATGGTAAAGATGATGTTGTTGGATCTAGAGACTCTCAAGGAATTTTCTATAATAGTGTCTGGCCTTAAAAAGATAGGAACATTTGGAAAAGATTAAGAAATCAGATATTCAAAAACATTTTTTTGACATATTTATTATCTATGTCTATTTATAAATGTAGATATAGATTTTTATTTAGATGCATATATTTAGATTTATTGTTTAAATGTTCTTGTTTCATACTATTGCAGGAAAATATTTATGAAGATTCAATGCTACCTCTGTTCTTGCTCTAATTTGCTTGAATTGGATGTACAAATCCTCCTTGTTTATCCACACTGAACACAAACTACCCAAATGAATGAAAAATACAAAACAGTGCATGGAGAATTTAAAAGGTGGACCATAAATCTCAACTGAATGCCTAAAATACCTTGATGTAGACTGAGCATTTCCATATATATTAGAGGTAGAATTAATTATAATTTATCTGCTCCATATTTTCTCAGTCAGTTATATTTGTGCATTTTCACTTTGAGTAAGTTGCATTAGTCTTCTTATAAGTGTGCTGTTTCTGAAATGCAGTGTTAAGAGAAGCTACCATCCAGGGTTTCCCCTTAATTACTTACTACATAGCTAACTTTTTTATTTATTTACTTAGTTACTTATTTTAGTTAAAAACTTCATAGCCTTTCCATGATGGACTTTATACTGTACTATCACCAAAAGTGCCAAACTGCTCAGCTGACAAGTGGCTAAATGTATAGGAGCAAGAGTCAAACTTCCTTTCCTAGTGGCTTGCAGTCTGGGTAATACAGTGAATATATATATTCATTTTGCTATGTCATACACAAAAAATATCTTGGTCATTAAGTACTATTATTTTCAGCCCATATTTTTCAGTTGTGTCTTTCTTTTCATTTATCATAATATTTAGTGACATAATTAGTTTTATAAAAATACATTTTATAAAATACTGTATAATAAGATAAATATATGAGGCTTTGGATGTGTATTTTTCTATAAAAAAGCTTGTTAATTTTACTGGCTGTACCAGTATGGCTTTAACAAATATCATATCTGCACACAAGGTAAATGTTACTTTTGTCTTTGCTGCTTCAGTTATGCAAATTCAAAACTATTACATGTGCATCAATTTTATTCCCCAATTAAATGTCTTTAACAATATTTTCCCCACAGCTTCATTCTGTTTACCAGATGCTGATGTGCTTTTTATGCATTTAAAGGGCTGAGCATCTGTTTCTGTGGGAAAGTTCTATTAGACCATAATAATTTCCAGTTAATTGCACAGCAAATATTTATTTCTCGCACATCAAATTAATGAAACAACTTCAGTGAGAGAAAGACCACATCAGCTTGGCAAACAGCACCTATCAAGCTATATAAGCCTCTGAAGATATTCTTGGCAGAAATCCTGTATCTTGAAGAATTGTGTACCCTTGGGAATACTGTCATCATTTATTTCTACATGATAATGTTGTTGCAGGTTTGTTTATTGTTGTTTTGTTTTTCACCTAGACAGACTCTAACAAAAAATGTGTTTTCTATGTTTTCTAATGTGCTGTGCCATGGCTACAACAGTATAATTGAGGAATGATCATTTTCAGACTTCTAAACGCACCATTTAATCTTAATATTCAATAAGATTAATATTTCATTATTATTCAATATTCCTAGGGAGTTTACTCCTCTTCATATATAACTGTGAAAGGAGCTTTAATAATCAGTTTTCAAATCTCCCACTTTGATTACTCTACAATAATGATGGTCTCTGTCCTGTCAAAGAGCAACACGGATGTTTTTCACGTCTGAAACAGTGATAGTTTCACAGTGCACACATATCTCTGTATTTCCTTCCCACAAATGTTAATATTCCCTGTACTGTGTTGTGTGTGAAGGCAATGACATTATATGCAACTTCTTGTAGCAACAAAGGACAATGATGCATGAAGTCACAAAATCTTTTTAAGTAGAGGAAGCAGGCAGCCTAAATTGTTCTCTGAGTATTTAAGTTCATTTTAATGCTATAAAATTTATACCATTTTCTTAACATTAATTTCTGAGAACATCATAAATATTTATTTCTGCTTGCAAAAGTTTTGCTTTTTATGCAATCTACTTCTGAAGCTGACCCATATGTAGGTGCATGGAGTTTGTATGACATATAACAGCTCATAGTATGTCCATAAAGATTCAATTTAAATAACTAGGAATTAATTAACATTTTAATTAATAGAATTTAATATCAATTACCTGGACTGACTAGCCCTGTTCATTGAAACACAGAGGAAAACAATGACAGGTCATTGCTTTGCTTTCTTTTCCCTTGAGAATGTTTAAATTTCAGATAAAGATATGCCTTTATCCAAGGACCATTTGCTTGTTATTTATTATATGAAGCACACATTGAATTCTGTCCATGAAGGCAGAAAATTTATTTTAAGTTCTTCCTGGCTGTGCATAAAAAGGTGACCACTTTCACTAGGAGATATGGTCATAATAAATTAGGAGAGAAATCCTTGGAAATGCAAAATTCCTTAAAACTTTAAATAAAATCTGCATTTTGTTTAAAATGTGGATAAGAAATATCTTCTGAAAATAGAATGAGTTATAATTTTCAAATCTTGTAATGTGGAAGAATTTGGCTAAACTAGGACTTTATGTCTCTTGTCCCTGATTTAGACTGTTTCTTAAGAAATGAGAACTAGGCACAAGGAGTTTCTAAATAAAATTTTTAGAAGTTTATTTCTTATTGTTGTATCAAATTTTCAGGAAGAAATATTCCCCATTTGAGCCCAGAACTGTTTTTGTACTCAAAAATTCAATTACTAGAATGGATTTTAAAAAGCATATAAAAATAACACTCAAAACCTTCTATATTTTTAAGAATATAAGTATATATATATATATATACATACTCATTGTATATATTTTTGTCACTAATGAAATACTGTCACATTACAGAGATGTAATGTGAATCAGTCAGTTTTAAAGGTGTTGATACCAGTGGGAATTACCCTTGAATATGTTATCAGTCATCAAATCACCATATGTTTTGGTAATGATTCATTTTGGGGGGGCAGACACGAAGCACACTAGAACCAAATAGAATTTTTTATATCTCAGAAAAAAAACAAATAGAATTTTTTTATATCTCTAAAAAAACCCACCAAATACCTGACCACTCAGACCACTCAATAAAGACCACTCAGAAATATTACAACTCCATGTTATCCTTCCCAATTTTACATTGAAATAATGGATAGGAATACACAACCCAAAATATGAAACATAAGGAACAATCTGTACCTAAAATAGCCTTTCTGTGACATATGTATTACTGCAGAATGTGATAAGGAAATGTGTGGAATTTTCAGCTGGTTTCCTCAGGTGAAAATTTCACTTTGCTTTCACTAAGGATTAAAGTCATTATCCCAAAGTCTTATGGAGTGAAATCTTAATATTACACCACTGAATATTCTATAGGTAAGGAACAAATATGTAGCATTAGAAGCTTGGTAACAATCAGTAAGTGCAGAAAGGAAATAGATATCATGCCTCAGAGAAGAAAAAGATATTCTTGAAAACCTCTCCTCTGTCTCCCTCTTTTCCACTCCTGCGCATCACCTATGCACTCTGATGTTACAGAGAAATATTCATGAGAGATGATGTCCTGGTCTAAGTCAGATCTATGAAGAAAAGCAAACAAGCAAACAAACAAAACAAACAAACAAACAAAATCAGCATATGAAATAAAATCAATCTGTAAGGTCAACTTAAAGTGAATCAGAATATCTTCATTGTGAAAAGCTTGCCATGGCATAACACAAACCAGTGGCCTGCTCATTAGTAGCAATAGATAATCACTGTTTCCTTTGTGTATTTTAGAAACTACTGTACTGTAAGCTTGAAAGCAGGAAATTCTCAACTGGCTAAAACTAATATATCAAGCATATTGCAATAGAACTGTGCATTTGCTAGAGTGTATGAATAAAGAAGATCAGAGGCTGCAGAGGGAGAAAGAGATAGGGAAAGAGGAGGAGACAGAGCAAATTAAAAATGAGGAGTTTTCCAATGGGAAGGGGATGGAGAGGTTTTGTATGGAAAATTATTTCACAGTCACCAGTTCTGATTACAACCTGCTCAGCTTCCTCTCACTGCTTCTGCACTGGTTGCAAAGGATGAGATTTTTGGGTGGCATTGAAATCCCTGTCCAGGACTCCAGCCTGTGAGAAAACCAGTGAATGGCAAAAGAATGGAAAGCAAGCAGTGGGCTTTGGAGTAGCTTCAATGAGAACTCCCTCTGGACTTGTTCTCTTGGGCTGATTATCCTCCTAAGTAACACTACTGAGTGGCTTTCTGGTAATTGAATACCTTTGTACACTGCTTAATTTCTGTGGCGAGCTTGCCTCTTTATGCCTTGGAATATCTTAAACCCTTTACAAACAGCCTAAATATTCCTCAACTGTGCAGCCCCACTTAAGCCAGTGCCAATTGCTAGCTACTCACCAGAAGCAGAAGTAGAGAAGAGAAATACAGTTCAAACCTCCTTTATGGTGTTAAGTCAATTATTCCCTCTGCCTCGGGAGACAGAGCACCGACCTGGGCAAGAATTGGCTGGGGTGAAAGGCTGAGGCTTTGTGTCCCCTTGGTTTTGTCACAGAGGGGGAAAATGGGATACCAGGGGCAGGGCTGGGATAAACAACCAACCAGATCAGAGCCCGGGCTGCTGGAACATTGGACAGACCCAGAGTCACATGGCAGGGACCCGGCCGGGGAGGGGGGGGCTCAGGGAGGTCCACCACAACAGAGTGGTCTTTTTTTGAAAACACTTTACTGGAATAGATCCTTCTATTCGGTGGAAGAACAGAAAATTCATCTAATAACGTCAGTCCTTACTGTCTTAATGTACCAACAGAAATATCATAAATAATTTTGTAAATTTCATCCTTTTTTCATAGAGTTTGAAGTGGTCCTTATCCAGTGCCAGTCAGCAGGGCTAAATCCTTCACTAACCAAACTCTATCATCACTGAACAAAAAAGCAATGAAATATTTGCTAGGGTTTTATTGGAAAACTAGATCCCACTACACACAATTCTTAAATCCCTGGGCAACCCCATTCTAATCCCCAAAAGACATTTTTCCCATGTTTGTCAATTTGTCTTAAAAAATATGTCTCAATTTTAGGACTTCAATTCAGTATGTAAGTGAATATAGAAAATGTATCACTTCATTGTTTTGTCTCAGTCATTCTCAGCCACACAATGTCTTAAATTCAAATGCAGATCTCCTACAATTACAGTTTCATCCTTATCTCAGCCTCATAAAAGAAGTAACACCATGCAGCATGCTTGTTGAACAGACTTATTTTTCAAGTGACACAAAGAAAAGTACAGTTATTATTCTTATTTCTTCGACATGTACAAAACTTGAATGGAAACACTTTTGTACTCAGAGGCACAGGATATATTATCTTCTGTTATTAGGTATGTACTGAATTCAAATTTTCTCAGTTCACTTACAAAGAATTTTTCCTTGTATAGAAGGACACTTTTGTCAGAAAACTTAAAGAAAACCATCAGGTTTCTCCCTGACTTAGTCAGTAGAATTATTTCCTCTGCTTTCAACAAGACAAGGATTTAAGTCTTAATTTCCAGCCAGTAAATGCCTTTCTGAAATCAATCTAAAAAAATCCTTAACTTAGTCTAAAAACTAAGTCTATTGAAACTTTTTATTCTCTCTCTTTTTGTACATTGTTTTGGTGTTTTGTTTTTTTAAATTTTAAAATGTTAGTATTCAGTTCCTGTATGTGCTGAATGAGTAAATGCTGAGAATGAGCAGTTATATCTTATAGGCCTCTTTAGTTCACAAACTGAAGTTCAGCAAATGTGAGGTCTTTCTGCACTTTTCTATCATCATGCATTTAAGCTTTCTTTTGTTATTTTCAAACATGTTGGAGTTAAAAGCTGTGTTCTGAATTTGATATCTGGGATGTAAAATATAAGGAAAAAAAGAAAAGTAGCACAGGATTAAAAGCAACAACAACAAAAAATTCAAATAAAACAAAAGAAAACTATTTGAAGACATAAAATTCTAGGAAACACAAACTTTACTTCTAAGTAAGATACAATTTACAGAAATAACAGGAAATGGTTCTTTGTCTTTTCCCGAAGTTATCAAAGGTTTTCATTAATTTTTACCTATTAAGAGAAATTTGAATATGTAATTTTCCCTTCTCTGTCCCTTACCTCCATTTTGAGTAAAATAATATGCCTTGCAACTGAAACCATACTGTCGAGAATTTCTCTGTATTACATTGTATACTCTAAATTGTTTAGAAAATAAAAGAAAAAAATAATATAATCATTTGTGTAGTTTTTCTATTATGTATGTACAGTTCTATTAATATTTCCTCTGTGTTCACTGAAACTTTATTCTGTGTGTGTGTGTGTGTGTGTGTGTGTGTGTGTGTGTGTGAGTGTGTGTTTATCTGCTGAGATCATGATGCTGATAAGCAGAGGAGAAAATTGAGTGACTTAAAAGGAGATCTGCCTACCAGGAGATCTGCTCTAGGAAGTGCTGTAACTTAGGCACTGAACTGAATTCTGACTCAACTGAAAATACTACTAGGAATTATCACCTTTTAAAACAAATGTGTTAATCAACTTCTTTCTTCACCAGATGTAGTGAACACACCCTGGGCCCAAGGATGATAAAGACACCATGAGTGTTTGCAGGGGAAGTTGCAGGAAATCAAGCTCCAAAAATGGCACATCAAAAGATAAGACATGCTTCACATCAGCTGTGTTATCTTTTACTGCCACACCCACAGCTCTTCCTGATCCCATTCTCACACTTGCATCTAGTGAAACCAGTGAATAACAATTATTTTCTACATATTCAGAATATCAGTTTATGACACAAATGTTGCTGACTTACCAGGAAGCAGTTCTCACAGATTCAGATGTTAGTATGGAAATGAGACCAGAACAGAGTCCTTTTTTTAAAAGGAAGTGTGTGTTGCTTTATAGCACAGCTATGGGAAAGATTTTTTTTTTAAAGTGAAAGATCCCTCTCGGAGTATTTTTTTCCTCACTATAAAAACAGGAGCTCCAAGGGTAAAAAAAAAAAAAAAAAAAAAAAAAAAACAACAAAACACTGCGGAGATTTTTTTGTAGTTTGGGGTTTTGGTTCTTGGACTTTTTTAAATTAAGATTTGACCAGCCATGCCATCATTGACCTGTGCATTTCAAGGTGTTTGCTTATCTTTTCCTCTTGAAAGGATTAATTTATAGTAGTGCTTACATTTCCATGGTGTAGAGGGAAAAAGGATACTAGTATTTTATTATCAATGTGAAAGATGGGTAAGACATAGACCAGAAAAAATAAGTTTAAATCCTGGTGCAAAATCTTTTAAATTTAGCAAAAACAGCTTAAGTAATACAATGTAAAATACATTGCAGCTGCTATTACAGTAGCAGTCTGTTTGGATTTTGTTGTTGAAATTTTGCAGTGAGCTGAGATCAAAGCTTTTAAAATGATGCAGAAAGTTGCTGTGGGTTAGATTAGAACCCAGTCAGATGTGGTCTCCTATAAGGAGAGTTATGCTGTAGATCTATCTGGATTGGTAGGTTTGGGAACATGAGAAGCAACATTATTATTTCTGATTGTAAAAGTTGTAGAAATATGAACAATTGTAATAAATAAGTCTCCTCATGTTAATCTTAAAAATAAGACTACTTCTGTGCAGAACATGAAAAAATACTGGAAGAACTATGCCAGTTTGGGCCTGAAACTGGAAAAGACAAAGGAAATTAACCAGTAAACATAAAATGTTCCTTTGCACATTCATTCTTTATCAAGTGAAAGGCAGGTTATGCGATGCAATAGGTTTTCAAAACTTTCCTTGTTCCTGTGGAGGTCACAAAATCCATCCCAGTGTATCTGTTACCTGAAAAGACAGAACCTTCACTTTGGTACAAATATCTGAAGTACAATAGGCTGCTATTTTTGAAATTTCCAATTTTACATTTTCAGGGACTCTATGGTCTCAGCCTTATCTTCCAGGAACCCACTTAATGGAGGTTTCATTGGAAAAAGTAGAACAGACTATAGTTACGAAATATATTTCCTGTATCACCCTTAGAGATGCTCTGATAATTACGTAACATATGTCAAAAGACTTTTTCTGCCCTGCCACTTCTCTTGCCTGAAAAGAGTGTCATTCTGTCTTTTTTTTTGTCTTTTTCAAATGTATTCCTACCCTTGATTTAACTATTTCGCTATTTTTTATATATATATATATATATGTATATATATATATATATATATAATTTGTCTGCAATATAACTGGGAGATTGATTTTCTCTTGCATTTCTACAGGACATGAATGAACATCTCAAATGCATACAAATGATGTGAATCATCTTCCATTTTAAACAATATTCTGGAATTTATATACAGAAACAACAAGATGAAAAGAAAAATAAAACCTTAGGTAATGGAGCCAATATACCTTTTTATTTTACATGGGGATAGGTAAATCAGTATAACTCTATGCAAATATAAAATATTAATCCCATCAAGTATAAGAAAGTGATATTCTGTATGCTCTGAAGAGGCTTATTCTTTTAAATATTATGAAATAAGTGGTTTAGGAAACAAACAAAAATTAAAGTGATAAATCAAAGAGCCACAATTAATCAATCCCTCTTTGTTCTTCATTTCACTGTAGTAGTCATTTGATTTCAAAAGAGTTTGACTAGATTTCCTCTTGACTGCCAAAGAAAAGAATTTCTCCCAGGAAAAAGCAATTCAGGTCACAAACATACAGTATGTAAGTACTCTGAATTCCTGAGAGTACAGAGGAAATACTTTTTTTGACAGAATAAATCTGACCAGCAGGAAATTAGTTTGGAAAACAGCTGTGACTCTAAATATTTAAAGAACTTTCCCACTTAAATAAGTCATACTGGAAACTCCTGAGTTTTCACTGTTGTGGGTTTGTTTTTTCCCCCTTTCCTAACCACAAAGATCTGAAGTGTATTCAGCATTACCTTACAGGAAATATTTTGATAAAGGGCCTGTCTTATGTCATGTTTTGGGAAAAGAGTCCAGAAAACAGGTGAGGGACAAGGAGCATTCTGCATCTCAGCGAATCCCAGCTGTTATTCAGTGTGCTGGGCAACACTGTCAATGAATAAAAAACATTAAAGAATGTGGTATCTTTAGTTATAATTGCAGATAAAGATTAAGAAGTCTGGGTTTGTGTTCTCAATATTGTCTCAAAGATTTACTTGCTCTTGGTGCAGCACTCATCTGAGGCTGCACTATCCATTTACACTCCCTGGAGACATCCCCGTTGCCATCAGTGGGTTGAAGATATCTTTGGCTGCACCCCTGACTACGAGTTGAGCGCCAAACCGGTGGTTTTCTTGTCACCTTTATTCCATATAACACTCTGGAACCTTCATGACTGAACCTTCATAGCTAACTGATAAAACCCCTATGTGCTAAATACTAGTTTTGAATTCAGAAGTGCTTTTTTTTTATCAGAAAATTCATAAACAGTGCTAAGCGTTGGTGAAAACAAAATGTTCCAAGAAAATCCTATTTGAAAAGTATACTGAACAAATTATTTGTCAAATAATGTGTTTGTGAATTATTTAACAGACCTCTAAAGGCAATATTACAGATGTGTTCCAGAATATCTGTACTTTCTTTAGATAACTGTGAACTTTGCTATAAAATTTTATTTCTTTTCATTTTATTTTCTTTCATTTTATTTAATTTTATTTTTAAATAAACAGCTTTGTGTATGTCTGCTTTTGCCAGCTGATAATTATTGCATCTGGTGGTGGGATCATTAATTTTGCACATTACTATCCATTAACTATATGTAAGAACTGATTCTTACTCTATTTCATTCATTTTGGTATTTTCTCCATTGGTATATTTTTTCAATATTTCTTATGTCACTATTGCTAGCATGTGGGCATCAAGGATATCATATTAAGATTTGCATTCCTTTCAAAAAAAGAGTGAAATACCTATCTTTACTCCTAAAATTTAAATGCACATCATGCATACAGCTAACACAATTGTATCAAATAGAGGATGCAACTTCCATTTAAACAGACGTTCTCTAAGAGGAATTATAACTTGAAAAAGGAAGTAAGATAGGATATATATGCTATACTGTTGCTTGTATGATACCATATTTAAATACTGATTTGATACTTAAGCAGTGGAGTACATTACATAAAATAAATAGTTAATTTCTCTCTACGCAGTAAGGAGGGATTTGTCCTAGAAAGCAGCACACTGAAATTGATGTGTTTAGAACCATCTGGCCCATATGGAAACTTATGATTCTGCACTGGAAATAGTAGTTCTTTGTGATCACCCTTCTCAGAGTTGCTCCTCCACCCACAGACAGAATTGTTTCCTGAGTAAATTACCCAGAAGCATTTCTGGAAAATGGAGTTGAACTGGACTTCATTTTCCCACCAAAACTCACGGGTGTCTCAGAGAACTTCCTAGTCTCAGAACATTCTCTCTTTCTGGTCTTATAGGACCCAGACTGCACTGACTATTCAGAATCTACCATTAATCTGTCTTTCCTACTTTTGAAATCATTATATAGCTAGTGGGGCATGCACAGAAGCTGTGCCAATATGCTTTCCTATTGGGAAAAACATTTGTTGAAGAAACAGGTTGAGACCTGTTTGGATACTTCCAGTATGGAGTCAGCTAGTGCACAGAAAGCCATTGTGTTTAGTCAGCTGTCCAACCACAACTTCCTGCTCTTTCCTGTCTTCTGAAAGCTGCCTTCAATTTGACAGCTCTTTTTGGAGTGTAGGAGTACAGAAGCACTAGGTACTACATATTTGTATGTGAGGTGTAGGGACTGCTCACCATTTCTTTTCCTTATCTATTATTTCAATGACAAATTACCATGGATGGGAGAAGTATCTGTCAATCTGAGACTAAAAAAAATTAAATGAACAGGTTTTGAAGGTTAGAAATTACTGATTGCACTGCTGATGAAACAGAAACACAGCAGCATCTAATATGCTTCTACTTGGCCCTTGTAGCCATCGTCGAATAACCTGAGTTGGCAGAGGCCCACAAGGATCATTGAATTCCAGCTCCTGGCCCTGCACAAGACAAGCCCAAGAACCATGCCAGGGGCCTGAGAGTAATACAAAAGCAAAAAGTATTATTATTATTATTATTATTATTATTATTGTTATTATACGTACCTGTATTTTACAGACTGACTTATGCAAAATTACTTCCCCAAAACAACATCATACCAAAAAACAAGGTGAATGAAATAGTTTTTCTTTTATTTTTATTACAATACTTCTAGTGCAGCTGACAGAACTTTTAAAACTTCCATGTCCTTGAGGGCACCACGGGCCTTCCAAAGCTCTCCCTGCCCTGGCCAAGCCGATGACTGCTCGTCAGCCTGTTATGGTTCAGCATAGTTTGCTCATCAGCTGTGGAAGTGGCTCTCTTGCAGAGAGGGGCTACCACTTCCTCTAGACTCAATCAGAACTAATTAAAACCCTGGTTTGAAATTGGCATCAAACCTAAGAAGTTTGACACACCTTTGTGAACCACATCTTGAGAACGAGGAGCCTGGGAAAAAGTTTCTTTGACTTCTGCCCTCTGTATGAGTGAGTCGGAGGGGCCCGCTCGGCCAGCGGGGCCATGCCGGGCCCTGTTCGACCTAGCTTGGCGCAGGGTGGGAAGGCTTGGAGCCATGCAGCCCATTCCTTCTGGGGCTCCCCCTCCAGACCTGCCCATGCAGCTGGCCTGGCAGCATAGCCGACCCTCACACCACTGCGGCCAAGCTCCAGCCACTGCTGGCAGACATCAAGTGACTGAGAGAGATAAGCAAATTCCAGCTGCTGGCCCGGGTGAGATTAACTCTTTAAATGTTGTAAGGTTTCTTCAAAACAGATGAGCCTGCAGACATTGATCATCTCCCAGAAAAGGTGAAGGAACAGGAGGAAAACATCCTGAAGACACCAAAGTCGGTGAAGAAGGAGGTGCTGAAAGCCTGAGGGAGCAGAATGAGGAGATGCTAGGGCTGAAATTGCTGTGGCAAACCTATGGGAATGAGCCGGACTCTTGGGGTCTCTGTTGTAATTTCATAAAGCTCTATCATAAAGCATGGAGGGTAGAGCAATTGTGAGCCAAGGTACCTCTGCTGGAGTCTGAAGCAGCAAAGTGATATGCTACTATGGACATTGTAAATGTATCTTTTCTCCATTTCTTTGGCTCCAGAGTGCAGGACTAAATTAACCTTCACCTGGAGGGGGTATGCAATACACCTGGAATTTGCCCTAATGGGTGGAGGGGCATGGTCCCACCCTTTGATATGGATTGATCCAGACCTCAGTAGAAGGGAATGAAAAGAGGTGAATGTGGAGAAGACCTCTGTTCCTAGAGATGAGGATGTTTCTAGAGATAAGTGAAGAGAACCTTTGCTTCTAACAGCTCAGCCTAAAATTGGTACCCCATGAATTCAAAAATTGAAATCCTCAGATAGCAGCTGTGGGGAAAGCTGTGATTTGAGGGAAGGGACTCATTACCTGCACTCAGAGAACCATCTGAGCTATAATACACTACCCACGAGAGAACGTGGAAATGTTTTCATGGCATAAGCAAGAGAGACTCAGAGACCCTTCTCCCCATGTGAACAGAAAAGGATTATTATAGAGGTGCTAAACTGACGGAAGGTCAGGAGGGTTGTTTTTCCTTTGTCAGAAGAAGGGAGAGAAGGTGGGGGGGGGAGAGTGGTGTTTTGAGGGTTTAGTCTGATTCTGACTTTTGTTTCTTTCTCTTAGATCTGTTAATAAACTTCTTACAGTATTTTAAGTTTGTGCCTGCTTTTCTTTCTCCTAATTCTTATCTCACAGAGGTAAAATAAGTAAGTAATGGAAGATTTGGACTAAACCACTACACAGCCCCAGCCCAGTGGTGCTACAGCAGGGCAGGTGCACAGCTCCCCACAGCCCTGCCTGGCCCTGCCATGGCCCTGCTGAGCCGGGCATGGCTTCCCACAGCCCAGCTGAGCCAGGGCACAGCTCCCCACAGCCCTCCCTGCTGGGCACACCCCTGGGGCACATCCCATCCCCTTCACTAAGGAGGAGACAATGGCCAGGGCTACCCTGGTGCCTCCCTGCTGCCCTGCTGCTGGCTGGGAGAACATGGGCCCTGGCTGTCAGAATGTGCCATCACTCACCATGGGCAGACCCAAGGTGTTCTGACAAAAGCTTAAAGCATTTTTGAAGCTGAATTTCTCATGACAAGTCCTCTATCACTTTATCCTCTGAAATAGACCATGTTCCTAAAGACTCATTGCACAGAGAGAAGTCTGAGGACACTTTCAGTTTGCTTTTCACCCTACCAGCATCTACAGAGAGGTAAGTATTGTCTAGATGTATACAGCATCTCAGTGAGCATTTCTAGTTCTTTTGTACAGCTTCAAAGGGAATTAAAATGCTTCTTTCTGTTTTATTGAATTCTTCATACCTGTAAGTCACAGCGGCAAGGTTCTCCCAGATGATGATTCACTAATTATTCTGCTTTGGAGACTGTTTAGCATTGGATAATGATCCAGGCAGAAAATTCCATCAAATTATCTATTCTGTTTGGTTTATATATTAAATACATCACAACTGTCACTTTGACTGTCATTTTTGAAAAAATATTTCCAACAAGAACTGTGGTGGTTAAAAATTTTGCTGCAAGAGGGGCACGTAGGTTCTGCTGCACTGAAGGACCACTGCTGGAGCATTGTGTTGCTTTTCAATTTGTCCAGCCCTGCCAGGGACGTATTTACAAATATTTATGCTCAAGGCGCAGAAGAAACACAGAAAGTGAAAAACAAATTAGGTGTTGAGGTATTGGCAGGGGGAATCGAGGTTAGTTTTTGTTTTTCCACTGAATCTGAAGAGTGCAAAATGAGTAAATGAGATGTAATGCGGGGCAGAAATCTGGTAAATGGGTGTAGCCTTTTTCCAGCAGATCAATCTCTTTCAATTTCACCTCCCTTTCCATCAGAGGTATAAAAGCTAAAAAGTATTATTGTGAAACACAAATCCAAGATTAAAGAGGGTCGGTTTGGAAAGAGTTCTTCCTTTCCAGAGGAAGGGGAACAATGGGAGAGAACAGGCACTGGGTTAGATATCTGCCTTTGGATGGATAGTTTGATTTAAAAAAATAGTAGAAAAGCTGATTACACATGTCCTGTGAAAACAAGTGAAAAGATATTTCTTTTCAAAGAAAAGATGAATAGCATTCTGATAGTAATGAATATATAATTAGTTGATTAGTAGAAAACACCAAAGACAAGAACTTTATGGTTCATCCTATCTAGTAGTCCTGAGGCAGTTTAGTTGTTAATACAGTTGTTTCTATTGTGACCTTAATAAGCCTGAATACTTGTGACAATACTGCAATTGTTTTCAGATTTAAGGTTTCATTCTGTTCAGAAGAGAAAACATGCTCACAAAATTATGAGAAACATAAATATTAATAATAGGGCCATAATCTTAAATTAGAAATTTGTCCAAGTTCTTGAAGCTGTATTTAATAATTAGCAACTGTGCACTCAGTTACTACTGAAAATTATTGAAGCATTATTAAATTTTTTGTAGTTTGGTAAAAATAATAATTAGTATTTAATAAAAATTAAATTAAGAAAAAAACCTTTTACACTTCTCAGTAGTAGATAAAAGCAAGGAAACGTTGTCACTCAGAAATGACCAGCAAGTCTTTGCCCTCTTTATCCTCTGCAGAGCAGAAAATAGACAGTAAAAAGCCATTCTTGTGCTGAATCAGGAAGTAAAATATATCTCACTAAAATTTGTCTACATATTTCCATGTTCTTGCCTATCTCAGCTTCATCCAGGGGTGCTAGATGAGATTACTTGGATTTGCTAGTTTAATTAGGATCTAATGAAAGATGTCTTTTTTTGCCAATAGCAAACTTTCAGTTTTTAGTACACATATGCTTCAATATCTGCAGTTCAACTCTTGTTTTAAAACTTTATTTCCCCTTCATGAAAATAAGAATACAGAGGAATTCCTCAGACATTAAAAAATGTCCCAAACCTGAAACAACCCTCCTAAATTATAAAACAGAAATTGGAATAAAAGTGGTATCTGTAATACATGTAATAGCTTCCAGCTGCCATCAGAGTACTCTGCTAGCCTGATATGCACAGATACTTTCAGGATGTGTTGACACAGTCAACAGCATTGACACTGCCTATCTGCCGGAATAAGAACTTAAAAATCACTCTGAAAAGTTAATGGCCATCCTCAGATTTTGCCATTTTAACACATACATTTACCATTTACATAGTGTCTATGACATCTGTATTTTGAGTGGTACTCACTGGAAGTTTTCAAAACATATTTCATGTAACTCTACTCATTTTATCATTGTTCTATAATTTGCTGCCTACAATTCATCATTTCTTCTCAGTGCCATGTAGTATTTCTACAGAATCTATCTTCATATTAAGATTTTTTCACAAAAGCATGTTCAACAGTCCTCTCATTTCATATACACAGTTGCATGCAAAATTATGAGTATCAATTTAGTAAAAAGAATACAGTTTCTGTGTACAATTTGCAAATTACAATAATTCATAATTTCTCACATTGTTATCTTTACAAGTTTTTGTTTGCAGGGGCTCTTTTATTTTCATTGGTCTACTTCTTGTCTGCATAAATTATGTTTGTATTTGTAAACATATAATCTTAAATGATTATGGCTACTCTGTGCTGGCCTATTGAAACATAACTTAATCATGAGCACATGCCCCAACATAGGACTCAATTCCATTTTATACACACACAAAAACCAACTTTTATTCTTTGACTTTAATTATTTGCAGAAATATTTTATCTGAAAACTTAAGAATCTTGAGTATCCACTAGATTCCACCGGACCAGGTCACTCAGAGCCCCATCCAGCCTTGTCTTGTCCTAGGGATGGGGAATCCATGCCCTCAATGCAGAGTCCATACCCTCCTTCAGCTTAAGGCCATTCTCTCTTGTCTTTTTTCAGGGCCCCAGTGCATCCTGTTCATTCAGGTTTTTGATTTTTAGCAGTGAAGAAAAACATGGCAGATAAAACAAAAGTTAGTTTAATGAGCTTTGTGGTGTGCATATTTACTTTTGCTGCTCATTTTAGTATGGCTTTTTTTTTTCCCTTAAAATTTTTGTCATGGCTTTTGCAAATGTCGTACCAGAAAATGCACCTTTAAGACCAGCACTACAAAACCTGAGGTTATTAAAACAAGTGCTCCACAATCACAATACAAGGAAAGTATAAGTACTGCTTTTAATGACTACATCCATCTGACTATTAAAAGTGTATATTGAAGAAGCTTCTGAACTGCATGTTGCTGGATATTGGATGTTGACTAAGGCCAAATGTGAATTAAATTAACCGCTTTGGTCTGACCATGGTTTTAAGTTGAGACATTCCAAGCCTTTCTTTCTTAAACACACCATAGAATTAAGATACATACCCTTGATTCCTGGAAGAATTGTAAAAGTATAGCAGAGAGAATGTAGGTAAGAACAGATGGTGGGACAATGCAGGAAAGAAAAAGGATAAGCAGAGCCTTTGCAGGCCTCAGCATAAACATGGCCACATGATTTCTCATGTAGAGACCTCATGTATTTTTCTTGGGTTTCTTTTGCCCCCACCCATCACATTTCTCTGTTTCTGAACTAATTTGTCATGTTTTTCTTGAGTTTACATAGTTTTAGCTTAGTATTAGTTCACTTTTTGAAAGAGTGGTGGGAAATCCAGTGTGGCCAAATGTTTGGTTTTTTATGCTTGGTTTGTCATAGTCATATGAGTTTACTTACAGTTATATGGTTGGTTTGTTCACTATCTTTTACCTGTGTGAATATTACTTTGCGGTGTGTACCTCTTTCCTTGCTGTGCTCTGTCAGCTGTTACATGGTCTTTTTCCTTGGTGAGAACAAAGGGGATTATTCAAAGTGTTATTCCCACACAAGCCATAGTTGTGGTGGCAGATGGGCTGCCTCTTGGAAGAAAAGGGGCATAGAAAAATAAGAATCATTCATGGCAGAGTGCAAAACATATGAAGAAAACCACTGGCCTCTTTATACAGATGTTTGTCTGATAAGTTTAATAGAGGCACCTTTTGGTAAATACCTGTTGCGGTGGACTCCCCTGAGCCCTCCCCGGCTGGGTCCCTGCCATGTGACTGAGTCGGGTCTGTCCAATGTTCCAGCAGCCCGGGCTCTGATCTGGTTGGTTGTTTGTCCCATCTCCGCCCCTGGTATCCCCTTTCCCCCTGTCTGTGATAAAACCAGCAGGACACAAAGCCCCACCCTCTCACCTCGCCGGCTCTGCCCAGGTCTGTGCTCTGTCCTCCCCAGGACTGAGGGAATAAATGACTTAACATCATAAAGGAGGTTTGAGCTGTATTTCTCTTCTCAACTTCTGCTTCTGGTGAGTAGCTGTTGACTAGCACTGGCTTAAAGTGGAGCTGCACGGTCGAGGAATATTTAGGCTGTTTGTGAATGGTCTAAGGATATTCCAAGACATAAAGAGGCAAGCTCACCACAAAATTAAGCAGTGGACAAGCTAATCCACCACCAGAAATACCCACCCCTTGTTCTCTGCAGATAATGTTCTGAGAGTGGGAGAAAACTTTCTGAGTTAAAATAGAAGGGAACAAATGATGAGAAAAGTGTATGATAACCAATGTCTTTTTTCTTGAAGGTTTTGGGATTTAGAGAAAATAAAAATATCTTTCCTTCCCATGTCACCCCCAATTCTTGGTTAGGAAGATGATTGATCAAAAAAATTAGAAAAAAATGTTTTTACTTAATTTCCTATCTCCTCACCTGTATGCGTTATAAGAAAATAACATTTCCAAGGGGAATGACAGAGGACATTGCAATAAACAGAAAAAATGTCTTTTTGTGCTGTGAGAATAGCAAGCTCATGTACTGCTGTCTGTGAAATCTGTCTTGAATAGCTAATGGCTGGAATAACCAATTTTCTAGCCATGGAGAAATAAACCTTGTTTACGAGGCAGAGTTGATACTGCAGCTGATGGAGTAGCTGTAATCTGGAGTTCTGTGTGCATCTTGAACCAAGCTGTGTTGCTTTCATTGCCCAATGAATCAAAACAATACAGGAAGGCATGGTCCTGACTCCAGACCAGGTGAAATGAATCATTACTCTTTGTACACAGATTATGCAAAATGCTGCTGTTAGGCTAGCCCTTGGAGTCTCCAAGTACTCAGCCAACTGGATGTGCAGTATATTTTGATGCTGTGAGAGAGCTCAGGGCCCAGCCAAAGGTGTTTGTGACTCTTGGTTGTGCAGAAACTGTGGCATTTATGACAGTTGTGGTGGTTACATTGGGCTATCCACACTAAAGATTTCATAGACAATTCACAGGTGATGTCTCTTGGGGTAAGGAGGTCTCAGCCTACCCGTGTTTGAAGACCTTTGAACTTTGGAAAACATAGTCATTGTGAGTTTATCTGCGGTGAGGTTTTATAGCATCTATAAATCCACAGAATAAGGCACCCCTAAGAGGGTATTAGCTTTTATTACCACTTGATACATTTTTCACCTTACTTGGCAGCTCTGACTTTATGAGAGGCAGATGAATTGTAAGCATGGCATGTGCTAGAAACAGCTTTAGGCACAGAGGGTTATCAGAAGACTTGCTAAGTGTGCTTAACATGTATTGCTCTCAGCACTGGCAATTAGTATGCTATAAACATATTCATTAGTTGTTCTCTCCCTTGTATCACCAAGTTTCTCACTAAGCACGGAATCTCCCCTCTTTGTTCCAATATTTTGCAATTATTCTGTTTTTACTGGAGACGTGCTTTCTGCTTTGTTCATATTCTTCTTGCAGACATAGCCATGTTCTTCAAGTTCTTCCAAGATTCCTCTGTCAAATCTGCTACTTACAGTGTTTATTTAATTAAATGAAACATGCTGATTTGCAAAGTGGGACAGTGGATGCAATTGAAAAAAAAAAAGGACAAAACCAAAATTCTAAACCTGACAGTTTATGTCCATATTGTTCAAGCTTGCAATATTCTTGCTGTTGCCATTCCCATTTTTAAAGGCATTCAGAAGTATAATGCTGACTGTAAAATTGTAAGCTGACCCTCCCTGACAAACTGCTGTGGTTTAAGAGCACAAACATTCACAGCCTGACCAGCTTTATGGAACAATCTCACCGATGCCACTCATGTAGCAGTCATCGCTCTGCTGGACTCAGCTATTGCTGAACTTCTACAATTGCTTTGTCTGGTTTAGTTACCAACAACTCAAGTGCCAAAGTCAATGCAATATGCAATGTTTTTTAGTCAATGAGTCAAAACTATCCACATTGTTGTGACTACTCAGGGGTAGAGCTCCTAAACTGCCATGTAGGGAAAGCACTGTAACAGGTTTCAAGATCAACTGCAGGGTGCTAAAATTATTTTATCTGCTTGCAATCCACTTTTCATAGGTCTGTCTCATTTTCCATAGTAATGGAAAAAATTGGTGTGGATTTTTTCATGCAGACTCTTTAAATAGCAAAAGTATATTTCAGACCATATTCCCTAAGCAGTGGGAATAAAAATAGCACAAGAACAGTGTTCAATCCCAGCAGAACATCTCAGATTGAGACCACTGATTTTGCCTGATAAACACTGACTGATGTGTGTACGGCAATCTCAGCTGAGCTCACTTGATTGCTCTTTTCTTCCTCATCATCATTAATGTGCACTTTCAATTCTAAACTGACTAAGCACAGAGGATCATTAAGCAGAGTATAATCTATAAGGTATTGCAATCCAAAATATCAAGTACAGATAAGTTGATTTGTAACACATTTTCAAAAATTAATAATTTACTAAAATGTTGTATCAAAAGGCACACTTCTGCTGCACTGGTTGTAGAGGGTGTGTTTTCAGTTCATAAAGAATCTAATTTACTCATAAAAATTATCCTTTATTTTTATCAAGAAATCTCCTATACATGCATTTCAGTGATAAATCTACAGATGTGAATGTAAAGTAAGAAAATGTGCCAGGCTGAGGCTTATTCATAGCATAGAGTATCTATGAATACTTTTGTTTGAGTTAAGCAGTCACCTTTCCTGTCTCTTTCGTAAGTATACAAAAAGGTTTGTGCTAATTAAGAGACAGCAGTATTTGATTTCTCACAAACTCATTTCAAATTGAGTATATTTTATTGTTATCTTCTGCTTGTATTGCCTTGTATTGCTAATATCATGTTATCTTAAATTTTAGTCTATTTTCTGTCAGATAGAAATGAGATAGGAGGAGTTTCATTGTGTGTGTTGTCAGTCATCTCATATGGTTTTATGTGAAACAGATTTGTCAGTTTTAATCACAATGTAAGTTTTATTACACACTTTGCACTGCAACAATAACAAATGCAAAAATTGAAAAATAATCATATTTATACATTGTCATGGCAAAATGCACACTGATTACTAGTTACACTTAGGGATTCTATGTCACCATCAGATGATAATCTGATTATCTCATTAAAACAGAGCATCTGAAGTGTTAGACTGGAATATTTTCTCTTTTTAAACCATATTTTAAATCATATGCAAAACAACCCTGTCTGAATCAGTTTTAGCTGTGCACAGTTTGCAGTACTTTCAGTATTTACACTTATGCACAATGGTTGTTTTTATCATAAACTCATAAAAACCTTTAGGAGTAATGACAGGATCTTTGCCTTGGTAAGAAACAAAGACAAGCAGAAGTTTTGAGGTCAGGGAGGGGGCCCTGGAACACAAAATAATTATATAGAAAAAATTACAGTAATTATTATTTTTCTGTTTCATACAAATTGACAATCCAATGCTTCTTGACAGGGAAGTGTTTGGAATTCTATAATGGGGAAACTCTGGAAAAATTGTCACTCGTTACCTGTACTTAGGGAACTGAACCCTGGCCTCTGTCTCCTATTTGCCTGTCAGTAGTATCTTTCCCTTACTCACCCTTAAAGAAGGAATTAGCATACCATTCTTGTTTCTCCAGAACCTCTTCTACTAACACTCATCCATTCAAAAGTATACCAGCAGGTAATTCAAACCCACTTCAACCAACCTGCATAATCCCTTTCCAGATTCCTGCCCTCATCTCAAGTTTTATTTGCTTTTTTTTTTTTTCCCTAGTGCATTGATTTTGATTACTAGGAGCAGCAAGTAGGCTATTTTCACAACTGTGTGTTTAAAGACTCCAAATCCTTTCAGTGAATTTTTCCTGCAGTCTGTAGCCCACTCAGAATTGGTTTTCCTAAGGAATGGTTATCAATGCTCATAAACTAAACCAACCTTGAGACAGCTTCCAATCCATGGAAGTGGAAAAAGAGTGAAAAATATTCTTATTTCACACACTTTGGCTTTGAAACTCATTGCTTTGACTGAAAGGTATAGATTCAGTTATTGAGATGTGCCAAAGAACAAAAGAAATAGGGTAAATTTATCCCTTTTATTGAGATCTTTTCTTTAGGTAAAAATATAATACTTTCTTGATATGCAGAAATGCTTTGGATAGGAAATCCACTGAAGTAAATATTTGCATATTTGTCGCCCTGGTTTTTAGAAATCTTTTAGCCTTCTGATATTTACATTCNCGCCCTCACCTTCAGCTGTGTGAACACGCGTGTGCTTTCCGTGTCCTACTGCGACACATATTGTCAGTGCAAAATGTATACAAATTACTAGTGACACTCAAGGATGCTATGTCATCATAGGATGATAATCTCATTATCTCATTAAAATATACCTTCTGAAGTGTTAGACTAGAATATTTTCTCATTTTCAACCATGTTATACAGCTTGTATTTAAGTATGCTGCAGAGCAGAAAAGACAAGCTAATGTAGACAGACAATAATAGCTTGTCTTGGGTTTATAGCTGTTGAATTGGAAACACTGTCTCACAGAACCCGGGGAATAACATGACTCCCTGAACCAGTGGATACAAATGAGTGTGCTTGTAAAAGCTATAGAGTGTGTTTCAAAGCTATAGAGTATATAACAGAACATATGCATTCAAATAGAGAGGAGCTTCATCCCTTACAGTGGAAAGGGAATAATTTAATTTATGCGTCTACAAATATATTCTTTTATCCGTGCATCAGAAGGTAAGTTCTGTCTTAGGGAAGGATTTGTACTTCTATATCTCTACATAATAAAAATCGGTAAGATAAATAAATTCTATTGTATAAATATTAATTTCTCTTGTAAAGGCCAGCAATACCTGATCTCTTATAGTGTGCCAGGAAAATTACATTTTTTACGGTATACTATTCTTAAATCCACCTGGGCTGCTTTCCAGAAGTGCCAGCAGTATTGGAATTGCACTAGAAGAAGCAGCTTGAAACTGAACGTAGGTTTGAACTCCAGCATACAGAAATTGCTTTGAAAAAAAAAAAGATAACTATAGGTTACTACAGGGAAGAGCAAAACAAAACTTTGTATTAGTTTCTTTTCCTTGTGTTTCTGCTTTGCAGCTTCACCAAAGGTCAAATTTAATTTTCTTTCCTTTGTGAAGTGTGACTTTGGACTTTGCCAAAGTTATAACTTCTTCACAGCAATAAAAGTAAGAGAACAAACCCCAGACTTGAGGTTTACTCAGCAGAAGAAAATTGAGTGCAAAATGGCATGTGTTGCATATAACCCATCTGCAGTGTTTGGGTTAAAACCAACCCACTGCAGATAATAAAACATGGGCATTCAAACTCAATATCTGAGTGAAGTATCTGACTCTGTATATCTTCAGATTACCTTGGTGTTTGCTTTGGTGATCACCTACTTAAAGAACAATTCAACTCCAAGATCATTAATTGTTCTTCAGATATTACTAATGGTTTGTCTTTAATGTATGGACTTATTCCTGTAAGTCCTTGGCCAAGATTTAAGATTTATTGCAGTGATAAAATGTTCAGATCTCAGAATATTTTTTAACTGAATGTGTTCAGAATAAGGATAATAACATATAATCTTGAGTGATACATATCTTAATTGTAGAAAGGAGCTTATGTAAGATAATTCTATTTGAATTCTATTTTAATTTATTTCCTTTGATTTCTAAAAGTATAAATGAGAACAGCTTTAAACTCTGAAGATGACCATGTCCTCTGCTTTGGTGAAATCAGGTCTGAAATCAGGTCAATCCTATCAAAGTTACACTCCTTGATGTGGTGCACAACGTCACTTCCTCAGCACTTCTGTACTACAAAACAATACCTGCAGACCTCCCTTTCATGGGGAGGTATCTCATGGGTTTTGTGTAAGAAAATGATGAAATGAAAAATGTAATTGTTCTAGTCAGCATAGGTAGTATCATGAAGCTGGTATGTCTGTACACATGAACAATGACTAAAAAAAATCCTCTTCAGAAGTAGATTCATATTCATGTGCAAAATAATTCAGTATCTCTGAAAGCAGACACATACAACCTGCCACAACATGGGGATCTAAGAAATCTGTCAAAGTATTGTAGGTTGTCCAGAGAAAATAATCAGGGCAATATTTTGCTCTTTTTTCTCTAGCAGAGGCAAAGTGAAAATGTTACCATCCCAGAGTATTTCTTACAAAGTAGCCAATGAAAAATTATAATAACCACATTTATGTATTCTAGCACTCAGATTTCATCCTTTTGCTTCAAGTGAAACCTTCATTGTAGGTTTCTGCCCAAGGCTGGCTGGAGGGCATAAGGGTTTAAGCTCAAGCACACTTGTTTCAAAATTACTGCAGGGAGAGGAGATGGCGTCAGAGCTCTGAATGATACAAGCTTCTTGAACACAGGCTTGTATCTCAAGGTCATTGATCTCCATTTAAACACTCAAACTGAATGATCTTGAACAAAAGATTTGTTTTTCTGGTCTCTTCTTGGTGAATGCCAATGGCATTCTGGCTTAGGGAAAAAAATCAGAGTGATTTTACAACTGAAAGAGTATTTGAGTAAAAACTGACACATTGGCATGTCATTACAAACCAAAGGAGAGTTTCTAAAAACATATTAGTTAAACAGCTTTTTAAAGTTTCCAGTTGTTAATATTGTCTGTCAAAAGTGATGGAAAAATAACCTTGATTTCAATTTCATTCTCTACTTCTTACATCACTTGTGGTCATTAAATAGTTGTTTTGTCTATGTTTCATTCAAGACAATTAAACTGAACATTTTATTGAGGGGTGTAGAATTTGGCAGAAACTGGAGACTGTTATCCATTTTTTTTTGTGGTATAAATAGTTTGATAAATGATTGATGCTGTATTTCTTCCCAAATCATTCTTAGTCCTTGTTTGCCTTTATATTCATGCTTTTTTGTTTCTTCTCTCACTATGTCACAGCTGCAAAGGTATTGTACCTTTTTAAGCTGTGTTTAGCTTCCCAAATAGACACATGCAGATGCTAAGAACACTAGACATAATGACTGCATCTGTTAATGTTTTTGTGTACAGAAAAAAGTACATATCTATCAATTATCATGGTTTTTTTGGGGTAATAACAAATTGTAATATGTTCAATGCTTCATTTGCCCTGCTACTCTGTAGTGAATATTTGCTTTATAAGTGAATAAAGACACTTTTAAATTTGAAAAAAAAAAGAAAAAAAAGTAATAGAGAGACACCAGAAGTGAAGCAAAGTTTCTCAACCACTACTGTCCCATACAAATTTAACAAAAGAACTGTGTACAATAGAATGGGGCTGCTTAATTTTCAAAGTTAAGGATGATTGCTTTTTGTCATTGACAGCAAGGGAATAAAGATGTTACCTGGATTGGAAGAATTACTTTTTGTTAATGGTAATTTTTAGATTTACATTCTCACTCTTAAAAAACCATTTTGCATTTAAAAAGAACATCATTTACCATCAATAAGATGAAAGTTTAGCTCTATGTTAACTTATGTACTTGATATTTCTAATTATCATTCTGATTATGTGAAAAAATTTAGATGGTGAAATATCTACATTTTCATACATTTTATGTGAGATATTATAGAGCCATAGAATAATTACAGTAGATAGTATAGAACCTTAGAACTTGGGTTGGAAAGGACCTTAAAGATCATCTAGTTCTAAACTGCCTGACATGGGCAGGGACACCTCCCACTAAACCTGGTTGCTCAAAGCCCTTTCCAACCTGGCCTTGAATATTTCATATAAAAATGACCAAGTTTAGAAATGCACAATTAACAAATTTTAGATATTACTTTTATTCTAAAGAAAATATTTAAAGGGAAATATTTCACACACAAAGGACAGCAGGGCTTTTTAGTGGTGAAATAGTCTTATTATCACCAGAACCTGTGTACTAAACTCCTTTTCTTGAAACTTCTGGAAAAACATAGTGCCATTAAGTATACTTTGTACAATCGGTATCTTTGCATAAAGCCTTAAAAGTATTAGTGATCATTTTACTGGCATAGTCTAGTAATAATTATGTTCCACGTCTGAGACTGAAAAATGATTTCTAAAACCTTTTTGTGCTTTAAATGAATATGCAGATCAATGCTCATTATAATTTTTGGGGTAAAGTACTGGTAAAGTCATCTGTCTTTATTGGAAAAGCACTTTTTATTCTGCATTCCCTGTAAAAAATTATGTATCTCTGTAAGGATTACAATACTCTAATACTTTTGGTAAGCATTAACATAATTTTTTCTTAGAATATTTTTTGACTGTGTTGCTTTGAAGGTTTGTTACACTTCTGCATTTTTTTTTCTTTCCAGCATGAGACACATTTCCTTCCATGGCTACGAAGCCTGGATGGAGTGAGGGTTGGAGGGTATGGTCAGAGAAATCTCAGACTTCCAGATGAGAAGCAGCCTTGGAAGGCAGAGAGTGCTTCAAACTATTCCATTTCCAGGCAAAGAGCTCAGATAAGCAGGAAACATAAATGGTCTTAGAATAGTCTATACCAGTAATATATTTCGTAGTGAATTAATCATTACAAAAGATATAGTTGTTGTTTAAATGACAAAAAAGTAGTTGCTTTCTGAGTCATACTGAAGATACAATAATTGTTTTGGAAATGCAATTGTATTTAGTTAAGTATTTAATAAAATCATTGCTCACTTTCAAGGAACCTGTATTTATTAAAGCAAAACCAAAAAAAGGAAATTGCATATATTTTTTCCTATAAATAATGAACAATAGGGGATGGGGGAAAAAGGGAAAAATGAGAAGTCTTTGGTATATTCAAAAGGGAGTTATTAATTATTTAATTACATATTCTGATATAATTTTTAGTGATAGCAGTAAGTCATGAATAATAATGGTTATGTTCTTTCAAAATGTTGACTCGGGTCAGAGTTAGAGATGTATGGATGGCTTTTCATACCACAGAACATTTTCACTTCAGTCTTAAATACGAATATTCAGAATTGATTACTGTAATTTTGAGCTAGCACAGAATCCTATCTAATTTAGCCTACACAGATAATTTAAATGCATTAAATGATATTATATTAATATTCTAAATGTATAAGAGAAGATAAAGAACCTGATTCAAAGTTGGGGAATGTAATAATTTTCAAAATCTGCAGTCAATCAAAAAGATATAATTCTAGCTGTATAATTAATTCTATATTTTCCACAATTCCACCAGACTGGTCAAATGTAAAACAGAAAATTCAAAAGTACTGATGGCCTTTGAAGAATTTGACTCGGATCATACCTGAATTCAAAGAGTTCCGATACCTAAATCTATCCAAGTTCACTGGAAGAAGCCAAGTAACTGTACAAAATGAGAATATGTTGCAAAATTTTATTTCATGTCATGATTCATACTGCTGCAAAGTGCAATATGCAGGGACCAATATAGCAACATAAGCTAGATAGGTACTATCTGCACACCTTGAATTTGAGAAATGTAAGAAATTTAAAACAAAAATAAGTATCAAAAAAATCTTAATAAACAATTAATTTCACTCTGGGAAAGGAGGTAGTGAGAAGAAAATGTCATGTGATTCACACAAAGCTTCATAAAGATTTAGAGTCTTCTAGAGATCAGGAAATACAACCACCCAAGATGAACTCAACGAGGTATGATTTATTTCTTGAAATTCTCCTATTCTATTTCAATTATTTTGGCACCCCTCAAAGCTAAAAGTCCATTTTTTCTTGGTTCTGCATAAGAGGCTTACATGAACATACTTCCTGGTGGAAAATCTCACTGCAGCTTTCACAAAAATAGGGAAAACAAACTCTAATCAAGAAAGGAGATTCTAAGTATTTGCCTGGTTTCATTAACTGTGCTTTCTTAGAAACTGACAGAAAGTTACCCAAGTAAGGCAGAAAGAGGTAAAGGTAAGGGATGTGTCAAAAACCTGGGAAAGAAATGGGCCAAATTATCAGAATATGTTGAAAAAAATCTAGTTTTTATATTCTCCTGCCAGACTGACAAAGATCAGGCAGTCTTGTGTCTAATTATTAAAATAAATTAATAAAGGTTCATGTAATGTCCTTGATTAGTTATGGAACATCATCTCTTTTTTTGAATACGTATTTCTGTTTTTGAAAATTTCCAAAGCAAATGGTAAATGCAGAACTCATCTGAAGAATTTTTTTACTAAGATTTTCACTCTCCCTGTGAAAACCTGAGAACTTTTCTAAAGCTTGAAGGTTGATTTTACAATCTCAATAGTGTGACTATTGCTTATGTCTCTTACTCACCCCAGGGAGTGGTTATGAATTAAATGAGAACCACCTAATGCTTCCACCTTCTTTAAGCAGGTGATCAGGATAGGAATACCATTAGCAGTTGCACATTTATTGGTGAGATGCATGAGACACATTGTGTTAAATCTGTTCTAATAGTTACACTGCTATGGATCACTGAGCACTAGAAATGTACACTTCATGGGGTTAAATTACAGTATCAGCTTTTTTGGCAGATAGAGCACATAACCACAAAAGAGATGAAATGACTGCAGTGTTTGTGAACTTGTTACAAATATATCTACAATATATTTCCATAACAGTGAACATAAAAGTAAGAAACAAATTAGTCCCAAAATATTAGCTGCTGAAAATGTGCTGAATACCATGATCCAATTCTAGTTAGTAAGGTGAAATTTTCATCTTCTCTAGTTAGAGAAGATGAAAAAAAACCACTCAGTGGTGTGTATGTAAGAACAATTTATTTTACATTACTTGAGAAAGAAGAAATCACTTGTTTTTCCAAGATACGGGGTTATAGTGCAGCTGGATTTCCATGAAATAAAATGATAATGACTTGATATAAGCTAGTTCTAATATTGTGTTTGAAATTTGAAGTATTGCCATTAATGCTGTGGACCACTCTGGCAGTAACACGTAAAGCAATGGCTTTTCTATTGATTTCCAGCAGAGCTATTTGCTGAATGATATTCATCTGCTTGTTTTATACCCTTGAAATCTGAATCTCTGCTGGGCAGTTGTGATTTAAGACTGATTTTTGTACTGCTAAGAAAGCTAGGGAAGTAGACGAGGCCAAGCTGGAATGCAGCACTAAGAGACTCATCCAATTTAAGAAACTTGTTCTTAAACACTGAAGTGCCCTTTTCCACCTAAAGATTTGTTTGCTTTGGATTTTTTTCTCCCACTAAACTGATTTTCTTCTAACTTTACAAACAACAGCAACAAAAAAGTATATAGCATTTTGCAGGTGCAACTGCCATTTAAATGAAAAAATACTGTAGAGCAAAAATGCAGTCATCTGGAAAGCAGTTCTTTATTAGAAGCTGAAGCTAGATCAAGGTAATGCAACTTCTTTGAGATCTGAATATTTTCTGAACTGAAAATGCACCATGAAGGATTTATTTCACAGTTTTATGAATATACATAATTCATTTTAAAAATGCTGTTTTTCAGAAAATATGTTTGGGAATTCCCTAAATCATGGTGTGATGGTTTAGTTTGGACATTTCATTTTAAAACAAAGCATGTGCAGGTACCTGATTCTTGAATTTTTAACAGCCTCAGGACTAAAAGAATGGTACTCCTTGCCAGATACAGGCCTTGCTTTTTTCTAGTTCAATTTTTTAGTAGAATCTTGTCAGTGCTTAAGTGGGCTCTGTGCAGGAGGGAATCTCATTAATTTCTAGTGTAACAGTACTCGTCTGGTAAGAAACATAATCACAAGCCTCTGATGTGTATGAGGTTATTATTAATATTTGTAAAACCAACTCAGCCAAATATAATGGCTTCATTATCGCTCCAGTTTGAGCTGAAAAACATTCTGAGGTGAAAAATGTGTAAATTCTGAAAAAATTGAGGAAATATATATGTGATTTTTATAAACAAGCAACTTAAAAGTGTTTCATTTGTATTTTGTTCAACATCATGTGATTCTGCAACACAAGTTTTCTTTTTATTAATTTTTTATAGCCAAAATATTCCTAAGTACAACTAAATGTTAAATATTAAATATTAAAAAAAGTGTACTGGGGGAAAAATGAGATTACAATTTAAGTGAAAACCTGTAAGTTTAAATTTTAAGTAGTTTTCAAAAAGAATGTTCTAGAATACTTTGTGAAACAAGATAGGTAATGCAGGAACATAAAGGTCTTAGCATGTATTTCTCTGTATATCAATAAAATAAACAGCCTCGTAGAAATTGAATTTAAATGGATTTAAATGGATTTTAGTTTATTTTTATGGTGCTTGGTACTACCCTTCACTCTACTTCTATAGGTATCTGATAAAGGCTTCATTATCAGAACATCTGAAAATATTTTTATCTTCATGAAAATATGAAATATTAATCTATTTTAATATATGGGCTGAAAAGGAACTAATGGGTTTGCTCAACAGTAATCTCAGAATTGAAACCTTTGAACTGGTAAAGATTACTGTAGATCCAATTAAGTCAGTGTAACATTTTCTCAGAAATGTGGGTTACTGCAAGTGTTGCAATTATGCTGTTAGCTAGTGCTCTTAATGCTCTTCTTTACATTCCTTGCATGAAAATGATGGAACTACTAATCTTGGAAACCATTTCCAAGCAAATGAAAGACACAAAGGCAGTAAGGAATAGTTCACATGGGTCAACAAAGGGAAAGCCATGTTTAAGCAGTCAGGTCATCTACATCTGTCTTGATAGATGAGGGCAAAGCAGAAAATACTGTCTGCCTAGACTTCAGTAAGGCTTTGAGGATGAGGAATCTGATAAGATATGGGCTGAATGAGCAGACAGTGAGGTGGACTGAAACCTGACTGACTGGATGGGCACAAAGTGGGGTGATTGGCAGTGCAAAATGTTGTTGGCACCTGAAATGGCATTATACACCAGGGATTAATACTGGGTCCAGTGATCTAAATGATGGGACAGAGTTGTGCCCTCAGCAAGTCTGCACATGACACTAAATTGAGAGTAGTGGCTGATATGCCATATTGTTGTACAGCTGTCCAGAAGAACCTCAACAAGCTGGGGACAGGGGCTGACAGGAACCTGATGGTATTCGACAAGGAGTGCAGTGTCCTACACTTGGAAAGGAAAAAATCCAGGCACAAGAACAAGGGAAAGCAACCAGATAGAAAGCAGCTTTGCAGAAAAGGCTCAGAGGGTCCTCATGGACACCAAGTTGAATGTGAGGCAACAGTAAAGGCCACTGTTATCCTGGGCTGCATTAGAAGATATTTTACCAGCAGAACATGGGAGGTATTCTTCCCTTCTATGCAGGAGTGGTGAGGCCAGTACTAAGTACTTGTGTCAAGTTCTTGGTTCCACAGGAATATGGAGCTACTGGAGGAACTCCAGCAAAGAGTCAATATCTTGGTTTGAAAGACAGGTGTCTGCTAAGGAAGGCAGGAGCCTCCCTTGGAATGGAAGATGCAACCCCCCTTCACTCCCAAATATTATAATTTTGAAATCAAGGGTCTTTCATGCGAAGATACGGGAAATAGGAATAACAGTTCTTTACTTATATACATATATGTATATATATATACATAAAACAAGGCAGGAAAAACAAAACAAAACTAATTTAAACAGACAGAGTCAGATACAACCTGACTCTGTTAGTCAGGGTAGCAGTAGCAGTGCGATAAAAAGTGGTGGCTGCAGTCCTCCCGAAGTGAATGGATGTGGTTCTGTTGAAGTGGTGATCCTGTGTAGAAAGATCTGGTCTTCCTATGAATGTCCAATGGTAGGTATGTAGCTCCTGTCCTCTGGAAAATCCAGTGGGAAAGGCTGCCTGGGGTCTTCAAAATAAAAGTTTATATCCAGGATAGAACGCTTGGTTTCTCCTTCTGCATGGAGCATCTCACAATGGAAGGATGAGTCATGAGACAAGGCACTGATGGGCCATTCACAGGACATTGCCTTGAGGGCAGCGGGGTGGGGGTGCGGGGGGTGCAGGCGCGCCCACAGCCAGAGGAGCGGAGGCGGGGATGGGGGACGGGTCGTGCGTGATGACGTGTACAGGAGGGAGCGGAGGGGGACCGCGGGACGGCGAAATAGCCGGGGCCGCGTGGCTGACGCCATGTTGGGGCATAGCTGGGGAAGTGGGCACAGGCGGGGGACTGGGGGGAGAGCCGGGGATGGCATGGCCGGTGCCGCCCCGGGAAGGGGAAACGCCAGGATGACGGGAGCTGCCCCGCGCCCCTGGGCGAGATTCATCTCTCGATCCCGTCTAAGGCAGGGAAAGGGGGTCGGGGACATGGGGAGAGGAAAATGGCGAGGGGGTTTTTAAAGTGGGGATAAAGCTTCCCGAGCACTCAATGTCTTTAACGCATTTAAGAATCGTTGTGAATAAAGGATAAAACTTTTCTGCTGATAAGTAATTTTTAGACTGTAGACCATCCAACTTTGTCCCGACTTGTTCCCAAAAGTCTGTTAGAAAGAAGTGAGTCTTGTGAAAGGAAAGTGTTTAAACAGCCAGTGAACAAAATGCTTCAACTCTGCCCTTGAAAAGCAGTAATTTCTGTAAATAAGAGCTGATTTGATTTGGATATAAACGTCTTGCTGGATGTGGGTCAGTTTCGCCCCCATCTCAGCAGCAGAGTGAAAAAGAATAAAAAGGGAAGAGAGAAAAGTGACTTAATATCTCACCCACAGGACTCTGGGCTCAAGGAGAACTCCCAGGGCACCTCCGTGTGGTACCTCACAGTTCGCTGCTGCCGCAGACGAAGAAGTGGTGCCACACGGGGCAGCGCCCCACGGGGCCCTCATGGTGGAGGCTCGCTGGTCAGCCTGCTGCAGGCGGTGGGGACCGCGGGGAAAAGCGCAGTGGCTGCATCCTGGTGGCCTCTACCGAGGTGGGCCTGGCAGTGCCCCCACACATTCTCCTGGGCAGGCTGTTTTGCCGGCTCCGACTGACCTGTAGTTGTTGTCTTCGGTGAGGCAGCTGTGACAAACACGAGCTTCCAGCAGTGCAGGCTGCTAGAAACGCTATTAGGGGTGTTCTGAGGAAGTCCCCGTTCGGGTGCCATTTGTTGCGTTCTTCTTAGCTGGTTCCGTGTCGCGACCTTCCTAAATGCATCTCCAGGACAAAGCTGCCCGGTGCAGGCAGCTTACACACGCAGACCAGACAGCTGGCTAAAACAGTCCGATGGTGAAATGAGCAGCAAGAGTCCTTGCATAGGGTTCTACAGGAGAGATTTAATGTGTCTGCACCCCTGCAAGGGTTCAGGGAGGTCTCTGGGGGAGAACAATGAGGGGTCCAGGGTAAGGGAACTGATGAAGCAACTCCCAGGGCATATCAAGTAACAAGGGCTGTAGCCACCAACGGAGCCAACCAGGGGAGCAGACCTGGGGTACATTCCCATAACAGAACAGAGCATTCTGGGGCAGCTTTCTCAGCAGGCCCAACGGCCTCTACAGGAGGAGGCAGGGAGGCTGCCCCACCTGGTGTTAACATCTCATGAAGATGATGATAGAATACATGCTTGTGGGTACATCTTACATTGTAACCTAGGACAGTCACGAAAGCAATAAAGGGACTGGAGCACCTCTAAGAGATCTGTGACCACTTAGCCTAGAGAAAAGACTCACAGGGATCCGTGTACAAGTGCCTGAAGGAAAGGTTCAAAGAACACCAAGCCAGGCTCTTCTCAGTGGTTCCCAGAGATAGACAGTAAACTCTATATGGCCTCGCAGGCTGTTTTAGAACAAATGAGCTATGGAAGTCCCTTCTAACCTCAACCATTCTGTGATTCTGTGAAGGAATCTGAACTGTTTTAGGAGGCTGACAGATGAAGTTTACTGGGGGCATGTGCTCTTCTGGACTGGAAAACTGGATACCACACAGCACTTAACATTTTTCTCTAGTTTATTTTACTGAAAAGATTATAAAATATGTCACACAAAAATCATCAGAAAGATTTAATGCACCAGTGAAGTAACAATAAAATCAGCCAAAACCGTCTTATTTTTTTCTCTGTAGTACTTATTTGTTCATTTTACTATTAATTAATAAATATTTATGAGATATGGAAAAAAATATTTGTGCTGTTATTACTGACCCACGAGTTTCACTAGGCATGAAAGGCTATATTAATTGTTCAGATCAAAAATATAATGGGCAATATTTATTTCCATATGCTGTACTGAACTATAGTCTGTGAAACTAGCAAAAAATCAACTGCAGAATATTTAGCAAAATAGAGTTTAGTGTTAAGTACTACTTTCCTTAACAGAATTGCAAGGCGTATTATGCATAGGTGGACTGGGTATAACATTGAACTGTAATAAAATGTGTGGTAGTCAGAAACATCAAACTGATTTAAACCCATTTATTTTTAATGTTATTTACCAGATTTTTATCTAGGCTAGGACAAATATTATGTTATCCAAAATTTGAAACAAGCAACATAATTTGGATATTCAATCTCCTTGTAATATAGATTAAAAAATGACAAAGATATTCCTAATTCATCTGAACTATTGAAAATAAAGGGGTTAAAATAGCTGCTTAGTTTTAATGAAAATAAATATCATGTCAGTTGATTGCTGTCCTTGTTAAAGAAAATGAAGATAGAATCTCGTGAAGAGGAGAAACCAAGTGTGACTGTGTGCATCACAGTGTAACTATATATGGAGATCACAAAATATGAAAATCATTATAGCTTTGAAATTTGTCTTTACATGCAAGTGCTTTGGATACCATCATTGAGAGTCTGTCATTTGTTGGAAGTGATTTATCTTCAACAGGCAAAAAGTTAGTATTTTTATTTGCAAAATGAAGGTTAAAATCATTAATAAAAATCTTGGTACAGTCATTCCACTATGTAGGGGCTCATCCATTGCATATATCAGATAGCAGATTTCATAGAATCATAAAATAGTTTAGGTTGGAAGGGACCTTTAAAAGTCATCTACTCTGGACCACAGTTTATGTCTCTATTATTGTTATCTATGCAAAGGAAAATCATCATTGTAAAAATAATGTGGACAGGAAGTTATAATTGTTAAAATCAGCTACTTCCAATAAATAATTGCTTCCAATAATGTTAATAATTTAGTAATTTTTTTTGGTCAAAAGTCTGAAACACAACTTTTGCCTAAGAATCTGGAAGCTGTATCCCCTTATTAATAATTGATTTAAGAATAAGTGATACTTGGCTATATAAGAAGTCAATAGAGATTTTAATCTGAAATGCAAAGCATTTTATGTAAGCTTAGAAGGGTGGGGTGGTGTATTCTCCCCCTACTTCCTTGGGGCCTTCTATGATCTCAGGAACTCTCATTAGGCCTTGGCCTTTGTGTAATGATTTGGGCAGTAACGTGTCCCTTGACCATGCCAGGAACTCTTTCATGGCTATGGTGGGGGCAGTACTGCCTACAGCAGGGGCTTCTGTTGCCTGATGAGGTGGGGAACAAGTGGTAATCTGTCATCCCCCTACACCTTGGACCTTCACTTACCTTACTTGTATTCTGAGTGGAATGATGCCATTGTTACTGGAATTCTTAAAACTTCTACAAGTTCCCAACCTGGGTTGCAGTCAGGACAGAAACTGACGGATGGATGGGGCTGTGCAGGGCTGGAGTTGGGCTCCATGATCCTCCCTTCCCACGCAGTTTATTCTGTGACTAAAGTCAATCACTTTGTAACCCCATAAACAGGTGAGGCCCTTTGAGCTCTCCTGGGCCACAGTGGGTTGTGCCAGTATCTCCCTCAGAGTGGGACACCTGTCAGGGCTTAGGAACTGCCAGGTTCACAATACTCAGAGCACGACTGAACACCAACAATGAGGGCTGGGCTGATATCCCCAGTCCTCAAAAGTCAGTACTAATTGAGAAATGCCAAGAAATTTGAAATTAGTATTTCATGGAACTCAAGGGGATTTTTTTAACAGATACCTTTCTATTATCCATATATATAAAATATATATCTCTTTGCATTTAAGGGCGTGTACGTGTGAATTGATCGAAATACTATATATCAAGTATGGGATAAATATTGCCATCTTGGATCTGTAATTGTAGTGAGACCCATTGACTCTCTCTGTAAATGTTAAATTAGTCAATGATTAAGTGCTGCTAAGTCGTTTAGATATAAACTATTGAAAAAGTCTGAGACTAAGATTGGATTTGGCGGTACCTAAGCTCCATAAGGAGTTTAGAAAACAAGGGTTTCTTCTCTGAAACTCATGACTCCAATGGATGGCTCTCCCTCACCTTTTTGCATCTCTGACCTCTCTGCAACTCATTCTAGCTTGATTCCAACTCAATTTTCCTTTGTATGTTTCATCTATGTAATAAGCAATAGAGTGAACTTTGACATTGAACTTTAAGTCACACCTTCACAAGTTGATATGAAAAATGCTTTTGTTAACAAATTTGACAGTGATTTTTTAAGTGCCCTAAACCACTAATTTCTGACAAATGGTTAGAAGCTTGAGATACAAGAAATGCTTTATTTATGTTCTGGTTTATGTCTACCTGAATGATAGACAGTACAAGCAATAACTTTAAAAAAATTGAAAAGTTAATGGTGCTTGTAAAGTTTCTTTATGTCTGTTGTGACTAGATGATACAACACTCTCAGAAGAAACAAAATTAATTAAATCTACTGTAAACACAGCTATGTGACATAGCTATGGATATTTTATTTAAATACAAATTAATCTTCACAGATATTAAAATATCTGCACCAAACAATCAAATGTTATCTTTGCATTTATAAAATATCTTCCTGCTATGAATGATGAGAAGTAGAGTACAGGAAAAAATATCCATAATGTAACATAGTTTTTTTTAATATCTTCTTTTTCTTTATTTTACTCTGGCTTAAAAATTAAAACTGTTAGCAGAATATAGCCCAGGTTTGCTTCTTTGTTTATAATAATTCAAGCAAGAAGTGCATATACTATTGTATTATGCCATTCTGAAACAACCTGAAGTTGAATAATACACTCCTCTTGAAAGAAACGAGGAGTAAATATATGTTAGAAAGAGAGGGAGAGGAAAATATGGAAGACATGTCCAATGCTTACCATAGAAATTATTCATGTCTTTTTTTCATACCAGAGTAGGTGTAGATGAAACAAAAAGGACAAGGTAATAAAAGCAATTTGGATGAAACAATGCATGGATGCTTGTGCACTGAGATTGTATCACACTGTGACTGATCAAGTTGCTCTCTGCAATTACTCTTTCTTTAGAAAGGGGGTAATGCAGACCTTGAAGACTTCCATTTGTACATGGAGAAGCTCTACAAAGACCTTTTACATTGAGAATATGGAGTGGAGGGGGGGACAGCTACATGCTTTGCAACATTCTTTTGTCCTTATTGCAAGTCACAGAATAAAACACAGAATATTTTATTTTCCTAAATATGCCAGTGTTGAACAACTTTCCAATGTATGTGTATATGGAGATTAGAAAACATGGATTAAAAACTACTTTTCTGACTATTGAACTATAAGTGGGTTTTAATATAGAACAGAGGCTTTTTTAATGAGGATATGCCTTGCAATTAGCCCTAGGATGCATATCAGGGCATCACCCGACAGTGGTGATGTGAGAGATGGTGAGAGGCGTCTCGGCTTTTAGCTATCTCTGAATCAGTGATGTTCACCCAACAACCATTGTGAGCCTCATTACTGGTAAAGACACAGTGTGGATATGCAGACCTAGAATCTTAAGGTATTGGAGAAAATATAACTTTTTTCTTTTTTTCTATTTCTTTTTCCTCCTGATACAGCAGTTGAACTTTTTGAGAAAATACTTGTACAGAGAATTTCACAACACAGGAGGAAGAAACATAGAGGAAATAGAGTTAACCAGCTAGCTGATTTAAACTTATCTGATTTTTGAAGGCTCCAGAGGACAGAAGAAAATAAAACTTTATGCTAATCTTTGGTTATGGGAAAACAATTTTTCTTGCTCAAAGCAGTTCAGTTTAAAATAATATAAATAAATAATATTTTAAAACAAACAAAACACTCCCTAAAATTTGGAACTATTTTTTTTTTTCTTTTTGTAAGGCAATATTTACCATGACTGTTTTGGCTCCTGAGGTTTCAAAACAAGAAACCATTCTAAACAAGGTTCCATTAAGTTCCCTAGAAAATGACTAAGGATTACAGTGGAAACAGAATTCACACCTCAGGCTCCTTCCTCCCAATTCCCTGTGCAAATCCTCAGCTGCATGTGGATGCCAAGTCTGCATGGTCAGCTCTTAAGTGCCTGAAACTCATGAGCACAGGCCCAGAAGTACCTTTGGCTGGAAGGACAGTGGCACCCTTCATTTTCTCCTCTTCTCTCGATAATCATACTTAACATGGACTTTTAGAAGAGAGTTTAGCAGAACACAGTGTCTACAATCCTCTTTGTCTGGACTCCCAGTTGGAAGATAGAAGAGGTTAGAGCTTTTGCTCTCAGAAGTAGCCAGTCTTAGAAGCTGGGTCTAGCTTGCACTGCCATCATAACTGACATGCTTTCTGCAGATTTTTCTTTTTAATATTTTCTAAGAGGCTTTCTCTGGTGTGCTACCTGAAATAATCTGAATAAAATGTACAAAGGGCAGTGGGAGCAGAACATTGGATTCAGAGTAAGCATTGACCTTAAACTAACACTACCTCTCTTCCCTTGAAGAACAAGAGGGTCATCTGCACCCACACCTTAGTGGATAAGATCTCTTCTGGGAGTTGGAAGAAGTCAGTTCAAAACCCACAAATTTGAGGAGTGAATAGATTCCAAATGTCACTCTTTTAAAGTAGTTTCTCTGTGTTTTCATATATTAGCATGCAGGAAACCACCATTGTAGTACTAAAAGGAAAGGAAAAATTGACCTGCTTTTCATTTCTGAAAGGACTAATTCAAGTGCCACAGACAGGATTCTGGGCTGAGGATCAATCACATCAATTTTCAGCGCTCTCTGCTTCTTACTGCTTTTTTTTCATTTTTAAAACGGCTATAAACCCTCTTTTTTTTTTTGCAGCACTGTAAGACTTCGGTGACACTGTTAATATACTACATTTAATATCTCACTTTGAAAATTAACTGAGGTTTTCAGTGGGACTAAAATTAGATGAATAATATCACAAAAACACACAAAAATTCAGGTTGCAGGCATTATAAAGAATCTGGAATTAGATTTCAATTCAATTTTATTTTTCATTCTGAACACATAAATGGCACCAAACTTATACTTTAATATATTTATTTTACTAATCTGAAATAAATCATAAATAGTGACAGATTACTGCAGTCTTATAAAGTTTATAAGGAAGCAAAAAACCAGACAACCACAGAGGATAATGCTGCCATATACTTCAAAAAAATACATACATACCATTCTGCTGTTTCGAAGCACAAGATTGTGTTTTAAAAAAAAAAAACAAACAAAGAACCAACCCTATATCTCAGAAAAAAAAATCTTCAAAAGCCAAAATATCACAAAAAACCTGCTGGAGAAAACTGAAAGCATATAATCTATGAAAAAGCAAATTGCTATAGCTGAAATACATAGTTGAAATAATGCTATAAAAATCTAGACACCAGGAGAGACATGTAAGTAGTGAAATGAGTTGGAAAGGTTTGCTTTTTCTATGTGTGTTTTGTGAAAAAACAGCCCTAATGGTTTGGATCACTCAAGGCTGAAGTTTCTGTGAGAGGCATCAAAAGAATTTTGATAACCTAACTTTCTTGTTTCTTCAGTGGCAGGAATCAGTGTGTGTTAATTTTTGCCCCATCATTTCCTTGATTTCATAGCATGACTCACATGCCCATTAACACAGCAACTATATTTTTGAGAAGATGAAAATAAGTATAGTGTTTCTGAATACATTTAATTCTGTCAGTAGCTAATACAATTCTTCACTATTTTCCGTGTCATGTATGTTTTATATTAGTGTGCTTTGCTTTCATTTTATACCTCCGAGAGCCTTTGTCACCTAATCACAAGTACAGTGAGACTGAGGAAAGCATTCCCAATTTCACTGCTCAGATTGATGGCATTGCATATATTGACAACTTACATCATCACTAATTAGTCCTGTCCAGCAGTTACTTCTACTAAATGGTGAAATTTAGATGTTAAGCTTCATCAGGGCTGTTATGAAATACACATACACTCACATGGAATATGGACCACGTAGTATGGATTTACTGGATGAGATGATGACTAAAGTAGGATTTCACTATACACCCATAGGCACAGAGGAATTAGAACAGGCTGTAGTGATCAAAGATGACCAAGTAACAATTATCATGTTCTACTTGGTGTGAAAACCGGTTTAACTTGGAGCACACCAATAATTGCTGTAATGTACAGTACTTTAGAACAGTGTCAGTAACCAATGCTGGAAGCAGAGCTTCATGGGATTGTGGGAACTCATCACTTCTGTACAACAAATCATTATGATTACACAGAAGCTTTAAAATACTCTAAAACATGCATCACTTCTTTGGGCATCATGCAGGAACTCACACATCTTCCAATTTTTACTTAATACCTACTTATCACCTCTTTTGTGTATTTTGCTTACTTATATTTACACATTTTACCTACTTTTACATACTTATGCATAACCTGTACAGTTCACTTACTAATACATTAACTCACTACTTATACATCTTACTCTATTTTTACCTATCACAGTACATACACATTTTACTTACTTAACACAGTACTTCTACTTAACACAGTACTTATACATTTTATCACTTTTACCTATAATCCAGTACATATATGTTTTGCAAATCCTGTGCATGAGATTACGCATTACTTGATTAGTCCCTTTACTTTGTCCAAGAGCTCCACACACACTTTTCAGATAATAAGATTGGTTCCTAATCCAGTGCAGCACAGTCCTTTTTATCTATTCCTTGCTGTCTTGGTACTTAGCCTTTCAGCTTCTCCTTTCCCAATACTTTTTCAATTTAGCACAGTTTACTTTTCAGTCCCTGATGAATTCCTGAGAGCTGTAACAGGTGGGCTCCAAATCCAGGCAAGCAGAGTTGAGATGATAACAGCAACAAAACCCATCCAGTGATCAGCAGCCAAGTTAGTACAGGAAATCCAAACAACCAGACCACAAAGGACAAGCCTATCCTACCTCTCTCTTTTCCTCTTCTCCTTCCCCTGACTGGGCTTAAAAACCCTCCGGGAGCTGATCTGCTACACCTGAAGCTGGCTGGCCAGGTGAGGCTGGTGAGGGTAATTCCAGCCTGGTCTTACTGTGAGGGCTCCAGTAAGCAGAGCCATTGATGGCTTGGCTGGGGTACACTGTCATGATTCAAAGCACCTTACAACATGGTATCGTAACGTGGTTCCTGAGCTACAAGAAGACTGCTAAAGGAATTAAGACAACGAGAAGTTGGTAACATTTTCCTGTGAAAAAAAACTATAAAATTGAGGACTGGTTTACATAGAAAACTGGTATATATTTAAGTGCACAGTTGCTTTGAGAAGAATGATAAATGCAATTTAAAATTATTTCTTCAGCATTCAGATTGATTCAGTTGCACTAGTTAGATAGAAAAACTTGGTCATGACATTCCTCATTGAGTAATTAAAGGGCACCTCTCTTGCTGAAGAAACGTTTTGGGGCAGACTGGGCGCAGGTCTGTGTCCGTGAGATAGTGCTGATCTAACCTGAGATGGTATTTTCTATGATGTAGTTTTATGTGAATGTCTTGAACAATAACTTTCTATTATCTTGAGGCTGTAGTGCAGCATATCTGCACAGTATGGGCAACCTACTGTAATTTATTCAGGGCTTCTGTATTTGTTCATCACAAACAGATCTGGAGGGAGGCTGAAGAAGAGTCATTTACCAAGGTTTATTTTGAGCTTGGCCCTCAGAAGTTTTGTCCTGCTGCTTTGTTCTTCTTGTGCCTGAATGACCAAGAGCTCCTTCTGCACTTGGAGGGACAAACAAGGTGTCAGGGACAGAGAAGGGACAAAGGGATGCTTCTATTCTGGAGATAGGCTGGAAGACAGAAAATGTAGAGAAATGTGTCAGAAAGGACAGATGAAGAAGAAAGGAGGAAAGTTGGAAAGAACTGCTAAAACTATAATTTGTATATTTTCTACGCCTACTCTTCTGCCCATCTGCCTATTTCTTCTATCTGCTGAAGAGAAATGCTATTTGTCTTGGGCAATGCCAATTTCATTCTGTATATTGAACCATACTGAACTGAGAAAAAACAGAAGAGGTCAGTGAGATCATCCTCAAGTCTCAAACTAGAGGTTAATATGCCTAAACTTTACATTGTTGTAATGGCCTGACTTTGGCTGGCTACCAGGTGCCTACCAAGCTGGTTGCTCACTCCTCCTCAGCGAGGCAGGGAGAGAAAATACAGCAAAAAAGCTTGTGAATCAAGGTAACAACAGGGAGATCACTCACCAATTACCATCATGAGAAAAACCCTAGACTTGGGGAAGACTAATTTATTTTATTGACACTTAAAAATAGAGTAGGGTAATAATAAATAAAAATAGTTCTGTCACACCTTTCTGGGCTCGACTTCCTTCATTCCCAACTCTCCTACTTCTTACCCTCGCACAGGAAATGGGGAATGAGGCTTGTAGTCAGCTCATAACACTTTGCCACTGCATCTCCTTCTTCCTCACGCTCTTTTCCTGCTCTAGCATGGGGCTCCTCCTACAGCACGTAGTTCTTTGGGAATACTGCTGCAGCATGTGAGGTTCCCCTTGGTCAGGAGGTCCTGTCAGGAACCTGCTCCAGTGTGGGCTCCTCTCCATAGGCTGCCTCTTCCTTCAAGGCACATCCAGCTGCTCAGGCACGTGATTCTCTGTGGGCTACAGTGTGGATATCTGATCCATCATGGTCCTCCATGAACTGCAAGTGAATGATTTTTTTCACAATGATTTTTGTCCTGGGTTGCAGGGGAATCTCTGCTCTGGCACCTGAAGCACCTACTCCCACTCCTTCATAGACCTGGGTTTCTGCAGGGTTATTTTTTTTTCACTTTTTTCCCTTCTTATCCCTCAAAGCTGCTATGGGGTGTTTTTACCCTTTCTGAAGTATGTTACCACAGAGTTTTCACCAACATTACTGATGGACTCAGCTTTGGCCAGGGGTGGGTCCATTTTACAATGGTTGCATCCAACACAAGGAACCTCCTGGCCTCTTCTTCCAGAGGTCACCCCTTCAGCTACACCTCTATGAAAACCTTGCCATGAAAACCAAAGAAATTTATCATTAGTGCACTGCCTAAGGTGAGTTCTTTTTCATTTCCAAGAAAAAGGTAAATGACTTGTGTAATAAACTGAAACAAAATATTTAAAGAAAAACTTCTTGTCCAATGAAAGCAAGCTTATTTTCAGAAATTAATTGTTTGTACCACTTCCAAATATAACTCCTGCAAGCATATTCTAGGGTAATTTGTTTATGTAATTTTTCTCAAGCAGTTTTACAAGTCTTTAGTGACAAAGTTTCAGCACTTCCTTTCATGGCCACTCTACAGAAAATGTCACAGTCAGGGAGCTTTTCCAGATAAAAAGTCTTTATGAGCCAGCAACAAATAAACCATAATAAATGACTGCATATCTAATTATATGGCACTTGACTCACATATGACACACTCCTAATAAAATTTTTTTTATTCAGATTTTTAATTTACAAGCTTGTCACTTGTAGTTTAGTAATTTTGTTCAGATAGGGTGAAAAATTGTCTAAGGTTCCTCTAATTGCCAATTCTTATTTATCAGTTCTAATTATGGGTAATCCTTGTATTACAAATCACACACAAACAGAGCAACCTGTGGTACATAACCTAAGAAGGCAAGTAGTGAGTGTAGAACACTAGGCTGGATCAAATATGGTGAATATTAGTATCAAATACTGAAAATTTCTTTCTTTGTCAGAGAAGATTTCTGATTGTTGTACATTCATGGAGTGTCACTAAGGTAAATGGTATTGGGATGCTGCTATATTCTTTCTAATCATATGGAATTCAAAGAAAGCTGATAATTAAAGAACTGTTAAGTCATTATATATCTGGGAGGTTCACTACTCACACTTATTGCTGAGTAAATAAAAGCCCAGACTTTTAGAAAATTGCAGGTGTGCAAAGTTTTTGTGTGAGTCTTGAAAAAAATCTCTTTGCTAAAACATTTTACGAGTTAGTGATAATTGGTTTGCAGGATTCAGTTCATAGACCATCTGTCATCACCTGACAGTCCAGGTCACTTGTTTAATTTGCTTTTTTGGTCTTCCTAAATGTAAAACAGTGTTCCTGCTCACGCTTGGTGGGCTCTGTTGGTGTGGTCTGTCATGCTCCTTGGCCAGGCTGACCCAGCAGCAACCGGAACTGGGGATGTTGCAGGTGGCATAGGAAGAGGAAGCAGAGAGTGAGACTGGCCAGCAGTGGTTTCCTATTACTATAAAGATTTAGGGGAAGGATCTTCTTTACTACTCTTTCTTCATAGAAAATCTTTAAAGAATGACTGGAGAAGATGAGCAGAGCAGGATCATTGTAGTGACAGGGGTTTGAATGGAGACACCATGTGACAGTGGGGTAAGAGAGGCAATTAAGGACCTAGCTTGTGACAGTGTTGGGCAGATCATTGGATTATCGCTGGTATCTCGGGGAAGGTAATTCAGGAAGCACTTATTAATTTAGGTTTCTCTGAATTGCTACTTATTTTTCCTGACTCCCCAAGCCCCTTTATTCACTACTGGAAAAATAGTTAATCATGAGTTCCCCAATGTCATAATTTCTTAACCCAACTCTGCAGCTGAATAGATGAGCTCATGCAAAATGTTCTTCCTGGCTTTAGCTTTCATTTGACTTGTTTTATTTTACTTTATTCTATTGAGACTGACAAAAGTGATGTTTGAGGGTTTTTTCTGACATGGATACACTTTCCCCAGGCATACCTCTCTGGCTGACTCCAAGAGAATAAAAGCAAAGGGCTGTGTGATGGCAACACTGCTTGGTCACAATATCATGAAGTGGACCAGGGCCAAAAGGAAAATAAGATACTTTATTGCTGGTCCTGGAAATATCAAGTTCCCTACTTAGCTGTTTCACCTTCATTTTATAGGCTGTATTCTGGCATAGCCTTTTCACTTTAAAGCTCTCTTTTTAAATTGTCTGTACTTGAAAGATTGGCTCTTGGAACATAATACTGTTGTTAAGTCTTACAAGAAAAGAATTTCAATTTTGGTTGGTCGCAAAGGGCTCTTCTGAGTAGTGCAACTCAGTGCTGAAATGCCTCTCCTTCAGGGCCGTTTCTGAAAGTCCTTCCAGAGCAGAACTGTTCTCACGAGCCTTGTAATTCCAGTCTACCAAAATTACGCTTCATAATTCATAATGGGATTTTTCAGATAATGTATTTGTATTGATAAAAAACTTGGACAGATCCAATATATTAAATGGGAAGATTACATTTTCAGACTAAAATACTTGATTGTAGAAATACGTTAAAAATGAAATGGAGTCCCTACTGCGGTGTCTCAGAAACCCTCCCTGGAACATGAAGGGTGATGAACCACAGTTCATGATTTTCTCTCAGAAACTGAAAACATTAATTGCTCAGGGTAAAAACTAATACTAAAACCTGATAAGAATTCAATAAGGTGATTACTAAAGAGGATGATTTTTATTTTCTAACTACAGACTTTTTAAAACAAAAAAAATGGCTGTTTTCTGAAAGAGAAGATTAATATATTAACTAATTAATTTATTTATATTTAGTAATTATCTAGAACTTCATCTTGTATATGTACATTTTTTTTGCATATCATGGAATCTCAGAATGACACAATCAGCTGACTTGGAAGGAACCCACAAAGATCATTGAGTCTAACTCTTGGCCCTGCACAGGATATCCCCTAAAAGACACACCATTTGCCCAAGAGCATTGTCCAAACCCTCCTTGAACTTTGCCAGGCTTAGGCCTGTGACCCTTTCCCTGGAGAGCCTGTTCCAGTGCCCAACCACACTCTGATTGAAGAGCCTTTTCCTAATATCCAACCTAAACGTCCCCTGACACAGCTTCAGTTCCCACAGGTTCTGTCACTGGTCACCACAGAGAAGAGATCAGTGCCTGCCCTTCTGCTTCCCCTTGTGAGGAAGTTCTAACTGCAGTGAGGTTTCCCCTCAGTCTCCTCCAGGATGAGCACAAATGACCTCAGCCACTCCTCATATGGCTTCTCCTCCAGGCCCTTCATCATCTTTGTTGCCCTCCTTTGGACACTTTATAGTAGTTTAATGTCTTCCTTATGTTGTGGCACCCAAAACTGCCCCCAGCACTCGAGGTGAGGCTGCCCCAGTGCAGAGCAGAGCAGGACAATCCCCTCCCTTGCCAGGCTGGTGATGCTGTGCCTGATGCCCCCAGGACACGCCTGGCCCTCCTGGCTGCCAGGGCACTGCTGGCTCATGTTCAACTTGCCATTGACCAGGACCCCCGGGTCCCTTTCCTGCAACAGCTTTTCAGCAAACAACTATTTCAGCCAGAAAGTCCAGATTTCAAGCATTTGAGTACCTGCATATCATTTCAGTACCTACCTGCCAGGGTTTCAGTGGTAATCATAATTTCAGGTTTTTAAAAACTCCTAAATCACATAATAGGTTGAACCTTACTGAAAGTCAAATAAACAAGACTTGTAATAACCTCTGATAAGTGATCATATTAAAATGCTAATGGGTAAAACAATGAAACTAATTTTGTACTGCAATATCTAAATATTATAAGCAGTACATTTAAGATAGTTTGGTGTTTATGACTTGGATCTCTAATCTCTTCATAATCTTAATTTCTTTTTGGTAAGACACTAGTTACAGAAGAGAAATTAGTTTCTGGACATAGTTGTCATTAATGGAGTGCTGAAAGATTTATTCTGTACTTGAATATAATCTGTAACTCTGTATATAAAGTGAAGCTTTAAAAATATAGGTAACTTCCAGGATTTTTTCATAACTACATATGCTATAAGCAAATTATTTTATAAACATATATATATATACATATGCTAAAAAATATGATGACTGTGAAGAAAATATATCACTGTAACTTCTCCAGTATTTGCAGAAGGGAAAATCTACATATAGGTGTATTTTTTCCTAATATTATATTAGTAACTTCTATTTCAAGAGCTGAGGCATAGTCAAATGTCTTTCTTTTCTTTCAAATGTTTCTTTTCTTTTCTTTTCTTTTCTTTTCTTTTCTTTTCTTTTCTTTTCTTTTCTTTTCTTTTCTTTTCTTTTCTTTTCTTTTCTTTTCTTTTCTTTTCTTTTCTTTTCTTTTCTTTTCTTTTCTTTTCTTTTCTTTTCTTTTCTTTTCTTTTTTTCCAGATTTTATATCTGGATTTAATATCTGTATTCTTTACTGCTTGTTTCTATTAGATTAATAGACCTTGTGATCTGTGAAGATAATATTCCTGCCATGCATGGCTCTGCAAACACATTAAGGCAACTGATTAATTATTGAAAAATTATAGCCATAAATTCTGTGACATTAGCCAGAACACAAATGACTTAGCAGCAGCATTCTTTCTTTATTTCATCCAGATATTTCAATAACAGCAACCTAGAAAATAGCTTTTATTGAAATATAAGATATTTTCAACTGTTGGCTAGCATGTCTGAATACCACCACCAGTGGGCAATAATGGGCCTTTTATTCTCATTTTGGAACCAGTGTCCATGAGAGAAAGAGAAGAAATAGGAATCTTGATCTGAGAGCTAGTCCTAATCTAGTAATTCCTGACTAAAATTGGTCCGTTTATTTCCTTTGTACTGCCTTCATAGAGCACAACCCTTCCTCTGTACAGCATTAGATGCCTATATAACATTAAATATAGTCAATTCTTTATAAACTCCTCTTTCTTCCTCTTCTTCCCATCTGAACTTAATTGAGCATTTTCATTGTTACTGCAGAAGCACTTGGGAGTGCTGAATGTGTGACAAAGCTTGTAGCCAATGCAATGAGCTAAGCACTTCAAACAAGGATAATAGCAGTTAAGGAGGGCAAGAGAAGAGAGGAAGAGAGAGAGAATGGGAAGTTTCAGAGAGAAATTAGGCCAGGGACATGTAACTTTTGGGCAGCCTTCAGTCTGCTCCACAGCTTTGCTGTGTGCCAGGGGCTATGCTGTAGGTGTCACTCAATCTTTCAACCATGCTGCCTAGGGGACCACATGTGCTGCTTCATGAACTGCCCTACCAACTTTGAGAGTTTACTCCCTTGGACCCCAGATAAAGGCTCTCATCCCATCTAAAGAGCATCTTCTAAAATGTTTATGATGAAATCATAGTCTCTTGTTCCTCCTTATTGAGCTCTGCCCAGCTTAAATAAGACCTCTTCTTATAGGAGCAGCAGAAATGCACTGACAGGAACAAAGCCCAACGAGCTGTGTGAAAACAAAGTAAGAAATGTTTTTAACTTGCAAAACAGGTAGCAGCAATGATAAAGCTGTTATATGAGTATGAACCTTATTGCCATTACCAGCAGTTTCCAGCAGAAGTAGTATGCAAAGAGAGAAATGCTGAGCAACTAACATTTTTTTTACATCCCCTGCAGCACAGGAGTGCTGCTGAGGGTAGCATGGCTGGGTACCAAGTTAATTGTCATGTGTTTAGTTACTTTAGTTACTCTTCCATAGGCATGCATTTTAAAAATTTTTATTACATCCCATAGTATTTTCATAGGAGACCTTATGGTAGTATCATCCTGTGTGGAATTAAAGTGTTTGAGTGAATTAAGAATCCCACAATAATAGGAATTAACCTTAGAAGGTTATTTTGTTGGTATTTTCCCCCCTGCTTAATGAGACAAGATCAAACAGGCCATACACTGCAATGTAGATCTCAGAATAGTTCTTTGGCTCTCTAACCCTATAGAATTCTGACTTTGCTAAGTACCTTCCCCTTTAATCTCATATCACCCTGACCACCTTTCTTGCTTGTCAATACTCAGTACTTGTGCTGGAAGGCAAAAAGGAATTTCCTCAGGGGAAGCAGCAATCACGACTCTGTTAAATTTATGGCTTCAGCTGCTGGCTGCGAGTCAAGGTCCTCTTCTAGGTTGTGGGAGGGTGTCCTATTCTGCCCACACAAAGCTCAGAGCCAACTGGGCAAGAGCCAAGTGAGCAATACTGGGTTTTTTATTCTCATTTGAAGCTCAGAGGCGCTAAAACGTATCCTTGAGAGGAATGGGGAGAAATAAATTTTCCTGGAAACCACTGAAATAGGACTTAATTAAGATAGCTGTATTGCCCTCTACTGGTCATAAAAGGTACCTAATTAAAGTAAAAATTGGAGTCTCAGTCGTTTCATTTTAACTTCTGTCACTCTTGGGACTGAACATCTAGGCTTGAGAACTGGGAAAATGAGGCAGGACCTATATGACCCTTAAAAGGGAATTTCCAGATAGAAGATCTACTAACGTAGAACTTATATCTCTGGTAGTGCAAATAAAGCAACAAAAGAGAGGAATAGAATATTAAATATAAGAAAGAATTTTCTCTGTGTTCCATTTTAAATGTGGTGACTCAGGGAAGGGTAAACAAAACAATACAAAACACACACAAAAAAAAAAAAAAAAAAAAAAAAACCAAAACAAAAAAAATCAAACAACCAAAAAGCTACAAAACCAGAAAAAAACAACCAACCAACGAACAAAAAAAAAAAAAACCCAAAAAACCCTATTCTGTGTGTTCTGGTTTTTGCAAACCAGTAAACACCACTAATTCACTGAATTGACTGAGACAATTTGTTTCAGTGGTTCTCTTAGTGCGTGGTCAGATGCGCGATGCTTTTAATTTATCAATGGACTATTCTTATTTTACAGCAATATGTTTATAGTGTCCTGTTCACTGTTAAAGTTCTCTTTCAACCAATATTTAAATTGCTCTAATAAAAAAACATATCATATGGGAGGCTTGTGAGGAGATAAGGAAGAAGAGGAACAGGATGTCAAGGAAGATTTTGCAATAAATTACTCAGAGTAGTTATGTGTATATTTGTATGTGTTTGTCCATGAAGATCTTTGCAGGAGGAAAATATAGACACAGTTGTCTTGTATTAGTCATCTCACAAGTCCCAGTGGGCATCTCAAAAGAAGATGGGAAAACACTGAAAAAATTTATTCCAAAATATTATTTTAAAATCTCTGAGATGTTTCTTCTGTTTAAGAAAACAGATGAGAATATGTGTGATGTGATTAACCTACGTACAAATATTCACTCAGACATGCATTCACAAAGGGAGATGTTGCAAAGCCATTTTGAAAGCTCTATATAAGTTTAATAATTGTCTGATGGTGAACAGAAACACACAATTTAGGAGATTAGGCACACAGTGTGAATATCAATCACAAGCTCCTACTATTCAAACAATAACCCCAGACCATCCACTGTCTAAGATATGCTTTCACTTAGCTTTTGTCAAATAATAAGAAAATTGTCATTGAAAGAAAATAACAAGGAAAAAGAATAACAAATATTCTGTCTTACAGAATACAGTTTCCTTAGTCAGTGGGAATCAGTGGAAGCTGCTGAGGATGGGCAGGCTTGGGCACACACGCTGTGCTGGGTGTGTTTGCTGATGATCAGCATCCTGCCTGCCTGAGTGAGAGAGGCATGGCTACTGTAATGATCTTTGATCTTTTTGGGAGCACAGCTGCAACATCAGTAACAAGGGCAAGCTTCTGGTGATTGACTGCAAACAAGAATACAGATAGGATAATTCAAAGTTCAGTCTAGGTGGTTCCATAATTTAATTCCTCTTTTTTATCAGTGGGGAAATGTAGGGATGTGTTAATTTGTATGTACAGCAGTAAGACTGACTAACTATTCAGCCTCAAGCTGTATTCAATACCTACAAGTATGCAATGGGATAAATGCCATTTTGTTTATATTTGAGGGAAATGGGAAATAAAGTGAAGCTTGCTTTTTGGCTGACAAAGTAAGGAGAGTACATCAAGTAGCAAGGTAAAGAACGAGAGGCCAGCTCCTTACTCTGTGGTGCTTAAGCTCTGTCTGAGAATCAGAGAGCATAGATAATGAACCAGAGCAATAAGCACCCACTGTCAAACGTTAATGACTGAAAACAGAGACCTGTATAACTAGTAGAGGATTCCAGCTCGTATAATTACTCATCATCAAATGTGTATGGTAGGACTATGGATCTCCTTACTAGACTGCTTTATTTCACAATGAAATATGTAGAAAGACATACATACAGAAGTTCAGTTTAAGCAGAACAAAAATTCAGATATAAATCATTGCTTTTTATAAGATAACCAGAAGCTTTAAATTAAGAAGTTGAAGATGTAATGTGCTGAGAAGATGTCATCACATTTACAATACCTGGGGAGTATAGATATAGATGAAATTTTACAGAGGTCTGGTAATTGTCATAAATGAAATTGCTTCCAAGAGGTCATGCTCTCTAAGACTTTTTTCATTTTTTTTCCCCAGGGAGCTAGTCTTGTGTATTAATTTTCCCAGAAAAAGAAATCAAGTGTAAAAGTTTCACAATAAAAATATTTGGATATTCTGACATTAAATTTAAATTAGAAAAACAGTATGTTACAAAGCAAGAAAATGCTTTGTAGGCACTTGGGGATTGGAAACAAAACATGACATGGATTCTCACCATGAAATGATACACAATTTACCTGTAAAGCTCAGGTGAAAAGGGCCTGGGCTGGAATTCAGCACCCAGTCTCAAACACAAGGACATGGTACAGGTCCTGTCATGAAAATTCTGTTTCTCAGGAGAATAATTTACCTAGTCTTGTATACTAAGTAAGTAGGAGCTGCTCAGGTTTAGTCCAGGCTGTACTGGTATCTCCTTTTCTTTGGTGACTGACTCAGGACTGCAGGGGAGTTGCCTTCATAGGACTGGGAATTATAGTTCAGAAACTTGCCTGAAGACCATAATCTGCAAATTTGTTTTGAATGTAATGAATAAGGCTATTTAATTATTTTCTTTAAAAATATGATTGTAAATGTAATATTATGTGTCTTTCAAGCCCACTGACTGGAGTCAATCCCTTGTTCTGTCCCCAGTTCTATGTGAGAGAATTCAACTGCACTTTTCCTGCCTCACTGGAGTACCCTTGACATAAGATTTACAGCTGTTAAAGAGGGATAAATGCTCTCCATGGCTGCTGTTACAGCTGAGCTCTTATGCTGCTGGGAGTATTAAGCTCATAGAGAGTTGAGAATGTTCTGTAGCCTATTGGTCATATTATCTAGTTTGAAGGTGGAGAATCTGGATACAAGAAAAAATAGAAGTTGTATTAATGCATTTTATTTTGAACAGCAACTAGCTGAAACTCATAAGTAATGCTTAAGGCCCCTTTCTTACATAGAAACAGAAATAAGCATTCTAACAGTACATGCTCTCTCCTCTGCATTGCAGTCAAAAGATGCAGTTTGTAAGTACACCCTGCTGACCTGTGCAATCTGCCTGCCCACAGGAAGATTGTTACCACTGCAACAGTCATAGTGTACGTGACAGGAGTGTTTCCCTGTGAACAAAAGACTGCTCCCTTTCATGAAAAAATCCAGCAGCCAACCACAAGTAGCAGCACTCCTGAGTTCAGAAGCCCTACAACCACTCCTTCAGCTGATGATGTCAGACCTCAAGTGGCATCCAAAGGCAAGGTTACTGCATGAAACTGCTGAATCTTGTACTTAGACTTTTTCTGTGGGGGTAAATAGTGGCATATTAAATATATATGGTTAAGACAGAAGAAAAATAACTTCAATAATCCTTATCTCTACATCTGTGATATAAGCAATCTTGAACGGATCTAAAATCAATGAAGATCCAGAAGCCTATTCTAAACAACTTTCTAGAGCTCAGCATGGAAACAAGGCAGTATCATATCTACTTACATTCTTACATGTCACAGGTTTCATCCTAAAGTGCTGAGTGCACTTTTTACTTTCATGACCATGCTTGTACATGACACTTGCTGTGGGAGTACAAGAATATCTTTGCTCAGCTCAGATGAAGTATCCATTGCCATACCCTTCCAAAGTGGTAGGCATCAACCAGTTTTACATCAGATAAAATTTACAGTGGATTAATTATTTGTCAGTGTGTGGCTCCTGTGTTGCACTTTGTAGTTTAGGATACATGAGGAACACTGACAAATGAAGAGTTTCTTCATTTGTATGTTTTATGTGTTGCCCACTACAACTTCTCTTCCATCTCTAAAATATTATTACAACTTTTTTTTGGGTAGAATTATTTTCTGTTTTATTAATTCTCTGTTGATGAGGAGAGCTAATTTACCCTGCTACTTCATTTTTAAGCCTTGCTGTTAGTATAATTCAGCATTCCTGAGGAGATAAAATTTCATATTTGCTATATCTGACTTAAGTGCAGACAGCAGCCTTTCAGTGGATGTTACACAGGAGCTCATCTGGGAATGTAAAGAAGCTCCACACTGTGAGTTGTATTTGTGATTTGGTAGATCAGTGCCTCTGGGTGGGTGCCAAGGCTGAAGTAACCATTTGTCATTTCAGGTAAATTCTGCACTCTCCAAGCATGCTACCCAAACTCAGTCCTCCAGCTCTTGCTAATGAAAGAAGAAATTATTTTTCCCTTTTTTCCATGTGATTTGACTTCCCCTGAATTCATTTATTGCAGCATATTAATCCTTTGACTTTAGAAATAATGCTGGTTTTTATAAGGAGGTGAGTGATTGCCACCAAAAGTGTTTTATGGTTTGTATTTGTCCATGGGGAAGAAACAAGCAACTGAGTTTCGCCTGTCCAGCTTTAATGTCTGAAGACTATTGGGTGAGGTGGACACACAGCACCACAAATCGCTGCGAAACAGTTGAAATTTTAACACAGGAAATGTATAGAAGGATAAAACAATTTGCAAGGATGAACAGGAAATCTAAGTATGAGAGATGTAGAAGACAAACTACTTACAGAGAAACATTATTCAGGGCATGACCTCTGCTTGACTTTGGTGATATAAAAGTGGGGGCATTTAGGAAGTATTTTGGTTCTTACTGGCTACAGTTTTGGAAGCATTATGGAAAGTACAGTGTTCAGGTTTTGTGGTGGAAGAAAAAGGTTGTATTAGGGTAAAATAACTGAATGCAGGATGTTCTGTACTATGAGACCTGGGCAACTGGATCTTCTCTGCCATTGTCTCTGAAACTGTAAGAAACCTATCATACTGTGATAGTAATATCTCTTAAACTAACTTGCAAGTATAATAATTAAATAATTAATTAATCAATAAGTAAACAACTCTTGTTTATGTAGTCATATAAAACCAGAATTACTGAGTAAAAGCATTTAACAATCTGCATAAAATGTGAGGACATGCACAATATTCCTCATAGAAAGCAAAGGGTGGAGTTCACACTAAGGTACCTTTTGTTTTCTTAATGGTGACTTTTGGTAAGGATTACCTGTTTACATGGTTGCTGTTTTGTCAGGAATAACATAAAAAGAGATCTATTTTAAGACTTTATTGCTATACTTTATTACAGCATGCTTTTCTCTGTCTAATATGAGAAAAAGAATGTGTAATAGGACTACACATTTCTGCAATGCACTTTGAAAAGATCATGTAATGATTCTGAATGCAGCAGCTCTATAGTAGCATGACCCCACTGAAATCAGTGTCATGGTGAATTGTGGGGTCTGACAAGCCTCTGCCATGGCAGAAAGCCCTTGTTTAGATAAAGGAGACTGCACAATCTCCAGATGTGGGGTCTGACAAGTCCCTGCCCTGGCAGGAAGGCCTGGAGATAAGGAGGTTACAAAATCCCTCTGAAGGCCCCTCTTTGGGAAAGAGAGAATCTTTGTGGTTACGGCGAGAGAAGACAGACCCATGATCCTCTAGGAAACTGTATGTAAAATACCCTAATACCCATTGGTTTCTCACCCTTTCACACCCACCTCTGTGCCCCCATAAAAGAGACCCCTCTGCCCCGAGTCGGGGAGGATCCGTCTCTGGTCACCCCTTCGTGGAAGATGCAAGAATAAAGCGACTTCTGCAGAACCACCAGAAGGACCTCTCCTCTCTCTGTCCGGGCCTGGCCAAGGGGGGTTCTGCCTTGCAGAGCAGAGCTGAAATCACTCACTGAATCACTAAGAGCTGATGGCTGCTGAGCCAGGCACCTCTGCAGGCAGCCCCGGCCAAGAGCTGAGAGAAGCCACGACCCCCTGGGAGCAGGAAGACGGTTCCTCACGGGATCACCTCTCTGGGCGGCCACGGCTTCTTGGGTCTGAGCCCCAGACCCCAGCCAGCCGACCCTGGTGATAGTGAATTAATGTGGTAGTGTGCTCAGCTCTGCTCCTTCCTGCTTAAGCAATAGCAGCCAGTGGTGGATCTGATGGCTGCAGCCAACAGATGAGAGCTAGCTGAGCATGTGTCATCCAAAACATGCTTGGTATGCAAGTATGACTGTAAATCAATCTTCTTGCCACATAAATAGTGGACAGCCCAGGGCTCATTATCTCCCCTGCATGGCCATGGTTGGCAGGCTGGGATCTTCCTTTGAGCAGGGGCAACTCTCAGGGTTACTCTGGGAGGCTGAGAGATTCTTTGCCACAACAGATTCTTGGTAAGTGATCATGAGCATGCTAAACTTCGACATCTTACTTAAGTGATATAAAGGGCTAACTGTACACTCATAGTCCTTTCAACAAAAAAAATTGACCAAGTCTGGGACTGAGTTTGGATCCAGTTGCACCTAAACTCCCTTTCCAGAAGGAGTTTAGAGTCCAAGGGGGTACTTTTTGAATCTCATGGCTCTATGGGAGAGTGTTCCTAACAGTTATGTCTGACCTCTCCTCTGTGCAGTAAATAATCACTGCACCATGCCATCAAACCTTATTAAATCCCTGTAGCTTTGCTATCCAACTTTGTCAAATTGCTGTTTGCATCAATAAATATATTAGTTGTTCTCTTTAACAAGTCAAATGCATCACACCATCCTCAACAATTTAGCAGCAGTAGTAAACTACAATAACACTAAATCGGTTTTTGCTCTGGTATAAAAAAGTGTCTTATAAGCACAAGTCAAGAGACATACTCTGCTAACAAAAATGTTAGAATAGACTCAAGGGCTGAGATATCATGGCTGATTTATAACAGAAGACTTCCACACACAAAGCTGTATTCAATCCTTCTCTCCCTGGAATCCATAGAAAGTAAGTTAAAAGCATGATCTGACACACAGCTGGAACCAAGCAGCAAGTCATAATATTCCTGTACTTCTGAGGACTGCAATCTGACTGTTAGTAGCTTGCTGTGCATGGCTACAACAGAGGCGTACAGTTAATCTCGTGTGGGAAATATGTCAGTTAATTTTTGTTTAACACAAAGAGTCAAAAAAGCATAGCTTGACTTTCTTTTTTTTTTTTCTTACCACCAGTGATGGCAATAAGTTTTGATTTCCAAAAGGGTCAGTGACTGTAGTTGCTGTACTAATTTGGCAGCAAAAAGTATGACAGAGGAATTTTATTTATATACCTGGAGTGTATTGTTGCCAATAATCTGCCTAGTGTGCTTGCACCTTGGGCATCTTCCACATTATTAGACAAGTGCTTTTCTGCCAGCCTTCCTTGCAGTCACTTCATCACCATGCTCAGCCATTTTCTAACGCTGTTTGATTTCATCAGTGTGAATTTAAGCTCTGTTGTCACACTTAGCTTTGCAAATCTTTTTTTGATGGCAAGAAAATTCTTCAGCATTAAACTATTTATAGTAAATGAGGGTTTTAGCTCTTGCAATTTTTTGTGAACAGATCTTTCATCTTTAACACAAACCAATCCCTCACGCTAACACTCACAATTTATCTTCTCAAACTAAAGATATCCAGCAAGGTCTTTTTGTCGGATGCACCGAAAGCACATACTTTTATATAATAATGCTTTTACAAACCAAATCTTTACCTTGTTTTTGAAGAGCAGTCTCATTCTTTCTTACTTTTTGAAAACTAGAAATATTTTAAAATATGTTTTGTTCATTTTTTGCTAAGAAATATGTCAGCACACTTGGATGTTTCCAGTTTCTTTCTTTAGCTTTATAATTTGGTGGAGTCTAGAAACTCCTATTTTCTATTCTTACCTAAGTGTTCCTATGACCAAAATGTCACTTCAATATTCCTTTAGAATGTGAATAACTGTGTAACTTGCATCCTTTATACCCAAATCTTCCCACACCATTTTGCTAATGCAACAATGGCCTTTTCTGAGCAAAAGTCTAATTAAAGTTGTTTCTGTTTTCAGGTTAAAGCCTCCTGCAACAGCTGTGGACGAGTCAGTGTTAAAAAAATCAAATAAAATCCAAATCTTATGAAACTATTGTTATGATTTCCTATATCTCTGTCATAAAATTTTCATGAAGTGCTTTTTTATTTTTAGCCTTCTGCATATAACAGAAGAAATATGATCAAAAAGGGTGACTCACTAAACACAGGTTTATGTCAGACTTGGGAAGATTTTGAAATACGCAGAATTTGTTCCTGCCTTTGGGAACTGGGCAAAAAAGCATCCTTTGTAACTTTGAAAATCTCTCCACCAAGTTTCATCTGTGCTCTCACTACTAACTGTCATGGTTTCCAGTCTTTAGAAAGTAAGGGTGAGCTAGGAGAGTGAACTGATCTTTGCAGCAAAACGATCTTCTACAGACTTAAAATTGTCTCTCAGTTGTGCTGTATGTTCCCATTTACTGGTATATCTATTTTCAACTGGATAGAGTCAGTTCTACTCAGGTCTGCTGAAGGCTCAAAGAAATTATTGATGTTGGTAGCGGTTGTTTTGGTTTGTTAAACATACAGAGGAAAAGCCATTTTACTATTGTGTGGCCAGAGTCAATCCAGATGAGAAGGTAATTCCCATCTCTAGGGTGTACCTAGATTCTTCTCTTTTTATTCCCTGGATCTGAGAAGGGATGAAGTTGAAGCCTCAGCACTTGATGTATCCTGAGCCAGACTGTGCCTTCAGGGAGGTATGGTGCCCCCCGTGCTCTCCAGGGCCCACAGGGCAGAAACACGTTCCACACAGCCACAGTGACAATGCATGTCAAAGAGAACCCTGAACTCTGTGGGTCCCACATGAGCAGTGAATGCCAAGTATCTCACTGCTCAGCATTAATCATGACCTGTACTGTACCAAGATGTTGGCCCTGAAATACAGACCTGAGTCAAGGAAGTTTAAGGCAATTGCTGCTGGGGTTCAGCTACACAAGATGCTACTGTTGGTCTGGTAATAAAGACCTAAGGAGTGCTTTTTTTTTGCCAAGACCTGCTCTGCTCCCATGGCTGCCTTCTCCTCCCACTGATATTTATGTACTAGTGTTATTGGAACAACCTTTGTTTTCTGCTTCTGACTACATTTAAGTGAATGAGAATTCTCATATCTCAAATTTGTCTCAAGTCTTATCCTTCTATCCCTTGTTCTCCAAAGTTCATTTGGGTACCTTGGGTACTCATTTGAGGCACTTGATTTTTATATCCATTTTTTTATTTGCCACTAACTCCTTCTTCTGTGTGCTCTGTAAGGTCAGTGAGCCTAAAATATTCTCTTTGTAATCATGAACCCCTCTGAAAAAGTTCCTGTGTCCATTATGCTATACTTCTTTTCTTTTCCATTCTCCCATCTCTTCTTAAGTTTACTGTCCATATAATAGATGTCTGGTGCTTCATAATCTGTGTCTGGACTGGTTCCAAATACTTCCAAAAGTCTACATGCCTGAGCTGGTGTAAAACCAGGTGATGCATGCACACATGCACACACCCAGGAAGGATAAATCACTGTTTCTAAATCTATGCATGAAAATGTCTGCTACAGACATTTTCTCTGAAGTTCCAGCCAACCTTGGTCAGAAAAAATATCCTGAGATGCTAGTGTGTGAATATCAGAATTCTATTACCTATTTGGACCTTGCTGGTAGAGTAATTTTGGGATGGATTTGTTCCTTACACTATATGGGTTAATTTCACACATCTCATGATGTAACTAACGTGAATTTCACACAACTAATGATATAACTGAGGTACTTTATTGCCAAACTATATACTGGAATTTCATTTTGTATCATAACTCTGTGATATTACCCTAAAAAAATCAACACCTTTTTGTTTTCCAAGGTTAACTATGTGAGATATACCATTATTTTATATGCTTTCCTGATGTAGCATTTGTGAATTCAAGATATTGAAGGTGACCCTAAGGAAGGTCTTGAGGCCTTCAGCAAACTCCAGGATGATGACTGTGATCATGCCTCTCTGACTGTTTGCAGTGTATGTTTGGAACTGCAGCTGGGTTTGTAGTATGTTCTTGTGTCAGTTTGTTATTATACTTTTGGGTATGTAAACTATTGTAATTTTAATTTAGAGGCCTATGACAAGTAACAAATAGAAATTTTTGATGCATCTGACTTTTTGCTACATATTAATGCTGGAATCTCCAACCATTTGCATATTTTACCTTGTGAGAATAGGTAGTAACTTTATGAGTGTCTATGTCTAATATTGAGTCAGGATTTTGAGGAGCTAAATACACTATACTCCATGTTCCTAAAATTGTATTTAATTTTCCAATAGTTGCAGATTATGGTTTTGATTAAAAACTTGATTTCACCAATAGTCAGAAAATCAAAATAGTCACCAATCTATATAAACAAAAGCTATTTACATATATTAGCATAATGACTCTGGACTAATATGCTTCTCTAGCTCCATAAAGTGTACAAACTTCTGTTTCCTCACAGGATATGCTGTGTCTAAACACGTTAAGGGATGGCCAGCCAATGTTACAGAACACTGTGAGTGACATGACTGTGGACTGTACTGCTGAGTGTGAGAACATGTTTGTAGATTACAGAGATAAAGGAGAACAAGGTGACATTTTTCTGGGCTTGAAAACACCTCTTGAGAAAGTCCATCACAGAAGATTGAAAAGGAATGCTAGTAGACAGCCAGATACGAAGTAGAGTCACAATTGATACAGTGGGGTTGGTTAATTTAAAAAACCTCACAGAATAGGAATAAAAGGGCATTAGGAAGATTGAAATGTTATACGAATTCTGAGGGGGAACAAATTTGCCAAGGACAGAAAATCATTATATGTTATACATAGTTTAAAAAGGTGCTCAAATGGACCTCTCAGATATTAAAATGTGTCCTTCTTGTACATTTCTTTTTTTATCCCGTTTTTTATCCCTTTATTTCTCTACTGAACATAAAATTAAACAAGAAAATAAGCAAATAGCAGAAAATATGTGTTTCACTGGAAATTTAATTTTGCTGGTTCATCTTTAAAGACATATGTCACTAGCTGACTCTGTTTAGAAAAAATCATCAAAAATCTGTGCATCCATTGTTGATAGGCTGATAATAATCTACTCAGTAAATACTGGGAAGAAATACTGTGGATTCAGACTCAAGACTTTTTTGTTTCCTCAGAGAAAAGGTCTATAAAATGTTTTCATGAGGAGCTCACACCCACTCTTCACATCAATGATTTTTGAAATAAAAGAACCAAATTGTGAAAACAGAAAATCCATCCAAATTTTCTCATGAAGTGAGAAATTTTATGGTGTTAAAATGTGCTGAGCCAGTCTTTGGTTTTACTAAAGTCAAGGGAGAATTATGACTTTGCCTTCAATAGTACGAGGGTTTAGCCTTGTGTGTTTATAGATCAGAAATTCTTTAAACAAACATGTGCATCATATTTACACAGTTTGCTAGTCCACTTCTCTGAACCAAAACACAATTCCACTTTCCTTTTATGTTTGCTCCGTTCTCAAGCAAGAGCAGCATTACAGAAGTCAGCAAACAACGTCATTCTGTTTACAGTAAACATGTTCAATTTTCAGAGAGAATGACTACAAAACATCAGCTTTGCTCTTTATCTCTGGCCATGCCAGAACAAAGTTTGAAAGCACTTGAATAAGCAAAAGCTTATACCCATTTCATTTTTTTTCCTATTCACCAAGTTGTAATGGGTACAAAATGAGATTGTTCCATTTAATATATTATTTTTAATCATTTCAGGTTACAGAAAAATGACATATAATTCATCTTTGTATGTAAAATCATCTGTATTATAATACTAGAGTAATTACATTTTTTGACACTTTTTTAGCTACTTTCTAAATATTTATCTTTTTTTTTTCCTGAGATAGGATAACTGAGAACTATAATAAACCACTCATTAATTGAGGAAAATTTAGGTTTTTGCAAAAAAAAAAAAAGGAATTTTCTCCTAGAGCAGAAATAAAAATTATGAATCTTTTGTGAAGCTCTTTACCATTTCTATTTAAATAGCTTTGCCTTATTTAATCACAAAATGAAGATTCCTTTGAGAGTCCTTTAGCACTCACCTTTTTCTTTGTTGTCTCTCTGCTTTCAGTATGACATTGAATGTAGTACACAGATTATTTTTTTGTCTCTTACATAATTTTTATTCTAGGAAAACTTTATCAATTTACTGGCATTAGTTAATTGAATTTTGCACATATTACAAGTCAAGCCCATGATTAAGTGATTTAAAGGTACTGAACAAAATAAAATTAACTGCATTAGTTTTATTTGATTGGGCAGAGCAAGTATTTGGATTTTAATCTATAGTTCCTTTCTCCAAAGGCTCTCTTTACATTTAGATAATCATATACAGGAGAGCCTTGTTTAATTCTCTGTCTAGAATTAAGGTAAAATTTTTACTGTCATTATTCTCTACCTTTTAATTCCACATTTTATCTAGAAACATAGAATGATTCATTTCATTTTATCTCTTTTTTTTTTTTTTTTTTTCTTTTTCCTTGGTAATATCTAGGCTATCCACTTATCTCTACTCATTTACAACTCAAGTGTGGTTTCTTGAAAATCTTAGTGTAAATCAGAATTAAACATAAGATTCTACTTGTAAGATTATTTCCTTTCTAGGGTGTGCCATATTTAAAACTAGCAAGAGAAACTTACAAAAGAGTGTTATTTAATCATTGAACTGAAAAAGTTATGAATTTTCCACCTTATTAATTTTCACTTTTTCCTACAGTCCTGTATAATCACTGTAGAAGTCTGGTCAGGAAGGAGTTATTGCATTGCTATGCCTCAAACACTGGTGGCCTTTCAAGTGGACAGCTTGGAAGAGGAAGTGCCTGAAAAGGGGGGCCATAAGAAGGTTGGGGAGAGCCTTTCCAGAGAGTTTTCCTGTTCAGGTCCATGGTGACTGCATAGCATGCAGTGCAAGCACAGAGAGGGGGCAAGGAGTGGGCAAGACAAATAGTTATTAGTAGTTGAAGTTCAATGATAATTAAAAATATTAGCAGAATTCCCAATGAACAGAGAGTATCTCTGCCATGTGTGTGACTGAAATATTAACATTATTTAAAAGATGAAGTGCTGAGCATCTGTGATCCCAGAACATGTATCCTTCTTCCCTTTGCAATCATTCATTTGGAGCCCTTCTCCTCTGCACAATCTCATTTAAATTAGAGGACTGACTTGAGCTGTTGTGTGTCTGAGGCTCTCAGTGGTATAGGAGCATCAGCCACAACACAGACTCCACTGGGACTTGCACATATTTACGCATTTTACCCTTTGACTATTATTTATTAAAAAAACCCTTTGAAACCTATCATCCCCTCAGTTTATAGCTCGTCCTTTCAGAAGCTTCTGTTCTGCTTCACCTTGATTCAAACTCTGGTTTTATTTCTTAGTGAAGCAGAAAAATTCCAACCTAGATCATATAAAATGCTTATTCAATTTAATATCCTCTCCTCATCAAGCAAATTAATATTTTGACATTGTATAAAAAAAAAGCATTACTTTTTCTTGAGGAAAATATTTTAAAAAATATTTCAATTACTCATAGAATAATAGAATCATGGAATGGTTTGGGTTGGAAGGGACATTTAAGATCCTCTAGTTCCAACACCCCAGCCAAGGACAGGGACATCTCCCACTAGATCAGGTTGCTCAATGCTCCATCCAACCTGGTGTCACTAGTCCCTTTGTCATCCTCCATTCAAGTTGCTCTCTGAATTGAGAGGAGATGAATCAGCAAGTAGTTTTAGTGCTGACTGAAATGGCTTTTAGGTTCAGTTGGGCCTCTCTTTACTGAGTGAAAAAAAATCATCCATGCCCACAGTTTAAGTCTTTATAAATGCTCCTTTTTCAGGGTTTTTTTTTGTTTATTTTTACCTAATGAATTTTATGAAATTATAATCAGTCTTTTGCTGATTATAGTAAACCACTTTTGCTGGCAAATAATTAAAAGATATAATAATATCTTTTATATATAATTTGTTATATATTTCCAATATTATGAGACATGTCAGAGATTCAGTCTGCAGTTAAAAACTACAGATTGTACCAACAACTAATGACATTGTCCTTTACTTTTATGTTGACATTTTTTCTTAATTCCTCATCTCTCAATGAGTAAAACTAGTCCATTGTACCAGAAAACTCTACCTTTGTTCAGAACCAATCATGTGGGGCGAGGGATTTTGAACAAGGCTGCAACACTATTGCTGTGCCATTACTCCTCACGTGTTTCACTGCACATGAAGTAACATTACTTGAATTTGCATAAATGCAGCTCAGTTCAATAGCCCTACAGTCACCCTGCAGGGCTACTTGTTTGTTGTTACTTTGATTTTTGGTCAATCAAGAAACTTTTCCAGAGTATGCAGAGTTGTCCCAATGTACTCACTTGAACAGAAAAGCCAGAGAAAGCTCCTTTAATCTGGGGGAAAGCCAATACGGTTAGTTTGAATCACTTAAGAAAATCATATTCTGAAAACATACTGCTGTGTTGGGGAATTTTTGTTTCAGATAGTATTAGCCAAACACATACCCAGGCATGCTTGTATTTCTACCTGGTTACTGTCAAATTCCAGTGACAAATTTCATGACACAATCAGAAGCAATGTAGTGAAAATTTAAATAAGATGTTGAGGTCTAGCTGTAGTGCTGTGTAAGGTGAATTAACTGACTTTAATAATTTAAAGAAGTGGTTTGTTTCAGATGTACACAGATTTCTGTGCCCCTTCATTCCACATCAATGCACAATTAGACAAACTCCTTTTACAGCCTTCACGGTGTGTCCCTTCACAGTCTTCTGGCTTCCAAGACCAGCATTGTGTCCCACAGTGCAGTACAGAGAGATGGCAGAGTTGAAGGCAAAAGTAGGATGCAGTGAATGCATTGATGTATTTGGATGGGAGGTAGAGCAAAATTTTAGGATTATATATCCTTAAAATGCTTAACCTGAGGTGAAATAGAGCACCTTCCCTGTTTCTAAAGCTGGCACACATAAGCCTTCTCTTGGGGGACTGCTGAGGCTTACTGCTGCTAGACTAAAGGCATTCTTTCAGTCAGATTTAGCAAACTGTTGGTAACCTGAAAACTTTACAACTGTCATTTTGTATAAACCAATTCCTTCTACAAAGGAAATGTAATGTTATGATATGAGGGCTGGAAAATATTCAAAACCCTATCTGCTTACATGTGTCAAGGTCTGTATTCCAGAACAAAAAGAGGCTGTACAAAACTGAGATAGAATTGATGGATTTCTTACTGAAAAAGACTGTCAGGCTCTTAAGAGCAACAAATAAATAGATTTTTTATAAAAAGGGCTATATTCATTAAAGGACAAAATTCTACTCTAGAGTTCTGGACATACAAAAGTCAGCAGACCAACAATTTCAATGTTCAAAAACATAAAAGTTTTGGTGAGATGTGTTTAACTGACACCAAGGAGCTTATTTACTTCTCTGAATGGTCTCCAATTACTTCACATGAAAGGGTGGAGAAATTGGATTTTATGAAACATGTAATATCTGCCATACACAAAACAGGTTGATTTTAATGACACTTTTTTAATATTGCAGGTCTCCCAATTCCAGTTGGAAGTAGAATTTGCATTTATCAAAGATCTCATTTTCTATTAGCTGTCTTATAGGTTAATTTTTGTAGATTGTAAAGCAGCTTGGCTGTTTTGCAAAGAGGTTGAAACCCAGATGCCAAACAACTTTCTCAAGAGGTGAAAAATTGCTAATCTCTAGTGTGGTAAATGAGCTAGTGTGGAGATTTTGCCTGTCTGGCTAGATTAATTCAATTATCTGGACAGATTAAGTATTCCTGTGCTGTATTTCACTTTTCTGAACAGATGGTAAGAGTAAAGTGCAATGTTTTAATTGCCCTCCCTGATAATCTACTTCTTTGTCCAGGCAGTAAATGTCTTAACTCTTCAAGTTAAGTTGATCCTGCCTCTCACAGGTGTTGAGAGCCTGGATAGAGCAAGTGTTCTCAGCACCTGTGCTGAGGTCATAGCTGTTCTTAGATTTCTTTAGGCTGAGGGAAAAAGTTTAGACCTTCCAGAAGGCAATTCAAGTCTTTGATGAGCTTAATTACCCTTTTGCTGAGCTTATGTTTATCTATGCATTGCACAGTATGATCATGCTTAGACTCCTTAGAGACTTGTGCAGATGGCAGACCCAGGCTTTCCAGGGATACAAATGTAGACATGAGATTTAGCTGGGCATCTAGATGTATTTTCAAGAATGATGAAAAAACTGCCTCGCAGGCAGTGTCTGTCTGTATGTTTTTTATGCCTATTTATCATTTCAAATTTGACCTATTTACTATAAAATATTAATTTACTTATGGTTGTTTCTGGATAAATGTGATTTATCTTTATAGAGCTGCAAGAACATCTTTATGGGTATATTGGATTAATTACCTTCTGGATTATAGTATATATTTATAGATGGAAAGGCAGAGGATTTAAGAGAGGTCCATTGATAAGAAAGTCATTGATTCTATTTCAGATGCTCATCAGAGGGCCCAAAAGTAATTTGTTTATAAGGAACCTTATCAGATCTCTGCACATTCTAGTCCCTAGGAAGTTTCTCTTTGTCAGATCAAGGTTGTGCAAAGAAACTCTCTGTTGAAGGGGTTGGATTGCATCTGTCTCCATGTAATCTGTGAAACCTTAAGGTGCACCTTTCTCCTCCCAAGCCAGGGTAATTTCACTTAGTCTGGTCACCTCCTTTCAGGAGGATACATCTGCACCTATTGTAAGTCTTGAATGAAGGCACCAACAAAATGAGAAAGAACATATAAATTATGTATTAACCACCACATGGAGGTAAAAAATCCTCTTCTTTTAAATAGTATTAATTTTTCTCTAAAAGGTGGTTGGAAGGGGTAAGAACATACAATATTTAGCAATATGAAACTAAAATATATTGAGAAAATACCATATTCCATAGATCTTATTGGTGGAATCACTTTTATAGATAGGAAAGAATTTCAGCATGATAAACTTCTTGCAGAAAACCAATGAATTTAATTAAAAATATTTTTGTGGAAATTTATTTATTTCAAATGATGTATTAGAATAATTTTAATATAATCCATTAATGCTTTAATGGTGATGTTTATATTTATCATATTAAAGTTTTAAGTGTTTCTAAAGCTATATATTTTATTTTTTAAATTTGAAATTAGTATGTTTCACCATGACAACAGTTGAGCAGCAGAACAGGCAATCCAGGAGTTTATATAGGCTCCTTCTACAGATGTTTTCATTACTGGAGTGGAGAGAGACATGAGCAGCCAGTTCTGACCTCAGAGCTGGCTTTGCTTTGATCAGGAGGTTGAACAAGAGACCTTATGAGGTTTCACCCAGACTAAATTATCCTGGATGGATACAGAATTTTTGGGAGGATAGGCTGGGACTGAAAGGAGAAGGAGTCACCCTTTAAATGAGAGAGAAGTGTGGTTGTATTGAGCTTTGTCTTGGCACAGGCGATGAGTCAACTGAGCTTGTGGGCCAGGATTACCCAGGCAGAGTAAGACCAGTGACATTACGAGTGTCTGCTGTAGAGAACCTGGTGAGGAAGAAAAGATTCTTCCTGAAGAACCTTTTCCCTGATGAATAGGCAAGAAGCAGGATCCCAAGCCATGATTTTAGAAAAATAGATTTTATGCTGTTCCTGTATTTTCTAGGAAGGATCCCATGAGAGAAAGCCTGGAGAGAAGAGACCAAAAGAGCTGATATTCAGTATCACCTGGTCCAACTCAAGAATGGTCTGTACTGATGAGAAGGAAGCCAAGTAAATTTGTAATGAGATTTGCATAGATGAACAAAGGATTCATAAGAAAATTCAGACATAGAAATGAAGTGTAAAAGATGGGACAGATGACCTGGAGGGAATAGAAAAACATTGTCTGAGGCCAAGATACTGAATGCCTTCCTTACTTATAAGATTGGTTCTTATGAGTATGAGATCTCTGGGACAAGAGAGAAAGTCTGAAGGAAGTGAAGGAAGACACCCTCATGGAGAAGTATTTTGACACACTGGGTAGACACAAGTCCAAATGACCTGGCAGGATGCACCCACATCTGCTGAGGGAGACAACTGGCACTGAGACATCATTGTCATCTATGAAAGGTCACTGTGACTTGGAAAGACCACTGAGGACTGGCACAAAAAAAATGTTGTCTGTAACTCAGGAAGGCAAAGAATGCAGACTCAGGGAAATGCAGACCTGGCAGCCTCACCTCATCCTTGGGAATGTCATGGAGCAAAACCTCCTAGAAATGATTTCCAGACCCATAAAGGAAACAAAGATTAATGGGAAGTCATCAGTAGGGATTTATAAAGGGGATATCTTGCCAAATCAGCCTGATAATTTTCTGTGATGTGACTGTCTTGGTGCATGAGAAGGGAACAGTGAATATTGTTTGTCTTGACTATCAAGGGTTTGACACCATCTACAGTAACAATTGTCATAAGCAAACTGAAAGAGTACAGGTTAGAAAAAGTGATGGTGAGGTGGATTAAAAACTGTCTGAATTGTTGTCATCAACACTCAGTAATCAGCAGCAGCCAGACCAGTCTGTTCCTCTCACAGGGATTAACTTCAACATTCCCTGGGGCCTCAGTGAACAACAAGGTTATACAAAAATATGAAAGAAACAAAGGCATTCTGACAAGCAGAAGAAAGATCTTCCTTTTTTCCTATGAAATGCAAACCTAGTGCTGCAAAATATTCAAGTATCTTGAAAAGTCATGATTCTGGTTTCTAACTAATTTGTTTCTCTAATGACAGCATGATAGACAGAGGTACAGGGGTGCATTTCTGAAAACAGATAGATGAATCCAGCCAAATCAGAAAAAACTTTTCTTGAAGAAATGTAGTGAATTTAAAAGGAATTTAGAAAATTCCATAAAAATAGTATTCTGCTTTTAACTGAACTATATGGTTTAACAAATAATTTATGTCATTGGAAAAAAAATCTGATTTCCTTTCCCAGAAAATATTGATGTTTATACGTGTAACATCTCTTAAAGAAAAAAACTTCAAGTAAACAATTCAGCAAATACTCCAATTCTGAAGATGGTCAAAGAAGATAAAATTTCTTGCTTTTATATCATCAAAAACTGATAGGTAAATTCAGGAAACTGTTCCAACTCTTACCTTCTATAATTTTTATATTTCATGAAAAATATTACAAGAGATAAATAACCCAAATAAATTAACCAGAAAAGCTACACAATAGCACTAACAGTCTCGTGTAAGCCCTTCAGAGTGTAATTGCTTGCTTCAAAAGGAAAAAAAAAATATCTGAACAGAAAGAATAACTACATAATAAAAGCTCTTCTAGTGTAGATAAAATCAATCTGTAGTTATCATTAGCAGAGCTCCCACTTGGCATGTTAACTTTCTGCACATGTGAATCAACAGTGGTTTCACCCTTAATTAAAGTAGGTATTGCAAAAGACTTGGCCTTATTCTCATTTATTCCTTTTATCTTATTTCATGCCTTTTCTGCTGAAATATGGTGTTTATACAGCTACAGAAGTTTTGCCAGCAATATTTCTTAGATCTTCTAATAACCCCTTGAGCCTGAGTATGTTTTTCTTTTACAATCCACCAAATCCTGAAGTTTTAACACGTTTTGCCTTATTCAAAGCCTTTTTCCTCTCTTCAAATGCTTCATAACAATTTCCTACCAAAGCTCTAGAGGGTTGCTATTTTTCTTAAATGTTATAGGAAAAGTAGTTGATATATATACCACAGATTCCCTTTACAATCAGTAGCAGGAAAGTCAAAATCCCCAAAAGAAAGAGAAGAGAAAATAGCAATCTTGATTTAGAAAATGGAAAAGAAAAAACCTGCTATCAGACTGAACCTTCCTGCTGAAAGATTTTATTTGTTTTGTTTTTTTTTTCCATTTATATTTATCAGAGGGTAGTACCAAAGAAGAGAGATAGTATTTCATCTAAAAGATGTTCCAGTTTGATCTTAAACATTTATGATTTAGTTAGATTTACAAAGAGTGGTGTTTAGTCATCAAACTATTTCCCATGGAGAGAGATTTGAAAACATCTTACTGGTCTTACAAGGCACTTGTATTACACTTCTATCATTTTCTTTCATGTCTCTTCCTCAATAAACTGTTTACAAGCTGTTTAACTCCTGCCTGATAGCTACACTGTGGTTTTCTAGACTGTTAGCCATTAGGAAAAAAATGTCACAAGGATCATGTAACATATGTCAGACACCTTAAGTAAATCAGACAAATAAAAGTGCCAGTTTATTTCCCCTGAATCCTTATGTAAGGTTTCTAATTTGATTAGCTCAGGTGTAAAACTAGAGGAGATAAATTCCAGTCTCTCAGAACTGCTACAGAAATTTCATGACTTCTTTCCTTTTCAAACCTGTTTTCTCTACACAGAGACTTTTTTTATTCTGAAAATTCCTCTCAGCTGCTGAATTTTCCTTGATTATGATGATTTCTAACTACTCTCAAGAAAGAATCAATTTTTAAGCCCAAAACACAGGTGTTGTCTGCCAGGCATTAATTAGATATTTGGTATCTAATTTGGCAATTGGAACATTCCAAAAAGCCAGATTATTTTCTATTCATTGTCCTATTTAAAACAGTTTTAAATAGACTTGTCAGTGATTGAACAGAAATGATAGGCTTTAATTTCTGTCAGATGTTGATGTTTTTATCTGATCTAGTTACCCAAAATTTTTTTAGAACCAACAAAAGGAATTACTGTGTAATTAATTTGATCTGTTTATGATGTGTGCCTTAGTATGAGTCTTGCTCTAACTATCCTTTTTCTCTTTTTTTTACTTTAAAATCATCTTGGGTGACCAGTTCAGATAGACATGTCTCCACTGCATAGAACCCTGTGGTGCTTTCTCAAATAGAACAGCATCTTACTGCTATTGTTTTCCACTGCTATTTGTGTGACTGTGGTTGTCTCTTGCTCTTCAGAGCAATGTAAACCAGAGCACTATGAATGAGGGGTTTTATTGGGTGCCAATGTACAATACTGCCTTATGTGATAAATATCAACCGTGGCAAAAAAACATAATTAAAGTATTGTTATAGGTAGAAGAGAAAAGGATCAGGCATTTGGACCATTTTTTGAAAATTGAAACACTTATTCAAATATGAAATCCACTTATAATAAAAAAGAAGGGATTACTACCAAAAATAATCAACTCATGCATTAATGTCATCACTTACACTTAAGTTACAATCCATCGTATTCTGATTAGCAGTTTTCCTAAATGCTAATAAATCACAACTACAGAATTCTTAATCTAACAGCATGGAATCCTGCAGTTTTTGAAGAGTGATACTTAATTTGCTGCAGTGAAAGGATTATAAGATTTCTCTAATTCCCATGTAGCCATATTTTCATGCAATTAACTTCAGTGTCTATCTCCACACCTAGAGTTACCAAGTAAATCTCTTTACAAAGAAGTCAAACTGATGCATCCAGTCATTAATGACAAATGCGTACATTTTTATTAACATAAAACCTGGTCATTCTTCGGAAAAAGAGAAGCCAGAGTGACTTTTTCATTATGATTTTAGTCTCTTAATTGTCTAAATTTTACACTGAAAAAGAAAGCTGGGAAAGCTGGGAAAGTGAAGCTCAACAAAAACACATGAATACTGTTGCTTTAGAGAACCAGCCTAATGCTTTTAAAAAGAGTAAATAATAGAGCTGGTAAGTTCCAATTCTTTTCACATACAGGCTGACAAAAAGGAAGAAAAGATGCAGGACAGAATGGCAGATTCTGAAAATCTAAAAACCTTTCCAGAGCTGGCGTGAAAGGCATAGCTCACAGGACGAAATTGTCCAGGTGAATTTATTATATACTACATCTCTGATTATAACTACCATCTTCATGGCTTTGGGGTTAACGACCTCCTGTTTAATAAACCCATCAAAAACTTTCAAAAACCCAAGGCCAATGAGAAAGGGAAAAAGTTGCTATATTTGACACTGAAGCCTGTGTCTTACATCAGCTGACAGTGAGAAAGGCAACACCTGCCCAGAGAAGGCAGTTATTTAGCTGCTTGACAGAAAAAGATATCAGGGAAGAATTTAATTAATGTATAACATGTCATGACATGACATGACATAACCATATATTCAAAACATTAACTCTCTCAATTAAATCTTGTTAAATCAGATTAGATAAATTTGTGTTTTCTTTGTTTTCAAAAAATACTCACTTTGCATTGTTTGTTTGTTTGATTGCATTATTTAGTTTGATCTATGATGGTCTACCAAGTAATTTCTAGTCATTTAATATAAATATTTAACAGCATTTTATTGTTACAGGCACATAGATACATTGGCAGGAAAAACCTCACAAGCTTTATACAAAACCTTTTTGTTTATGTGTTAGTAGCTATAGGTTCAATGCTGATAAAATCACACATTTTAGCTATGGTCTGAGATTGATAACAGACAATGTAGACAAAAATCAATATTAATAGCCAAATGCTACCATATTTATTTTGTAATAGGGATGTGTGCAATAAAAATCTTTTAGATCTGGTATAAACACCCTGAATATTCTGTAATGTAGAAACCAGCACAGAAATATCCAGTGAACTCTCCTTGGACCTCTTTTACATAGGACTTCACCTTAAGATCCAATATCACATCAGCTGACAGGAATCTTCCTTAACAGAGCAAACCATATTGATGCTTTTATTTTCTGAGTTCTATCCTATTTTTCAATATTCTTTTCAGAAAAGAACTCCAGAACAGAAGAGACTACAGTAGCCAGGTTTTGATTTCCATTATGCCAATCAAAGTAATTTAATTGTTCTTCCAAGAAATTCCCCCTTAGTGCACTCCAGAATTCTGTTTTCTTTCTGTTGGAGCACCTCAAATGTATCTTGTATTCCATCAATCATTGATTAAGAATCTTAAACATTTTAATTTTATAATCTACCAGCACTTTTTAAAATAAGAACTTTAATCTATGATGTTTGCTTTAAGCATCTAAATCACCCTATAGAAATTTCTGATTACCACTCTATCCATCTGGTCACATGTTCTCATTCATCACAAACTGAATCTAGACATCTACCCACACAGATAGAAAGATACTTCACTGTGGATGTCTAAATTTGTCAGATGAATCCCTCCCTTGATGTCTGGCCTAATGTCAATCATCATGAATGTTTCAAAGAAGAATCTTTTTTTGGATATTGTCATTTGAACAATAATTAAATATTCTGCAAGGCTATGGTGTTTACAAAATTCCTGATATATTTTGGGAATTCTTACTGCCTCTCCTTTGTTCCTCCATTATGGAGCTCAGGCTCCCAGTAAGTCTCTTTGAAAGATATCAGAAGAGGAGGATGTTAGGAGCCTTGAAATTTCCAGCACAGATACAGCTTCTATTTGACTTGCTGGTTCTGAGGCAGTGAATAGATTCTTAGAACTGAGAAGGCAACAGCAATTAACTTTAGCTGGAAGCTTTGAAATATCTTGACTTTGTTCTGAATAAGAGTAAAATTATATTATGAAGATTGAAATTTTAGTCCTTACAAACGTGTAGTTGCTAGTCACATCAAAGCTCTGTTTAAAATACAATTTATTCAATTGAGCTTATGTTAGTACAGCATTAAAAGTGTTTGTATAGCTAATCTAGTCTCTTCTTTAAATTCATATCCTCCAAAATTTATATAAAATTTGCCATAATATATTTTCTTATTCAATTCAAAATTATTGATAAAAATATTGACCCAGTTATTTTGCAATGTAAAAAGGAATCTGATAATAATCATAATAGATATTCTCAAAACACAATGTTTTCTAAATGAAAGATTTTGATCTATCATTAAAACAGTTTTGTTTGTTTTAAATTTATTCTAGGCTCATTGATTTTTAGTAGCAGTGTTCTTGTTATCAGAATTTTCAGGACACAGTAATAGGAGTTTTGAAAATGAGATTTAAGGTATTACAGCAATACTATTGACTGTGCTGCGGCAAGGACTCTGGAACTTCACTTATAAACACAAAATTCAAGTTTGTTCTTTATTCACATCTTTGATGCAGCTCAGTTTGAGGGCTGTGTCTGTGTGTGTCTGCCTTTAAGTTATGAATTCCCTAGGTTGTCAGGAAATCCTCAGATAGTCATTTTCATAGATGAGACAATGCATTGACTTGAAACCAGGTGACTGCAGTGACTGGAACCCCAGCAACCTTCACAACAAAGTATTTGAGTTATCAGTGCAGGAGCACTCCTTATGGAACTTTCAGAGTGTCCTGCAAATTCTTCTCAGGCAGCTCCTCCTGTGTTTAAACCAACTGATATCCTTAAAAGTGTTGATTAACATCCTGGTGGGAAATCTGACTGCTCTTGTCCTCTCCTCTCAAGTTCTTTCTGCTGCAAAAATAGCAGACTGTGCAGAGAAAAGCCATTTGTAAATGGTCTGTAGAAACTGCTCCTGAAGATGGAGAAATTGTTACTAGGATAGCCTCTTGTGCTTTGCTAAGATAATTAAGAGACTTCTTGAATGTAGATTAAGATATTTGACAGTGATGATCCATGCTTATTCTTGAGTAGCAGGACTACAGTCCAGCTAGATTTTAAGGAGTGAGCAGAGGAGCAAGTCTAGGTAAATCTCACTTATTTCACTTGAAGGTACTGTTGTAAGGATCCTCAGAGGAACTCTTGTCACCACTGTCATGGTTTAGGACTGGTACTCCCCCATTTAGTTCTCCCAGAGACTCCAAAACGCTGTTGCCAGCTTGCTCCTCCCTTCCCCTACCATTTCTCTCTCCATTAGGCTGGAGATAAGAATTGGAGGCACAAAAGGTGAAATCATGGAACAAGAAAATGAAAAGTACATCAACAACATTAATAACAAAAGTGTACAAAAGAGAGAACAATGCACTTGCAACAATACTCATATGCACCCGAGACAAAGCTGCCACCTTTTTTGACTGGAAGCCACGCCCTTCTCAGAAGCCAGAGTCCCTTTCCCCTGATCCCAGCAATGATGTGAGGTTGTGTATAATAACCTCCAGGTCCTGGCCATAGCTAGGACACCACCCAGACAGCAATATTCCATCAAGAGACAATCTTGTTCAATAGATTTGATTTTCAGTATGGTCCCTCTGCTATTCCAAGTTATCAAATTTTTTTTCTTTTAGCAAATCGTCTTCCTGTGAGGAAGAAAATAAAAAAGAAAAGCAGCTTTTCTAGAATAATTTTAAATTAGAAATTTTATACTGTACACATACATATTCATCTATATATAGCTGCATAATCATTAAAATTCCATTAACACTTCTTAATCACTTATCCATTTCAGCCTTTAGCCTTTCATGGCATTTTTCCAGGATTGTTGTTAAAGGGCATGACTCATACTTATCCAAACAGGCTTTTTCCCTTTTCCAGAAGTAACAACAGGACATGTGATTTTAAAATGAGAAAATCTTAAAAATTCCTCAATTTGTAGACTATTAACTCGTAATCATTTAAAGATCTCCACAGATTTTGCCTGACTTCAGCCAGCTGCCCAGAAGATGGGTGCTGGCACTGTTTCCTCTATCAGCCCTGGCTTCTGTATAGGTCAGAATCGAGTGAGGTTCTTCTTTGGAAGGTTTGTAAGCATTTTTCAGGCAAGAAACAATATGTTTTTTCTTTTCTTGTACCAAAAAACCAAAAAAATAGTGGCGTCCTGTCCTGTTTGGTACCTGGGTTGTTTATTTGTTTTTTTTTTTTTAATGCATAAAAATAAGTTACAATAATAATGAAAATAGTTTTGAAGAAAATTAAAAAGCAACTCCAAATCCCCACATTTTGATACACAAATACAAGTCTAAGTCCATTTCCTAAAACAAAAAATCTGTCTTGTTAAGGAAAACTTCATAAGGACTTCATAAATAATTTTTCTGGATATAAAAAAAGTAATAAAAGGATTTTTTATTGCAACTAAACTCAAAAGTGAAAAGCATTAAAAGTATTTTTTAATTAAAGAAAAAGCTGTGAGAACCCATCAAAATATATTCTTTTGTGACATTCCATTATTATTAAAATGCATTCAGCCTTCTAAATTTGAATCTTATAATCCTTGAATGAGATAAGATGTTGGTTCCCTTGAGCTCATAGGAACAAAAATCTGAATGAGTATCATAGAATTTAATAAGCTTAAAGCAAAGAAGTTACCAATGTAATTTTGATTGAAATTGGAAATCTCACTGGAAATCAAAAAAGGTTAGCACAGTTGCTGTATCTGCTTTCTTAAATATCAACTTCTTACAAATAAGAAACCTTGTCAGTAAACCAGAAATACTTCCTGAATTCTCTTTTCCCCCATTGTTACAAAAAAACAGTGATTGTGAACTCTGGTGTTACAAGGTTTGGTCTAAAGAAAAACCATTTTCAATTACATATGAGAGTAGCATTGTAGGTTGCTTTAAAGATTAATAGTCTAGGCCATGCTGACGAGAGAGACAATTAAACAAAAAAAAGTGTTTCAAAGCTTATAGACTTTCCCCTAAAATCTTTCCAATCAATTACTCCTATTTAGTGCTGATCAGTTTTGAACACCAATAAAAATTGTCTCATCAATCTATAGACTTAGTGGTTTGTAAAAAAAAATGTGACTGGTGTGACACGAAATCCATTGTCCAGGAACTGACAATGTTCTTATACTGTACTGTAGATGGCACTAATTATTCCCAAATTCTTGTAGGACTATTCCCATAGTCAGTAATGACCAATTAACAATGATTTTCTCACTGGTTGGTCCTGTTATGCAGAAGGGTGCTCATCTTGGGGCCTTCAAGTGATCTTCCTTTCAATGGAAACTGCATAATATGTGATAATTCCTGGGCTGCCTGTCTTCTGAAATGCTGCATTCTTAAATAAATGTGTAACTATTAAGCATGAGAACGTGATAAATGATGTATGGAGTAAAATCAGCCTTAAATGTCAAGTGTTCATACTTCTGACTAGTTTTGTGTACGCACAAATTTGCTTAGCGTGTTATCATTGTTTTTTAATTACTGCCTGGATTTCAAATCTAGGTCTTGTTAAAATAGCATTTTTGTGTGGAGAAAAATTCTGCTCTGTGTCCTTGACTTTTCTTTCTGAAATGGCATTTACCTTATCCCAGCAGAATGATGAAGATTGATGATGGAGGAAGGTTGTTAAGGGAGTTTAGACAGATCTAGCTACCATGACACTTTGATATAGAAATAATCTGGGGAAAAGAACGAAAAAAAAACAACCCAGAAGAAAATCAGTTGTACATAGATGACTTATTGGAGGAACTTCCCACAAGCACAGCTCTCTGTAAACAATGAACTCTCAACAAACATGTCCTTGGAGACAGAGATCACTGTGATGAGAACATTAAATAAAAATCGTGCTGAAAAAGAAAAATGCAATAAATATAAAATAGATAAATTAAGTCCAAAATAGTTGTAACCTCCTATCAGCTCTATGTAGTTACACCTTTGTTCTTCAGAGGAATTTAAAAAAGCTGATGATTGCACGCTATAAGACTACAAACTTTTTGAAATCTGGTAAAGTCTGTGGCTGTAAACTATGCAAGATAAATAAAATTACTGTCATAAAGACAATGATGGCACTGTTTATAGCTGCTGGGCTTTATTTTCATTCTTAAAATCAGAAAGTTATTTTCCCAAACACTGAAGTACTCTGTCGAGAGGATTCACACTCCAAGTCTCTAAAAATTCACCTTTCCATTTATTATCTTCTGCACATTTTCTATCTTGACTAATTAGATCCAGTAATAAAGAAAAGGACTTAAGCTGCAACCAAGAGAAGAAGCTGGACAGTATTAATAATTGAATGGATTAGACCTCACTTAGCTCATGAAAGGAAAAGGGGATTTTCATGAAGGGGAAACTACAGCTTCTTTATTTATTCATGGTGATTTTTGTGATATGACTGTCAGAATGTGGTCAAGCTTCACAGACACTGCTCTCTTTTAGCCAAGAGACAATTTGCAATTGGAGACATCTGCAACAGAGCCTGGCTCAAAAAATTTAATATTGGAAAAAATACGCTTCAATTAAATAAATTACCCATAGGCTAATATGCAGGCAGCATTTAATTTAATAGCATTTTATTTCTGATCCTGAACCACTTCCATACACTAATTCATGGTAGTGACATATACCTGAATTACAACACAAGGAGCAGGGTTTCAGGTAAACCCTGAAAAACACTGAGAAACATTTTGAAGAACAGTTTAGGTGATGCTTTATGTTTTGCTGTAGGAACTTAAGCCTCAACATGGTAGCAGGAGCAAATGAAGCAAATAGGTGAGTCTTTGAGAAAATATGATTTTTCAAACCATGTTGAAAATAAAGTTAAATATGCTTTGAAAATATTTTATTTATCCTGTTGATGTTAGTCATTTTAAAAAAATTAAAAGAGCTTTCACATTGAAAGAACAGATAGATTCCACTGTCTGTTCTTGCTTTTCTTAGAGAAGTACAGACAAGAGTTATTTATGCTTGGGATAAAAATAGTTATTTTTTAATATCATAATAAAAAATGCACAGGAAACAATTTATGGGTAATTAAGCTTCTGAGCAATGGAGTTGATTTTGTTTAAGCTAACATTGGGGATTGAAACACAACCCTGGACTAAGTAGAAACATGAAGAAAAAATGGGCATGTAAATAAACATTGAAGCTCTTCATCAGTGGAGGTATTGAACATTTGGGGTTATCAGCAATAATTAATTTCCTACATTCTGTTTTGATCATATATTTCCCAAAATAAAGGCCTGATTATGAAAAATACAACAAAGACAACTGCATTACTGTGGCTGCAATTTCTCAACCTTACTTAGGTCAAGAAAGGGAAAACTGGAAACTAACCAGAATCTATAACAATTGTTTAAATTTTCTAAATTTCAAGAATAAAAATATTCAACACCGTCATTTTCACGTGATGACCCTGCAAAAATGCCTTATAGCTAACACCCTATCCAGTAACTCTAGTAAAACCAGGAGGCCTAAATGCACAAGAAGATCCAACACTTTTCATGCTGATGTAAAAAGATGCTGAAAGCTGAATGCACATAGTTCTGAAGGTGTCAATCTCAAATAGTGAACATTTTATGCTGCAGAATGTCCCAGAATTATTCTGTATACTAAATAAAAAATCCAAAGCAGTATGAAATGTAAAAAACTCTGTGTGTCTCTTCCAGAACATGTTTTTATTATGAACTCTAAAGGTAAGCATTTGGGAGAAAAGGGTGCATTTTATTATTTCAAATATATAATAGTTGTAGGGTTCATTTTGGAGATGGCCAGAGACGGTCATAGACCACAGTTTACATTTTTAATGCTACCACAAAACATCAGGCTAAGAAATAATCTGGATAATCATTGAGCTGGAAAGATGCTGGCTCACTACATAGAGCAGAGTGGAAGATGAATGGGTGCAGGGAGAAAGAAAGCACAGAGAGCGAGGATGTACTTGTAGCTCAATAATGAGTGATGCCTTTAAGAGACAGTAATTTTCTGCTTTGAACCAAGAGGCAGAATGAGTAGCCTGCCAAGAGTCCTTGTTACAGAGCAAAACAAAAACAGTCCAAGAAGAGAGCTCAAGGGCTCAATTTCTCACTGCCTAGGCTAAGTCCTGAACATCTCTCTCCTCTCTTGGGTGCTTTCCATTTGGCTGTGCCAGCACATTTCCCGTTCAGACTCCTGATGAGGGATGAGAACATGCCAGATTCAACTCCTGTGCTAGAGTTGGCTCCCTCTGTAGTCATCCAGTTCTATCCCAGAAATCCTTGCATTTGCTGCCATCCCATATCCATCCATATACCCAAATACACTGTTTCATATCTTAAAATAATTTCTCTTGTGTGCTGCACCTTAAATCTGATAGTATATTTCAAGATGGAAAGTAGGAAACAATTATTCCATTTCCACATCACATGTGCATTGAGGAGAATCCTGAGAGGGGTGGAAGGTGATGTGGATGTGGCGAGTCTGCCTCAGATGCTGTTAGCTATAAGCAGTGTGGACATGAGTTTAAACATGATTCATGCCACTTGTCTGTTTCATTTAGGAGTACAAATGCAAGAAAATATTCCTTTGCTTCTTCTTTGGCAAGTTTTTTCAATGTTCATTTGCTTCCTTTTTTGCTTTAATAAATGCAGCAGTGCTACAATTTACTGTAAGCTTGCAGTTTTCCATAATCATCCTTTGGAACAGCACATTCTGCTGGCAGTAGAGCAGATGAGTGACAAACAAAAGTGTCTAAGTAAAAACAGAGGGACAGGAAGAATGTGAGCATTGCAGGGCAATGTTAATAGCAGCTGCCTTGAAGGTGGTACTCTGAGGAATGTAATACATGACTGGAACAAGTTTAAATTCGCCCTTGTAATGTTAGATGATTTTTGAAATCCCTAAAACAGTAAAAAAGTACCGCGGTAATTCTAGCTACAAGCTGGAAAAAGATGATTCTGATTCAGAGCAGCTCCTGTTTGGACTTGATAGAAATTTAAGACTTTCACAGAATGCATAAAAGAATGAAGCAAGATGCTGGAGGAAAACAAGACAGTGTTTTAATGGAGGGGATCAAATGAGAAATATGGATTGCAGCAACAGAACCACATGAAAGAATGAAAAAATGTTTAGAAGGAGATATCTGTGTTCAAGAGAAACAATATGAGTGACTGATTAGGCCGGGGAAAAAATCACAACTAAATATCATTCAACTGCTCAACAAAACTTCTGCACTTAAACAGAGAATCATGCACAAAATGTAGACCAATATTACAACTATTGAAAAAGAACAAAAGTATACATATGACATGAAACTTTTATGAATAATTTGTAAAGATTATGAAAACATTTAAGAAATAGCTACAGTAGCATCCTGAGTGCGAGAGAAACAATTTAATTAGTATAATTGCAGACTATGAAAATATTACAATAGTTTGCTGGAGGAAAGGTCAGCCTTTTCACAGTTATATTTTTTAGCTAGTTACAATCATATTTGATCTTGGAAAAAACCCAGAAAACCTAAGAGTAATGAATAATTTGATTATGTCCCATTTGGCTGTTAATACAAAGCATCACGGTTTAACCCCAGCCATCAGCTTAAACCCCACACAGCCACTCACTCACTCTCCACAGTCAGGATGGGGGAGAGAATCAGAAGAGTAAAAATGGGAAAACTCATGGATTGAGATAAAGTCAGTGTGATAGGTAAAGCAGAGGCCACTCATGCCAGCAAAGTAGAACAAGGAATTCACTCATCACTTCCCTTGGGCAGGCAGGTCTTCAGCCAGGATGCTGTCACTCTGAATGTCCGCCCTTCTTTCTTCTTCCCCAGGCTTTATATGTTGAATGTGATGCCATATGATGTAACCCTTGGCTCATTTGAGGTCAGCTGTCCTGGCTGTGGCCCCTCCCAGCTCCTTATGCACCCCCAGTCCCCTCCTGGTGGGGTGTGATGAGAGACAGAAAAGGCCTTGATGCTGTCCATGTGCTCCTCAATAATAGCTCAAGTATCCCTGTGTTACCAACACTCTTTCCAGCATAAATACAAAACACAACCTATCATAAGTACTGTGAAGAAAAGTAACTCTATCCCAGCAGACAAAGATTCTGTGAAATTTCATAGTGATGCAAATGAAGGTTCAGGACATGGACACACTTCACAAATAAATGTGTATTTGAGTTGCTAAGAGAAAGGGAAAAGAAGGATTTTATTATTGTTTTGTAAGGAATTGATAACTAATGAGTCTGGTAAATGAGAAGGAGATGAAACAGTCTTTCAACTAGAGAGAAACATTCCAAGCATGTTTTTGAATAGGGGAGAAATAATTATGAAAGTAGGTATAAGAAAGATTAAATGTACTTAGGCTTCCTGGAAAGTTCAGCTATGGAAAACAGTTAGCTATATCATTTGGTATTTTCATTGACAGTGGAACCCTAAAGATGGTATAAACACAGAAGTATTGTATAGAGAAATAATGTCCACCATATGGTGAAACAAATCTCTTTTGGAACACATAAAACAATTTATTTTACAATTGATTTAACTTCTAGTATAGTATGACGAAGGGTTCTTCCTAATTTTTACCAAGTTCTTGTCTTTAATGAATATTGTTTTGTTTTTTTTTTTCTTGCAAAATGATAGTAATTTTAAATACAAAAGGAAAAGAATTACTAAACTTCTATGAAAATTTGGCTCTATAAAGCCTTTTATTTCATTCCAATAATATGTTCGGTTTGTTTCTTGATTTATTTGGGCTCTAAAAAATCGATTTTAGATGAATTGATAACTATTAACTTGTCTCATTGGCTGATATATAACAACATAAAAATAAACAAAGAGTCTTAAAGTAGGATTTGTTGTTTCACTAAAAAATTGGAAAGAAATGGATACTGCATGAAGAAAAACCTATTTGAAACACTGAAATTTGTCTTTTTTGTGCAGTCTTAGACTAAGGAAACTTTAATGCTCTCACAATTTTTCAGTGGCGAAAACCTTGTTTTGTTCAACTCTAACTGGAAAGCTACAAATGCATGACAATAATTACCACTGTTTTAAAGACAATAAGAAAGTCTATGTAATTTTTTATATATTCACATTTTTAATTAAAAAATCACTGTGTGGTTAAATATATCTCTACATTAAAGATCATATTTCTGAATTATGTTCAAAGAGTGCCTTATTTGTAAATTAGAGGTCTGGTTCTTGCTGAACACTCTGAAAGATAGTATGTCACCATAGTAGAGAAGAATAAAGACAGCTACAAAGATGTGATTTTCACTGTTTCATTATGACTGCAATATTTCCAACGGAATACAGACAGATACTTTATTCATTTAAAAATTAAATCAACAAAAATATATATAAAAAATTGTTTCTTCCAGAAAGCATCAAGACATTGAAAGACATTGACAAAAGAAGATAACTTCTTTTTGTTTTGTTTTATCTTGTTTGTTTACTGTTTTTGTTATTGTTGTTTTGGGTTTTGTTTTGTTTTGATTATTTTGGGCTTTGTTTTTTTTCCTTCCCTGAAAGTTTTCAATACATTCTACTCAAATCAATACTTTGAGATCACAGAACAAAACTTCCAACTGAACTGTAATCAAGTCAGAAATGTTTTTTCAAACAAAGAATTAATATTGGGAATTTTGTTTTCCTTTCTGGTTATTTCTGGTTATTACATAGCTTGCACACTGCTTAATTTCTGTGGTAAGCTTGCCTCTTTATGCCTTGGAATATCTTAAAACATTTACAAATAGCCTAAATATTCCTTGGCTGTGCAGCTCCACTTAAGCCAGTGACAGCTGTTACCTACTCACCAGAAACAGAAACAGAGAGAAATAGTGCTCAGACTCCCCTCTGTGATCTTAGAGTGATTTAGTCCCTCTGTCCTGAGATACAGAGCACCGACCTGGGCAAGAATCGTCCGGGGTAAGAGGCCAAGGCTTTGTGTCCCGTTGGTTTTGACACAGAGAGGGGGAAGGGGGATCCCAGGGGCGGTGCTGGGATAAACAACCAACCAGATCAGAGCCTGGGCTGCTCGAACATTAGACAAATGGACTATCTCAGAGTCTCATAGCACGGACCCAGCCGGGGGCCCCAAGGGGGGACCACCACAACAGTTATTTCCTGGTATTTATCTGTAAAACAATTTCTTTCCTTGAAGTCCCATGAACAAGGAAATTATTCCTGGGTTTAACTTTACATTGCAGGTCTTACTGTTCTCATAGTTCTCAAATCTGTATTATGACTGGCACAGATTTGGCTCACTAGCTTCCCAATATTGTGCAATTAAAGGAAGACATTTCAGACTCTTTCTGATAAAATATACTGTATACTTATTTTAGGGCTAATGAGAAAAAGGTGACACTATGGGCCTACAGCTTTTTCCAACCCACTCAAATCCATTAATGTCTCATGACTCAATCTTAATGACACAGAAAAGCAAAGAAATAGTAACTGATATTATTTTATTGGAGATTTAAAATCAGGAAATTTCACACTTTAAAAATAATATTAGCTAAACTTTTAAGTATTATAACAGTATAAGGTACTATTGTTGTAGATGTGTCAAAATTCATAAGAAATCAAAATGCAATAATTGGAATAAGTTATTCATGTGAAACCCAGAATGTAAAACTATGTTTTATCAAATTGTATATATTGTAGCATATATGTTTAAACTCAGTTGTGTTCAGGGTACACCCTGGCAAGTCTCATGATACCTTGCCCAAGAGAGGTGTTAATTAAGCACCGGCAAACCCAGGGGATGATGTCAGTCCCAGGATTACACATTGCCCAATACTTTTACCATCTGAAAGAATCGACAAGATTGAATCTGCTACCTCTTGGACACTTGCCCAACACTTTTACCATCTGAAAGAAGCAACGAGATAGAATCTACTACCTCTTGGACACAGCTGATGAATGGACTTGTTGCTCAAGATACTTCATTGTAATCTTATGAGGATTTCTCAGAAGGACCATCATATGTTCACAAAGAGAATCCCTAGACATATCAGCATCTGAATGTACCTTTGAGCACTGAATCAGAAGTTCATCAAGAATGAAAAGGACAAAGGGTATCATAGCCAGGAGCAAGAAAAACAGTATAAAAACTGGACTCAAACTCTGTAAAGGTGTGCACTTACCTCTCTGAACTGCTGGTGGTCAGAGCTGTGTACGTGTCACCCAGGGTCAATGACCTAGGCTTGGCCCTGCTTTCCTTTATTAGTGGCTGATTTCGATTGTCAATTTGTTCAAATTTGTAAATAATAAATTTTATTTGTTTTTATATTAATAATTTGGCTCATGCAAATTATTAATTCGATGAAATTGACATTTCATTTATAACACTATCTAAGTTGTTTTAGAACAAACATCCTCAAAGATTAACCTTGAGAATTATTTTTTTATCATTTTTTCTTCAGCTCTGATTTGAACTCCAGTAGATTTTCACTTATAACAAGCATCAAAATATTTTTATTTCTTCCAAAATATAGACTGCTGCTCTTCAAACTACTCTTTTTGCATTACTAGTGTTTCTATCATCACAACTTGGCAGTTCCAGGTATTTCTGCAATTTTATGATATTCTTTAAAATAATACTCAGTAAGGCAGAGGTGTGGAAGATCACAGACTGAAAGGACTGAAATTCTTTCCCATATAGCACATTCCACAAGGCATGTGTACTATTTGAGTAGACTTACTGGCACTATTATGAAGAAGTAAATTTTGTCCTATTTTACCTGAAGAAGGGAATCTTTAGGATATGTAAAAAGAGAATTAACAGAGTTCTGGTGGTTGGATTATGAACCGGATGCACATTTCACTGTGTTAAAGGGGATGGAGTCAGGGAGTGATTCCCTGATGCTGCAGTTAGGGCAGCTGTGTGGCAGCGTGCTGAGGAGCCAGCGACAGGTTGTGTGCCTGGAACCACAGCTGCAGACGGAGCAGTGAGAGCTGCAAGGGCAGTGCTTCCACGCACAGAACGCCCTGCGAGAGCAGCAGAACTGTGTGTGCAGCTCCTCCATCAGATACAGGAGACTGTGTGGCAATTCTGGCTTCTCTGGATGGCTTTGATCTGGATACCAGGCTCAGGATTGCCTACCCACACCATGTTGCATCTGACAAAAAGGTACATGGGAAACTTGTCCATTTCAGAGCCACAGGATGCAGGGATGCAAAGAAGATGTAAAAAAAATGATGGGTTTTATAAAACTGCATTGTTTATGAATTGAGGTAGCCATTATGAGAATGTCAGCCCTAATCCTGAATGATAACCAGTCTGATGGATTTCCTGTCTCAGTAAATCACAGTACTGTCCCTCCAGCCGTTTCTTCTGTCTGGGATTTTAAAGCAGGCTCCCAAATAGACTAAAGCGAGTATCATTTGTAGCACTTTCCAGAGACTATAACAAAGAATTGAGCAGAATAAATGAATCTGCCAACAGGTGGCCAGTTGCATCTGCTAAGGTAAAAGACTGCTTCAAGATTAAATTCCAGATGTACAAAGTCTCCTTTTTACCTTCTGAACTCCCCATCACAGTGCATTTCACACAGTGCCTCATTAGGTTGCAGAGCTTCTCAGAGTAGTCCATGTGAAAAATGCTGCTCAGGCTACCTGAACAAATCTGTAGGGTTTTTTTCCTCCAGGAGTGGAACCTATCCCAAGGGGTCCATTATCCAGTTCCCCTTGGCTGTGTGGAAATAATTAATTTCACTTGAGTGGCTTTTGTTTAGAAAAAGTTCAGCTGAAGATGTTTTCGTTTCAAGGTTGAAATTTCTGGTTTTGATTATTGTTTAAAAGTGGATCTACTTTGTTTTAAATGGGAGGTGTAGTTATAAAATTCTTCTGCCCATTAATTCCAAGTTGCTGTGCTGGCATCAATTGTATATTGATGTACTGGAAAAATTTCAGTTTCCTGTAGTTCTCTTCTCAGGTGCCCCTGAAATCCTTATGTTGCTTAGAAGACAAACCCATGATCTTGCTCTATCCTTTTCTAATTCCTTTGCTAAACATTTAGTATGTGATAAGAGGAGAGACACAGAAAAAAATAGCTGGAGTATGTATTCCAATAGTTTACTGAAGAACAAAAGATTAAAGTATCTATTAAGGGACAATAGTTACAAATCTCTAAAATTACACATTTTTGTTTCTATCTTTAGTAAATAATGATAAAAAAAAATAAGTCTTGAATGATTTTTAATGTTTTTGATGCAAAATTTCTTGAGAAGCAATGATACTGTTATTCTGATATAGATATCCTTAACGTGAAAACTCATACACTGATTTTGATGTGTACATTTTCAAGCATCTATTTACTTTCATCTTTACCAAATCTAAATGTACATTGGTCATCCTCAGCTTTTTCAGTAAAAGGAGATGAGCAGATCCTTTTCATTACAGCACAGAATCACAGAGCCATGGAACAGTTTGGGTTGGGAGGAATGTTTAAATGTTGTCTAGTTCAACCCCAACTGCACAATGAGCAGGGCCATTTTCAACTCGATCAGGTTACCCAGAGCCCTGTCCAACCTGACCTTGAATGATTCCAGGGACTGGGCACCCACCACCTCTATGAGTGACCTGAGCCAGTGCCTCACCACCCTCATAGTAAAATATTTCTTCCTTACGTCTAGTCTAAACCTAACCTCTTTTAGTTTAAAACCCTTACCCCTTTGTCTTGTCCCAATAGACCCTAATAAGAGGTTTGTTTCTCTCTTTTTAGAAGCCCCCTGTAAGAACTGAAATGTTGCAATTTGATCTCCCAGAACCTTCTCTTCCCCAGGCTGAACAACCTCAGTTCTCAGCCTTTCTTCACAGGAGAGGTTCTCCATCTCTTTGATAATTTTTGTGGACCCACTCAAACAGGTCCATGCCTTTCCTGTGCTGAGGACCCCAGAGCTGAATGCAGTACTCCAGGTGGGACCACACCAGAGCATCTTAGAGTGCCCTGATGTATTTTGAGACAACACCTTGGAATGTCATTGCTATCTAAGAATCTCAAATTTAAATTTTTATAGAGCAGCCCTGAGATCTAATCGGGGAACATCCACAAAGGATCACTGAAGGCCATATTTTATCATTGAACAAGCTCAAAACATGTGACTGGGCATTGAAATATGCTGCTAAAAGAGCTTTTTTTTTTTTTTTTTTTTTTTTTTTTTTTTTTTTGTGTGTGGGTGTGTTTTTGTCTTTTAAAATCTCACTTTGCTTTATGAACTGGAATAAGAAGAAGAAATCACTTCCTGGCTGAAAAGAAGAAGAAATCAGGTGTCTAATGTGAACAGGTCCATTAGACCACTACATAAATACTGTTTTCTTACTATTAAAAAGTCTTATCATACTGGTGTTAGCAAAAGCAGAGATAAAGAGTGTGCAAAAGGAATGAAAGGAAGGAAAAGCCTTATTTTCTAAGATATTCATAATTTAATAATAGAAATTTTAAAAGGATAAGGCAAATGAATCAGAGGTGGGATTTATGATCAATCCTTGCAGTTATGGAAACACTAAAGAATCTGAAATCACAAGATTTAGTGCTTTCAACATCACACGATGTGTCCAGATGCATCAGACACTTTGTGGTGTCTTGGAAAATGCTATATCAGTGACCATAGGGGAGGTATATTATTTCTACAAATTGTACATCAGGAGCAATTATTAGAAGTTGCTTGGGCATGTGTTGGTGCCTTGACCTCTGTCCCTCCAGGTATGTGCAGTAATCTGTTTTCTCCTGAAGGTGTCACACAGACCATTACAGTACAGAGCTGGCGCTGCGACATCCAATAGTAAGCCTGCTGTGCTGATGTTGTAAACCTGATTCCAGTTCCTTAGAGCTGCAGAAGTCTTGCTATCTGGAGTAGAAATCTTTGGCTTAATACCACCATCCTGTAATAATCAGGAAAATTTTAAATTGCACATCTGTAAGTTAAGAAAAAAATAATGTTTTACCTATCCCTCCATCTTCTCATCATGGTGTAAATATCACCTGAAGATCATACCTGAGACATTGCAGAGAGCAGTTTCAAGGACTGTTTTATTTTATTGAGTGAAAATTACTATCTGTGTAATGACTCAGGCAAAAAGCAATAAAGCTGTCTTTGGATCCCTGCCTGGTCTTCAGCTTTCCTAAAAGTATGTGCTGAAAATCAAATTAGCTGAGAAACTTTCTAGAAGTTGACTGCTGCCATTCCTGTATCTTTATGGACAATGCCAGTGTTGTTAGACATTTCTGAAAAACTTTATACTCCTAAGTGCCTATTGTGTAATCTCAGCACTACTTAAATCAGGACCAGCTAAACCCCAAGAAGACAGATACTTGAGAAACTAGTGCATTTTAGTCGTCACTTCTAGATGCACAAGATTGAGATTAATATTTCTGTTTGATGTAGCTGAAGCAGCTCAAACAATGATTGGATTTGTTTAGACAAGTGGTTCATGTGGTGTAATCACTTTACAGGTCCATGAGGTCAACAGTCCATAGCAATGCCAACAGACAGCTAAGGGCCTGATCTCCTTGTCTACCTACTTGCTTAAATTCTGTACTTTGCTGTAGCTGTAGAACATTCTTACCACAGCATTATAATGAATAAGTGAAAGGAAAATGAACAAGGGAGGAAGAACTGTTCGGGAAAGTGCCAGCTCCAACAGATAGGTCTGTGTAGGCCAGGATGGAACCATGCAAAGATGCTGGCAGCAGCTCAGCTGTGTGAGCCTGTCAGCTGGGCTTCTCATACTGGGCTCAGCACTGCACCAGGCACCCGTGCTGTTTCTGATTCTGTGCCAGGTTTAGTCAGCAGTAGCTCAGATCTCTGCTGTGTTACCAAAATGCATAAAGAATGTCTAAATTTGTTGTCCTCTCTGTCTTGAAAAGGTTTCCTAAGGGTAAAATTTGGGAAAAACAGTCAGTGACTAGCAGTTTTCCTTGTTCATTGGATATGTTTCACTACTTGCAGGACTCCAGGATTTTCAAAGAGCAGAAGATAAGCCTGCAGTGCCTGACAGATGCCACAAGTACATGAAGTGAGCACCTCAAAGCAGTTTTTTTAAAGGAACTTGTGTGTTTAGGTGTGATGAAGTGCCAGAGAGAACAATTATATTTAAAACTCCCAGAACACAAGTCATTTCACATCTAACACTTCTGCAGAGAACCCTGAGACCCTCAACAGTGTCCTAAGTGAAAAAGGTGACATCCTATGGACAGAACCATGAAGATGCACAAATTCTACCATGAGTTCAGTGAGAGAACTTCACTTTTTTACATTTTATTTGCAGTAATGTGATATATATGCACACCTATAATTAAAAAAAAAAAAAAAAGAGAGAGAAAAGTTAGGTATACAAGTGCTGCAGTTTCTCAATATGATCAGACTTCTGGGATGTCAGATGGGATTAAAACCAGAAGATCACATTGAAAATTTTGGCAGTTCCAGGAGCATCTCCAGTCCGGGAAGAGGACTCATTATAAATAGTAGCAGGCGCATCCACTGAAACTCAGAGATCTGCTAGATAAATCATTATTACCCAGCATTAGGCAAAACCAGGACATGTTGATTGACATAAAGGGGAAGAGCAGGAAAGCAGATGAGGAAGTTGTGCTTCCTTTTCTTTGCAGTGAGGTCTCTCATTTACGCTATCCAGAGGCACTAACAATACCACCAACCAAAGCAGCACTTTGAATTATGCATTGTAAAAATTACATTGCTGCATTTTCTGATAACAGATCCCTTCAGTTTCCTTAGACACAGAGACTCTGCAATGTGTTGAATGTTGTGTCTAATAGATCATTCAACAGAAATCCATCAAATGAATTCAGGCTCATAATGCTACATAATAATATTTAAAAAATATTTTGCTTTACACACTTGGTTTTGGAATATATGTATATAGGAAGATAGACATAGCTATAAAATATTTAATATTTATATTATTCTATTTACATTCTGAGAGCAAATATCATGTCTAATATCACTTGTAATTTAACAGAGTTGCCAGAAAGCCTGTACTCAAAAACTGTGTTTGCTGTCCATATCAGCTTTCAGTTTCTTCAGGCTACAGTTGTAATAAGATATCTGTCATCTACCTCATAGAAATAATCAGATGATTAATCTTCTTATGCTAAATGTCAAAGAGCAGCCTGAAATCAGCTTCTGAAATTTATATTTGGGTATTTGCCAGTTTTCAGTTCCTGATACCAACCAACCAGTCTGTTAATTTTTAAAAAATAAGTTTTTCTCAAAATAAATTTGAAAAACTCTATGAGACTGCACGTGCTGCAGGCTGTGAATTTTTGAAGGGATTTAAATTTATTACTAACAATTTTGTCTTGAGGGAAGAAGAGTAATATCCAAATTGCTTCTGATTGTACAGAAATACAAATTTTTATTGCAACAAGAAAAATCAGAGGCATGCATCTATTTTTTACTAATTGTTAATATGACTCCATTCATCTGCTGAATTAAGAGCTATGTTCAGGGTGGACTATTAAATTTACCATTATTCTAGAGGACATCACTTCTCTTTGTTGTAAAATCAGAGTATGTCTGAAGTTATAGCTGTAGAAGAAGGTCAAGTCCCATTTCATTCAAAGAGTATATTTCCTAGAGTAAATTAAAACACTAAAATATGAGTTTGCCACAGGTTTGTTTTTTTTTTTTTTTTTTTCAGGTGTATCTCCACCTTACCTTCGTTTAGTTTTTGGCATCTTAGACCAACACTCTCTAGAAGAATTAACACTAAAAAACATCATAATCACTTGCCATCAAACCAGTCACTCAACAGAGATGACTCAGACATCTTAGGAAAGAAATGTGAAACACTTTGCTATGAGAAATTAATATCTGTGAGTAATGTTACAGAAAGCACTTCTGTGCCCTCTGCTATGGATTTTATTTTGATTAAGGTAATGGGGTTTGCAAATGTGAAAGTTTCAAAGTCAATTATACCATGTACAAATAGAGTGCTAAGGGCACAGACATGGCTATATAGCTTTCCTTCCTAAAGAACTTCTCAGTTTCTGCCTCTTTTATCACTCTGCATTACTGTGCAGAGTGGTATTGCACTGTGGTATTTGGATATATCACAAATTTTTATATAGTTTCATATGTCATATAAAAAGATCTATTAGAATGCTGAACTAAAATAGATACTGAGAACTACCTTGCATTTATGATAATGAAAAACTTTGCAGATATTAATAGCTAAATTTTTTCATTGTTTTTATCCTTGTTTTTCACCTTATTTATAAATTTTTTTTGATAAATAACTGCAGGGATAGTTTTTTGACATTGTGCTGCATATTCACCAGTGATAATTTCTGCTACACTATCAACAGTAAAATGCAATCAGAAGCATACTTTTTGGTGGCACTCAGTAAGAGGAAAGACAACCTAAGAGTGAATAATGAAACAACCTTATATGTTAAATAATGATGCCTTCTTCTAAGCAATACTTGTGTTTGTGCTTCTTACAGGACGATTTCCTGAATGGATAGAAATATTCTATCACATAACAACTATAAATTGCTTACCACTGATGATGAACCAGGTTCTTGATGAAGATGAAAGCACAGCTAGAAATCAGTTATTCATTTATTTGTTTACAACCATTCCTTTCTAGCAAATAGGAAGGTACAATAACAAGAACTGACTGGCTTTTACCTGCGCTTAAGGAGTCTGCAAGGCCAAAGGATAGAGGCTGTGCCTGTAGAAAATGAAGGGTCAGGCACTACACTGACTAGATAAACATCAAGAGATAAAGTAGTGATGGCTGCTTGAGAAACACTCAGGTATGGAGAAAAAAGAATGTGAGGAAATAATGAGGCCACATTAGGTTGACACAAAAGGCAGCTGTGAGAGAACAGAGTTTCTATGTCTTGCTACACTTCTGAAGAGGAGCTGTAGGCTACATCTTCTAATCCCTTGTAGACTACATATACTAATCCCTTAATAGCAATAGTGAAATGGTTGATTAAACTTTTGTTAACTAATTTTTGTTGGGTTATTTTTCACAATAGGAAAAGCCAGTGTTAAATGTTGCTAACAAGACTGACAAATCTGCCCAAGGGAGTTCTGCTTCTAGCAAATACTAATATGTTTGAAATATTTTACAAGACATATATGACACCTTAAGTATCCTAAGAGGCTTAATCATTTAGTGCTCTGAGTTTAGTGCTGCCATGTGTAACTTTCTGACATCATTTCACCACGTTTTCTTTGGAAGGAGGTAAAATCAGTTACTTAAGTTTCTCTTTCCTTCTGCCTCCTCTTGCATCCATTTGACACTTGCAAGTCTCTGCCTAAATCAGGCAGCTTGTTAGCACACCCTGTAAACCAGATTACTAAAACTGTCATGATTTTTAAAGATTTCAGAGTAGGTTAACAACCTCTTGCAAATGAAGACAGGGAAGGGCATGGTAATGTAGAATGGTAAGAAGTAATGATGGTGCAGAAGTGGCAGAATCTGAAAATGTCTTCTAGGAAGAAAAAGTATATAGCTGTGCCATGAATAATGCCTCAACTTCTCAGGAGTTCTTGTCTCCTGCAGTGCACTCCACATCATCAGAACACAAGGTGATATTTATTTGGAAGTGAGTGGAGGGATGCTCACTGAACTGCATCTCTGAGTAACTTTCAACCTTCTCATGATTACTTTTAGTAGTATCAGAGTACTATCAAAGGGAATAATACTTTTAATTGTTGTCCAACCTCGATTGATGACCACCTGTGCTAGTGCTAGGGGCTCCAGCTATTCAGATGTCTTCCACAGCTTTATATCAGGACCTTGGGTGGCAGTAGAGTGTTGGGTAGGAAAACTATCCTTTCATTACATGGCTACAGCAGGTATTTCAACACATACCCAGGTGTCTTGGGACCTTGCAGAATAATCAGGGAGATATTTAACAAATTCAGGAACCTACAGAATAGACAGTGCTAAAAAGTGGGCAACTGAATTTCAGTATTAGGCTTGAGGGATTTTTTTATTGTTTAGTTCAAAGTTTGTGGCATATATTTTTTGTTGTAGACACCCCTTTTATTTTCCTATACATAAAATTAAAAGAATGATACAAACCTCCTTTTTAAAGTATTTCAGATATCCACCAAAAAAGTGCAATTAAAAATACATTTAGTAATGATTCATGAGAACACTTTTGCACTAAAGTTCTTCTGATTAAAAATAAATTTTCATACACTCCAGATATACTATATTAGCACTGGCTTCTTGTTTGTTGTGCATTGATTTGCAGCACCTGAAATGAACCATAATGGAGAGCTTAGGAAATATGTTGTGGGAAAAAAAAAAACAAAACATGATAAAAAGACAAAGATAAGATGGGCATGGCAATAGAAAAGTAAAAAAAAAAATTATTTGATTTGCATCAATGCAAAAGTCTGAAAAAGATCTACATAATATACAAATACTTTTCTCCTCATGAGTTTTCATCAATATAACATGGTTTCAAGCAAGTTCATCCTGAAGCAATAGTCTTTGCTTTCAGCTCTACACACACCACTCAGTATAGCCAAACAGAAGTTGTATTTATGTGAAGAAAAATACCATGCATGAAACAAAAAAGGGAAAAGCATGAAACTATGCAGAAATTTAATGTATATGGATTATCACTTCTTTGAAAAAGATCTCTCATTAATCAAGGTTTTGCAGCATATTCACTACAAAAGGAATATGGCTGCTTCAGAAGGTGTGTACAGTCTGCAGTTATGGCAAGTCATGAAACTCCTTAACATCTTTTGGTGTATGCCACTATGAAGTATGTCTGAAAATTCTCATGGAAAAGACGTTTTATTATATGCTCTAACCATGCACTTTTGTGAAACAGACCAGGCCTTGTGCACTCCTGATGTCCAACATTTACTGGTTGAAATAAAATACTGACTGGATTTCCCTGTTTCCAGCAAAGTCACTATTTACCATATAACAAATCTGCTTCTTCAGATGTGTAGCTCATGATATCACCACTTCCAAATGAAATGAATGCTTTTAATAACACTCCCAGTGCTGTGCCATTCTGACATTATTCTTACTCCTTAAAGATGGAGCTTTCTGCACTGTCACCTCTGATGTACTGTTTATAACAGAAGTAGAAAGACAGAGTAGCAGCTTATTTCAGGCAGGAAGGGACCTCAGAACATCTATAGACTAACCTCTTACCCAAAACAGGGCCAGCTGTGGGGTCATACCAGGCTTGTTCCAGGTCTTGAAATCATTCCAAGCACAGAGATTTCACAGCTTGGGACAACATCAATGACCTCTCCTCATAGAGTATGTGGGCCAGTTAGATGCTCCCAAATCTCCCCTGTCTCTAGGCTGAACCAGCCCAGCTCCCTCAGCCTCTCCTCAGGGAACAAGTGCTCCAGATCAACTGCCAGAGAGGGTCCCCTCAAGCTCCCCCCAGTTCCTCCAGGCATTTGCTGTGTTGGGGCCAAGATGACACCATCTCTACTTGTGCTTTGAGGAGCATGATGTGCAGGGGGACAATCCCTTCCCCCAGTCTGGGGCCCATGTCCCCATTCATGAAGCAGGATGCTGCTGGCTGCCTTTGCTCAAGGACACGCCATAGGCTGGTGTAAAGATCACTGCTCATTACACCTCAAGACCCCTCTTTCCTCATCCCTGCCCTCCCTGGGGCACTGCTTGGCACTTGCCCTTGCTGACTTTCATGGGGTTATTGTCAGCCCACTCCTGCAGGTCCCACTGGTCTTGCCCCAAGGTGTGCTGAGTTGTGTGGTGGCAGATTGTTATTCTGAGGAAGCCTATGGAAACATAATTGTACATATAAGTGCTTCCAGACAGACCTTACAAATTAATTTCAAAGGCAAAACCTTATGAATAAACATTAGGAGTAGCTACTACGCAGTCAAGTTCTTTGCCATAATAGTCTTATTGTAAAGGGCGCTGAGGAATAGAGAGAATAGCTGTGTATAGGCTCAAAAATCTTAAAATAATTACAAAGTTAGAGCCTAGCATACTCCCCCATCACTTCCACAGATCTCATTAAACAACCTCTTAAAGAGAAAAAAAAAGAGAAAGGGAAAAAATGAAGTTTAATATTGTACTCTATTTATTTTAAAGAAAATTACTTTGATTTCCCACAGGAAGATGATAATTAAGGAAACAAAAGAAAAAAATAAATGAAGATAGGCAGCATCTTTTTACATATGTAAAGAAGAGTATCAAAGATTTTAATCTTTTTTTGCCCCTTGTGACATGCACTTTGAAGGAGAAAGAGAAAGACTCCTAAGTGATGTCACCTGGCAAATGAGCTGTGATCTTCCATTCTCACCCCCAAAGACAACCCTAAAATATAGGAATTTGATATATTCAAATATAATGTTGATAACTACAGATCTCTGAGCAGTAGAAGGAATAGATTTATCCATATGTTACAGAAAATTTACACTGAAATAACCTGCAGGAAAGGATTATGGCAATTTTATAGGAGGCTATATCTTTAGTCATTTTAAATAGTTTAACATGTTTAAATAGTTTTACATGGCTTGACTTATAGCTATGAATTATAGTAGCTCTGTGGGCTAAGAAAAGCACTAGACATATCATGCAATTGATTTTTATGTTCAAACATTTATTATGTCAGATTTGATGGAAAGAGTGCAGAGTAGCCTGGGAAGGAAGTGTTTCTACGGGTGTCCTTAAACCTAGAGAAAAATAGTAATTTAAACATACATTCAAGTAATAGGGTATCTAGAGAAGCCAACATCTTGCATCAATGACATGGGTTCAATTCACAAATAGAGAAAAAAACATGGTAAAAATTGATACATTTGTATTCTGTTTTGCTATTTTGCCATTTAGAAACAGAGGAAGAGAACAGAAAAGTGAAAGGCTGTTATTACAGCAATGAAATATTGTATGCTACTTTACATTATCAGGAGATAATGCAATAGCATTTTTGTGGATCACTACAAGTCATAATTCCTGACAACCATAAGCATGTCCACAAAATAAGGTCACAGTTATGGGCTGTCACAGCCCACTGAATAAAATGAAATGCAGTACTATGCTGCCATAACTACTTGGGTTGTAAAGGGAAGCAACAATTTATTGAGTAGATTAAGAATTTGAAAAGAGTCCACTGCTACAAAAGCTGGTTTAATAACAGATATATTCTTACATAAGGCAGAGGATGTAAAACCATTTGAAGTAGAGGATTACCCTAGAAGAAAAGTCATGTATGGCTACAGGGGAGATGGAGTTACAACACCATTGTGCTGCAAGAAGCTAGCATCATGATGCAAATAAAATTTTGGCTGTGCAAATTTTATGGAGACTATACAAGCCACCTCTGACCATACAAAACTGCTGAAATTGCTAAATGCTAAGATTTATGCACGAAGTCTTTTGCTGTGTTGGCACAGCCTGGGTGATAGGCAGAGAGGCAAGGGCATTATCAGACCAGCTGTCAGTATGTAAATAATCTTCATGGTTGTGCTATATTGCTTACTGATGGGTAAAATTATATTACACTGGTCTTCACAAAATGTTTTCCTCCTAAATTACTACTCTCCACACACTGATGTTTAAAGAATATTAATGCTGTGGGTTGAGTTATACTCAGCTGATACTGGCTAACACAGTCACTTCGTTTTTTAAAATGACTTAAAATTTCTCCATAGGACTAAGTATA